>CM033470.1:72874241-73287566 GCA_019447015.1 Hymenochirus boettgeri | reverse complement strand
GTGGTAGTTGATTTATAACTATGGCAGTGTTATATCTACTCATGGACTACTTAACTATGATAACAGGATACATACTATTTTGAGTGTATTGTTATAACTTATCAATGTGTTATATCTATCATGCCTATCTACACATAATGGACACGAGTGTATGTGTAAAAACTATAACAGTGTTTTTTATATCTCATCATACTACATAAGGATGGTGTATTGTTATAAAACTATAGCAGTGTTATTCTATCACCTATACATAATGAACGGCGTATTGTTATAAACTTAGCAGTGTTATATCTATCACCCATGGACTACATAATGACACAGTGTATTGTTATAACTATAGCAATGTTATATCTCTGTCAGCCATGGACTACATAATGACACGGGTATTGTTATAACTATAACGTGTTATATCTATCAGTCATGGACTTACATAATGACACGGTGTATTGTTATAAACTATAACAGTGTTGAATCTATCATCTATTACATAATGACAGTGTATTGTTATAACTTTAGCAGCGTTATATCTATCAGCCCATCTACTACATAATGAACACAGTGTATTTTTTATAACTATAGCATGTTTATATCTATCAGCCATGACTCCATAAGACACAGTTGTATTGTTATAACTAGCAGTGTTATATCTATCAGCCATGGACTACTAATGACCAGTGTATTGTTATAATATATAGTGTTTATATCTATCAGCCATCTACTACATAATGCACAGTGTGTATTGTTATCACTATAGCATGTTATATCTATCAGCCCATCTACTACATAAGGCACAGTGTATTGTTATAACTATAGCAGTGTTATATATCTATCAGACTATGCTACTACATAATGATCAAACGGTGTTTATTATTATCATATGTCGTGTATAGCATGATTAAGACTATCAGACTTTCACATCAGATGTAATTAAATTCTCATAATATTCTCAATAAAAGACCCACAAAATTCCATTGCTTGCGGCTTTTGAGATGGCACAAAACGAAAACTATGCAACCACTGCAGTTATGGTCTAAACCTGGCACAAACCATGCATAATCACAGAAATCACATTGCAAAACTTTAAGGCAGAAATTGTACATAGAGGCCATTGAACATACCCTGTAACAAGTCAATAAAGCATCCTGTCCCCCTCCTTTGGCTGATGGAGATTTCTAATAGTTATAACCTATGTTATTGTCTTCAAGTAACTTTCCTGAGTATTTTCCTGTGCAAAGAATTTGTTGTAGACTAATGTGATGCTGGGAAAAACAAATAACCTCATAACAGAGCATGGATATTTCATTTTCTTCCTGCTTTCCTTGCTATTCAATCTAGGCTGACAGTCACGTCAGAGAAACATTAAATATTATAGTAATTTTGTTTGCGTTATAGTTTTATACTCTGAGCTATATATTTAACAACCAGTTTTTCTCTCTCCAATGCCATTAAGGATATGAGGAATGCATTTCTTTATAGAATATATATCTGAACCAAGAGAAGGTTTTTCCACTTAATGCCACATTTAGCAACCGCTTTACAATTTAAATAACCTTATTATTGACTGTAGACATCTTCAAGTATGCCGAGAGACTGATTAGAACACTTCCAGCATATTGTTTTGATTTTTTGCAAATAGACTTTTTGAAAACCTTTGGTAACCACTATTAACAAAGAGAAAACTTCTTTCTGTGGAAAAAAACAACCACTAAATATTTATACCTCACTGACTCTAGATGTGCCCAATATTACAGAAATGTTATTTCTTACCTTTTTTCTGTTCTGTCCATCATATTCTTTCATGGCCTCGTTCACACTATGCTCATTTTGGCACAAAGGCATCATTACAAAATATTTCTTACAATTCAGCCTATCCTGTTTCCATCAGTGTGCTTCTTAGTGCTGTGATACACATTTTTACATGTTATAAGACCATATGGACCCAATACAATCAATGGAGACTGTGGAG
Organism: Hymenochirus boettgeri; assembly: GCA_019447015.1. Classification (NCBI taxonomy): domain Eukaryota; kingdom Metazoa; phylum Chordata; class Amphibia; order Anura; family Pipidae; genus Hymenochirus; species Hymenochirus boettgeri. Next base: position 73,285,600 of record CM033470.1, on the reverse strand, counting down.
AAAATCTCACAATCAGCTTATACCTACTAGCCAGCTCACCTTTGGTTAGTAGGTATTTTTCCCTCTCTCTGTGCTCAGCCCCTCCCAAATCTAAGACACTGCTAGAGTGATTGAGCATGTGCAGTGTGGATGAGCTGTGTCCTCAAACATTGAACTGTTTAAATTAAATTATTTCTTTTATGGGTGTGTGTGTTTTTATGGGGGCTAGTGGCTTTTGGAATTGATTTCTTTAGATTATTAGCTACACATTGAAATTATATAACACAAACAGCAGCTAACTGCAGAATTGTGTGTCAGCAGCAGGCACAATGAAGAGAGATGACAGAGCATCAAACTAATTTTTTTGTACCCTCATCATCTTAATATTGACCTCAAACAGCCATGAAGTGACAATTAAGCTTTTGCTTTTTACTAAATGATACTGTTTGACACATAGTGGGCAAGGGAAAGGGGCGGGATATGCGAAGTGGAGTGAAAAATTGACAGTTCTAAACTACCTGGCTGCACCCCCTTGAAAATATATAACCCCAAACTTGAAAACAAGGGAAAGGAGGGTCATAGAAGGTACAAGGCTGATTTTAGTTGTTTTGCAATTATCTTTATTGTTTGAGTGTTAAGATGGAAAACGATTTAGCAATGCCATTTCAGATACCAAAATAATGTTTGCATGGCAGGAGATTTTAGTTCTTCTTTAAGAGTAGTTGCAATCTTTATAGTATAAGTTTGGTTAAATAGCAATACACAATTAGTTTTTATGAATTAGATTAGGTGCTTTACATTTCTTCTATAGAGTCTATGCATGGCTTTATCTAGGAATTATCTTTTTTTAAATACTAAGCAATGCCAGGGGCTTCCCTTTGCTGTTGGTGACTATTATTTATGGACCTTGTATTTGTCTGATCAATTTTTTTGGAAAAAACACCAGAACATCAGCCTTAAGGTCTAAATTGTTGACAAAGTGTCTATTTGTATTCGTTTCTCTACAATAAAGCATTCCTTCCGTTTTCAAAGACTGACACAGTGTTCCTTGTCAATACACGAAAGTGTGTGGTAATAAACAAATCCAAAGAGACATTGTGTCACCCACAGTGACATATAGGAAAGCTTCCTTTACTAAGGTAAAGCTGACTGTATTTAGAATTACACTCTAGCATGCAGCGCCCTTTGAAATTATAGGACTTTCCTATTTTTTACTGGCCTTCTTGGTTTTTATACAAACATTTTAGGCTTGATAACTGTTCTGAGAAGCAGGAATAAGGGGCTATTTTTCTATTTCATGACATTCCACTGACATTCCAGAGCCATTGAATATTAGAGAATTTTATAATTATTGTTCTACACAAGAAATTTTGACCTTTGATTGATCAATCATTTTCACTTCACATATACAGACATTTGTGAGTGTACACCATGCCAGACTTTACCTGGCTCATTTTGAAGCACACAGACCTACATCATTATCATATCATTAAGAATAAATTAATGTGTTATTGGTTATTGATGTGGAATTATTCATCTTGTGATCCCTTTTAGAAGATTTTTACCTCCTTGTGAACATTACCCAGCTTTAAGTTGCTTGAAGATTTAAAGGAATTGGTACCTGAAAAGTTACTTAGTTGCCTCATATCCATGATAATTGAATACATGTAGCAGTACTTACTCTGATGTGTTTGTGTTGCTCATGACTCCAATGAGTACTTGTTTGTTTTCCTCAAGCTCAGTCCCCTAGTCCTCCAGCCCCCTGCCAGACTCTAATCTAACTCTCTGTGAGGGCAAGCTGCTCAGTAATACCCTTAGGCAACACTGGGAGAGTCATTACTCATCGTCCTTTTTTTCAGATGTTTGAAAATGGCAACTGAAATGTAATCAAAATGTTAAACTAACAACAGTCCTGAAGTATAAAACTGGGCATCAAGAATGGGCAGTTTTTAGAAACATGTTATAGAAGGTATGCTCTTTAGGCACTCTACTTTATTAATCTCTCTCAATATCAAGTAGAATGTCTTATTTTAGTAATGAATGTACCAGAGCGTACTTTCGGTATATAAAATCTAACAAAGTACTATCAAATGTATATATTTTCTTTTATACAGAATCATCTTTCTGTTTTCATCCATATTTTTATCAAAATTCATTTTTGCACAGGTGAAGTGGCACATTTATTTAACATGTTTCTTTTCATGGTTCCATTCTCAGCTGTGAAGTGCTTATCAAGGTTGCATGAATATTGGCCTATATCATTCTTTAGCCAGAGAATTTCTTTGCCAAACTTTTCATCTGGAAGTTACAGTATTTTTGCCAACTGTCAGATCTTGCAAGCAAGTTTCCTGGCCATTATTCTCTATCTATCTATCTATCTATCTACTATCTATCTACTATCTATCTATCTATCTATCTATCTATCTATCATCTCTATCTTTTATATTCACAAGTTCTAGTGCACTCAGGTTTCTTTATAAGGAATATCTTTTATTTCACGTGTTCCATAAGGTCTTTTGAAACATGTGAAATAAAGTTAATTACTTAAAAAAAAAAACCTGAGTGCAATGAACTTTGAGAATACAAAATGTATTTAATTTAGCACTGGGGTCACATATTTGCAAAGATTTTAATTGGGGAATAACAGGGTTATTGAATAAAGCTTCTTATCATTAAAAATGTTGCTAATTTTGCCCCAACCAATCAGATGTTAGCTTTCAAATGTTACGTAGATCTGATTGGTTGGGGCAAAATAGCACATTTAAACGTAAGAACTTTTATTGAATCTCCCTGTAGTGCCTACCATTATGACTTTGTATACTAGCATAGAGAAAACCACTCCTAGAATTTAACAAACTTATGTTTATTGTGCAAATCTTAGGAGTGCTCCTTCTCTATCCCTGTATTAATCCTATAGTAAGTAACCGGGTGGTTGTACTAAATTGATTTTCCAAAGGGATTATATTCTGCTGTTTTAAATAGACTCCCACTCCTAAGTGTTCATGCCTGTGCTCTTAAAAAGTAATATGCTACTATATTATTAATATAATTATAATATATATATATACATATATATAGATGATGTATATGTATTGTATAATATACTGTATCTCTCTGACTACTCTATGTAAGAGGGGACTAGAACTTGAACCCCCGAGTTCGAGCCAAACTATTTGAATTCGAACGGCCTGGACTTCTTGAACTTCCCTGACCCGGATTTCATATTTTCTGGACTTTCAATTCATAATTTCAAAATGTTCGACTTCGAGGAAAGCGATATGTGAGTAAAATGTCTATTATACCTATACGCGAGCATCGAATCCGCAAGTAAAATGTCTATTGTACCTGTTCATGTGAGTAAATATTGAACCGCGAGTAAATGTCCATTAAAAACCTTGACGAGCATCGATCAAACAATTAAAATGTCCATTATACCTAGACGTGAGCATTGATCTGGAGTAAATTCCTTATCCTAGACGCGGCATTGATCCACAGTAAAATGGCATATGTCTAGCACGACGAGCAATGAATCCACAAGTAAAATGTTTTTATTATACTACAACGTGATCATCGAATCCGTGAGTCGTTAATTTAAAATGTTCGAACGCAAGAGCTCGAAATGAGAGTAAAATCAAGTTTTCCGAAAGTCCGTGATATTCGAACATGTTCCCCAGACCATTTCCCAGGTTCCACAGCCATTTACCATTTAGTTCAAAGTTCGAAAACGGACGAACTTTTGAAATTTCGCCATCTCTACTACTATGCTTATCATGCTCTCATCCCATCATGCCTGGACTATTTGTACCTTACTTCTGCTTTCTGGTCTTTCCTGCTACCCACTTCTTTCTCACCACTCATCAGTCCTACTAACGTACTCTGCTGCACACATTATCTCACGCTCACTCTCTAACAATCGTGAATTAAATCTTTTCAGTGCTGCACAATCACCTGGGCTCCCAATTAAACAATGCATTATCTACAAAATCCTTCTCTTAACATTTAATCTCTTCGCTCTTGTGCTCCTTCTTAATTTCCTCCCACTCCTGTGTCCCCATATGTTCCTGCCCTTACACTTCCCCCACTCACACTACCTTCCTCATTGCCTTAAACCTTTTCTCTTGTTGGCTCCCATCCTCTGGATACTATTCCCCTCTCTCTTTTTCAAGAAACGCAATAAACATTTAAATCTAACCTCTCATCCTATCTATCTAGAGCACAGCATAGGAGAGGACTGTTTTGACACTACACCCCATTTAAATTACTTTAGCCACTCCAACCCTTCCTCAGTTATGTATATGACCCACCAAGTAATTTAAATTTCATCCTATGGGGCAGGAACCATCTTTCCTCATGTACATGTTTCAAGCACTAGTATTTCATAATGCACATACGTTTTATTTTAATGTATCTTATTTATTTTCCACGCCTTGTATGACTTTTTTGTATTCTATATATTGGTAACACCGCGTGCTTCACCAAGTACGCTATATAAACAAAAAATAAACATACATAAAAAAATTTATTAGGCAGCGTGCAGCTCAATGCTGTAGTAAGCGACCAGCTCCCCACACAAGGCCTCTAAATTGGACGTACCTAATGAACTTTTAATCGGATAGATGGCACTGGATAGATTGCCTCCAAAGGACCAGTTTTGCAGGAGGAATATGAAAATGTATTTTTAATCCCAAGACACAAGTTGAGAAATGCAAAGATTAGGACCTTCTTTCTGGGTAACCTTATGGTTCATCAAAATGTTTTTTTTGTTAATGTATCAAGTAATAGTACTATCTAAAAAAACCCCTTTTTTATATGTAATGCCAGTAGATTTGTATGGGGCCCAGGATTGTGCATTGATTAAATCTTTCTTTTTGTTTGTATAATATACATAAGGAAATTAACCTTTCTAACATGGGGTTTTCTTTTTTATTTCCGCATTCAGTATCACACAGTGTAATTTACTAACCCTTGGTTGTTTTTTTTCTTACAACATGCCCAATCCTAAGACTACCCCAGGACTTGTAGCTGTTACATGGCTGGTCACTGAATATACACACCAATTATTTATTCAGTTCTTCAGGTAAGTTACATTACTTTAGACGGCATTGTACTAGTGACACGCTAATAACCATACACACTGCTCGTGTTTGGGAGCGCCTACTACCACCTAGGAGTCCCGGTGCTTGATCGCCTCCTGAATTACGCCTGTCCCTCCGCTAGGCGTGAGGATAATATGCGACACAGGGAGGCTTCCCAAAGCGAGGCCGGCAACCGCAAAATGATCAAAAAACGTATAAAGTTAAAATCAAATCCTTTAGTATCCGATAGTTAAAAACAACAGAACATTGGGGTCCAACAAAGTGCCATGGGTCCCACACACCAAACTACTCTCCCCCGACGCGTTTGTGGACTCCTCCACACTATTCCTCAGGGGCGGGAGGGTGTGTACTCTGCAATGCTTTATTCACCCAAAGTTTAACCCCTTCTTCTATTCTAGCAATATATAACATCCCTTAAGACATCTCAAACAATTAGTATGTCAATAATACCATAACACCAATGAAACATGTTAAAAACCTATATACATCACAATAGGGATATTGACGACTCCATTTTACAATAGTTAGATATATTTATGGGAACGTTCTAAATAAGTGAAATATGCAACACACATAGTACAGACTATATCACATACTAAGATCTGGTAGTAAAAGTCACCAGTAAGTAGGAATACTCAAATATCATATCTATAATACTATAGTGTTAAATATAGTATCTAATAATATAAGAGGTACACAGATAAGTGACATAAAGTAAAATAAGTAATTTAACTAGAAAGTACAAGTATTACAGCAGTATACAATATTTAAATTGCAAAAACATTCAATTCAAACTCCTTTTGAACCGTGGGGAACAAATGGTATTCGCGAGTAAATCCAAACGCTTCTTGTCTAAGCAGACTGCGTTCTCTATCACCCTTCCTGCTGTCCTCGAGGTATAACTGATCTATGATCGAAAATGATATCATAATTTGACCTCATACAATCCATACGTGAGCAGATATTGACTGTCTCACAGCGCTCTTAGGGTCTGCATAAGTCACGTGTTCATCTTTCCTCTCTGTAACTGGCCTGATCGTTTTTTTTCCAACAGATTGTTTGCCACAGGCACAGGTTGCAAGAAATATAACAATAGGAACAATCTACAATTAAGTGGGCTTGTAGTAAATGTTCTCCCCGACCTCTACTATCTGTGAAGGTACTGATGTTGAAAATATATTTACACATATCATTACCACGTGCTTAGGCACATTTATAGCATCCTTTACATTTAAGCAGTAGGGGTTGATTTTCTCAATGGTAATTGTCCTAAATAGATAGAGAACACTAGGGCAGACCTATAGTTGCGGTATGCGGCGGGCCGCTTTTTTACACGATCCTTGGGCTAGGGAGGTAAGATATCTTTCAAACGAGCCATTCTAAAATTGACTCAATGTTTATTCAAATGTTCCGGGATTTACTGCTGTCTTGTGTTAAAGTATACAAAGACATGGCTAGTATCTTGTTGTGAAAATTCTGTTTATTTTCTTTTCTCTTTTCTTTCCTCGTAATGAATTATTTAATTTATTTTTGGTTGTTATATCCTAGTATTCCTCATGAGTAAAGAATTTCTATCACAACGCACCTACCCACTGCTCGTTCGTATGCCGCCTTGATATTCTCTGTGGAATATCCTCTTTCCTCAGACCCCTCTCCACAGTTTCTGGATTTGTCTTGAAACACTACCCACATTGGAACAGATGTGCGCCCTTATTGCGTAAGAACTGTCCAAAGGTAATACCCGAATAGCGGGCAGAACAACTGGCACTATCTGCTCGTAGCAAAGTGATTTCTAGTATGGGTTTTGTGCGATAAATCTGTTGGTTACTTTCAATTACATATCTGAACTCTAGTCCCAAATTCCACGGTGTTTTCATTTTTATTTGATGTAAAGGTGATTCCCCCACCTGTGTTATTACAATAATTCAAAAGCCCATCAAAACAGGTGGGGTCACCACAGTCCCTGTCCTGCCATTAATATCAGATCGTCCTATATATCTGTAACTACACTTGATAGTTGCTTGTATGAAATTAGATGGATTGAATATAAAAATGATTTCAGATCATGAGATCATATACCTCGAATCATCAGAAAGGGTGATAAGAACGCATCTGCTCTGACCACAAAGCGTTCTGGATGTACTCGCGAAATACCATTGTGCCCCACGGTCTCCCACAAGGCAGTTTGAATTGAACGTTTTTTATTTGCAATTAATAATTGTATCCTGTGTCTTTCATACTTGTTACTTTCTAGTTAAATATATATTTTATTTTACTTTATGTCACTTATCTTGTTGACCTTACCCTTTATATTTATCTATTAATACTTATTTAACACGATAGCTCATTATAATGGATATTTTGAGTAATTACTACTACCTGGTGAATTTTACATACCAGACTTAGATTTGATATAACCGTAATATATCGAGTATAACCCGTCCCAGATTAAACCGGGTACCACCTACGTTTTTAGGCAGAAAAAGTAGTGAAACACACACTGACCCGAGTATAAACCAGGGGGGTAGTATTTGCCACAAGATTTTGAAACTACAACTCCCCACCAGCTTATTGCTGGGAGTTGTAATTTTCAAACACTCTTAAGGTTGCAAATACTTACAAATAAGAGTACAAAACCTTCTTTATTTGTGCATACTGTATCACAAATATGGAGGAATTTACACACCTATTGCAAGTATTTGCCACTTAAAAGTTTGAACAACTACAACTCACCCCACAATAAAGCAGTGGAAGTTGTATTTTACAACATCTAGAGTAGCACAATCGTGTCAAATAGGGGTAAATCCCTCCTATATTGTGTCATACAGTATGGCACAAATAAAGAAGTTTTTACTCTTCTTTGTAATATTTGCCATTCCCTGTGAAGAAAAAGCAGCCTATTTCCTCTTCTACCTTGGTCCCGCGGCGCGCATACCCGATCCTTCTACACAAGCCTCTGCCATCTCATAATGTCAACTACCGTTATAACTATAACAGTGTTATATCTACCATCTACAACATAATGACATGGTGTATTGTTATAACTATAACGGTGTTATATCTATCATCTATTACATAATGACAGTGTATTGTTATAACTATAACAGTGTTATATCTATCATCTATTACATAATGACGCAGTGTATTGTTATAACTATAACAGTGTTATATCTACCATCTACTACATAATGACACAGTGTATTGTTATAACTATAACAGTGTTATATCTATCAGCCATCTACTACATAATGACACAGTGTATTGTTATAACTATAACAGTGTTATATCTACCATCTACAACATAATGACATGGTGTATTGTTATAACTATAACAGTGTTATATCTATCATCTATCAAATCTCGTGAACAGTAAAATAAAAGTGTTACTAAAGTCACTATAGATTTTTTTTTTTTACATTGAATATTTACTGTTAATGGAAGATTTGTCTAAATTGGATTTAGTGGTGATACATATTTGTTTAGCCACCCTTAGCTAGTGCTTGCAAACATTTTTTTTTTGGAATTTGGCAGGATTTGCCTAATATCTGCAGGTGACGTGGACAGAAATGATCAATCACAATGCTCACAACCTGCTGTCAGCATTTTGGTTGAAGGGAACTGGTTAAAGAAGATTTATGCAGTCTCTTTATTTTACATACTGAGCTGATATGATTGTACTGCTGCTTGACTGACATGTGTACGGGGCCTTTAGTCCACAAGTAGAATAAAAACCCTGAGAAAATGCACCTAACCTCTGTTCTACTCTGTATCTGCTATGGAAAAAATGTGAACCCCACATTTCACTGCTGTGAGCAGCTATTATATTCTTTCATTATCAACCTTTTAGGGCACTTAGCAATGCAGTAATTGCTGTTCCTGGGAGGCAAAGATAAGCATTCAGATATAATAAAAAAATGTAATGGCGACTTAAGTTTCTCTTTGAAAAACCCTTTATTCACATAGAAGTTAAAGGCAACCCAACAATAAAAAAACAATTGACTGTGGCAGATAGTTCCAAAAGCTATAGAATCAGCTTGAGATGTACATTTTTTACATTGTAAGTTACAGCTATAGTGAATGTATAGACTATAGTGATGTTATAGCATAAGTGGGAAGTAAATAAGCTTAAAGGGGAAGTTCAGTGCAAATATATGTGCTTTTCAGAAAAAGAGCAGTATTTTTCCATCTCAATGACCTTAATCTGCCAATTCAGCATTGTGTCTGTGTATAAATATTCAACCAAATACTATCTTCTTGTTTTCAGGGCCCCAAATAGAGACCGTTATTGCCCTTGCCCTTGACCCAGCGCCTGGGTTGATTTAGGTTGCTCAGTAAGATCTGAGCATGTTTGACCCATCCACAGCCAATCAGTAGAAATTACTGTTAGGACATTCCAAGGATGTGGTGCATCCTGGGAATAAGAAGGACCATTAGAACCTAAAATGTCGCTCACTAATGTCAAAAGTAGGGATCAGGAAAGTTATGAAATCAACTGATTTTTCAAAATGGGAGAGAATATGTAGAATAACTAAAAGGCATTAACAAATTAGCAATTAAAAAATATTGATAATTTCCACTGAACTGTCCCTTTAATACAGGGATGTCTGATGCTTTAATGCTCTTGTCACAAAATCAGAGCACTCATTTTACATGACGTTCTGAAAATAATACTCTTAAATGTATAAATGTATGTTCAAATCCATTAAGAAACTTGTTTTAAAAAAACTTTACTTGTATAGGCATTTTTAACTGGATTATAATTTTTCTATAATTTTACACTTATACTGGCCATACATTGTATGTAAAATACTTGGCTTCCTTGATGGTGCTGATGGTACTTTCACCCTAATCTCACACTGAATTAGGAAGTACCAACCAAATCTCTATACCTTTCACCAACTATCTTGAAATCTGCCCAAGATATCCGCAGCCATGGATGGGATCATCAGAAAATGTTCTAATCCCTTTTGCTCATTAAAATGCTCAACATCACCAAACTATCGAAAATAACCAATACACAGTCTGGTTGAATCAAGTAAGAAAAAAATAACCTATGTATATTTAGCTTTAATAATGATAAATTTTCTTTGTCTATACTATACCAAAGCGCTCTAGGGTCATAATAAGTTGTGGATCAACAGTAGCAATGGGTTTTAGTGAGTGAGTAATATCGCTAATTTATTACAAACCCTTAACTACAGCTATTTAATGACAGAAGGGTATACAGCATGCAAATTTCACCCAGTTGACTACTAAATGTAGCATGCATTTTTACACACAGTTGAACCAGACTATTTAACACATTTAGTACACACTGTGGAATAAGAGAAATTATGTTAAGATTTTTTTAAAAAATTAATATTGCAGGCCCATTTACCCGAGCCACTATTACTCTGGGTAAATGCTCCTTTCGCTATTCAATATCGCGTTTGCGAATCTGGGTAAATATCGGTATGGGATTTCCCCACCAGCCATTTGCTGGAGTTAAAATCCAGCGCTAAAACTAGCGCAAACACGATATTGAATCATCACGAGTGTCAAATGCAAGGGAGATTTTTGGGTAACCCGCACATCCGACGCTAATATGGATTTAAGTATGTGAAGCACCCAAAAATGTGACTGGTTTGCACCACAAATCAGGAAAAATTTATTGCATGGTACATTATTTGCTCGTTGTGCAGACATGACTCAAGCAGCTGACTTATACAAGACAAGAATTAGGAAATTAGAAACTTATTTAAATGCAGATTTGCATTTTGAGAGACATTCAAATTGGGTGTATTTGGGACCATCCCCCAAAAACCACAGTATTAGTGATATTTTGAAACCTAGATTGACAATATTTAGTTAGCCTTGCTTAAAAAAACCCAGTCAGGGACCTAGTTGGCAGTATGTAACGGGGCAATCATTAAACACCCATAGAGTAGGGCTAGGAAGCAGCTGCTAAATGAGCTTTTTCTCTCTATAGAAATGTTCTATCCAATAATCAGATTGAATCCACTTTCATTGTGATTGAATCTGGACATTAGGATTTTAGAGTGGTACTACTTCACAAAAACTTTTTAAAACAAAAACTAGTAAATTGCCAGTTACTTGCCCCTAACAATAATCATATACTGTATTTTTGCATTTTATGACCTGCATTAATAATCCAAATATTTAGAAACAATTGTAATAAACTGGAAATATCATTGGGTGGGCATGCCCTTTAAGAAGCTTATACAAAGAAAAAATTATCATAGCAGTTCTGGGTTAATGGCTGGGAGTGTTTAGTAATGTCTCGGTAAAACTGACACTGGCGATGCCTGGGTGACAACTTTTGATTTTGTTTCTTTGCTTTGCTTTCATGAAATCTGCAAACCAGTAACGTTTTCAGTAAAAACAAAAAAGAAAACCTTTGTCTCAGATTTCAATTAATTTTTTCATCACCAGAAACATTTTTTTCACTCATTGCTAATTATGTTTAAATTAATGCTGCTTATTTTCTATATATTTTATTATACGAAATAACAAATTTAACTTCTGTTTGCTTCTGCTCTGTTTTCCATAGTAATTGGAATAACTACTTTTCTCATAGTTTTGTTTCCATGGTTAATGCGTTTAATCGAAAGTCTAAAATGCCCTCAAATGTTCATTGCTGTTTCTTTCTGACAATATCTACCAATTCAATAGATGACCCAGAACTGTGGTAAAAACCTCCATCTTTGTTATATGAATTCCTCTGTCATATGATCTTGTTTCTATATTGGAATAGCAAAATATTGTTTGCATGGAAAACATTTTTATGGAAGCCAGGAATGTATATGCAGGATAACATGAATGTGTTCAGCATAATAACCACACTGAGATGATTTTCTTGTTCAGACAAAAATAAAAAAGGATGGTGGATCCACTGACATTTAGCAGGTGTGAACTATAAATAGGAGCACAGAAGAAGAAAAGGGCCTGAGAGTGAATTTTAGAAAATTATTCAGTCTTAAGAGGAATGAGAAAACAGTGGGAAAGAAAGAGACATCCTTAGACACAGTTTCACATATATTACATATCATTATTATAGTTTGTATACAACAGAGGAATACATAGTAATATGTAATGAAAAGCCAAATAATAATTATGCATGTGCATGTTGTATATAAGGTTCGTGTATCTAGTCGGGACCTGTTAGAGGAAGCAGCAGGGTGTGTGGTTACGGTAAGTTTCACCCCGTCTGTCTGACGTCTCCTGTTAGATTAATTGAAGGACGGGAGGTAAGACTTAGATCTTCATCCCCTATTCTTCAATTACTGTGAAAAGAGATTGTTTTACTTTTTCAGTGGACATGCCCTTTAAAAGGTATTTGCAGTACATACAGCAAATTTTGGAAGTGCAGTTAATTTAAGACAAGGGGCTCTTAAATGTGAATTAAATTTAGTTTTGAAACACATAAAAGGATAAAACGAATCAAAATATAATATGAGGCACAACGTGAGATGTCCTTAAAAGGGGAACGTGGTCCAAAAATGACTAGGTAGATTGATAGGAATTGCACTCCTGAGAATTGTTGCAATTTATTTTCATTGTTTATTTTGCATAGTTTTGAAGATATTTACATTTTTGCGTGTGGATATGGCAGCAGCATCATCAGGTTCCCTGCACTTCCTGCTTTCCTTCTCTGAAACCCTGTCAGTGGATGACAATCAATCTTGCCCTGTTTTCTCCTCTCCCCTTCTTTTTAAAAACCGAAAGATATCTAGGAAAAAAATGGTATATGTCTCCTCAAGGGTGTGAGTCATTCATTGAAAAACATAGAAAATATAATACGTATGATGCCAATTTTTAATTTAAAATGTATTTGTTATATTGCAAGGTATCATTTTAATTCTAGTAATAAAGTATTTGTAGACATCTTTGATTTTTCTTTTGTAGACAATAAATTGAATAAAGAATGATAGACTCCTCTTTACATCACCAAATAGTTTTTACATTTTTTTTGTTACACATATTTGAAAAAATATGTTTATTGAATGAAAAAGGTTTATTTTTATCAACTTGTTATGTATTCGCAATGTGTAATATAATATGTTTACTTATTCTGAAGCATTTTCTGAGAACATGGAAATTCCTATTAAGTTTAAGAATGGTTACATGCATAAATTGATTTTCATTGAATGGGGCTTATGCTTTCCTTTGTTGTTGATTCAGTACCAACGGAGGAGGACTTTATAAGGTAATGTAGTACCTTGCAAATGCAAAAGCTAGAAAAGTATAGACAGGGCAAGGAAGTGCCAGACGAATACAAACTATTGGACAAGAATTGTAGGGAATTCATTTAATTTAAATGTGGAGTGAGAGAATGGACAGACACAAGGCATAAGCTTTTCTTGTGTTACTGTAATAGATTGAACACAATATAAGATATTTAAATGTAATATGAGAGTGTTTTTATCTTGGCTGGAATCACCAAACATAGTGTGTGACAGTTTTGTTGTCAATTTGTTATAATTTTTTTAAATGAACCAAGGATTTCATTACAATGTTTGGACTCCTCACAGGGAAAGTTCCTATCTCTTTGATTTGCAGAGGTTGCAGAGCTATACTGTACTGTAATAATATTTTATTAACAATTGAACCTCAAAAATACAACTCAGCAAAACTTTGATCTCTGCCAAACAATTTGCAAAGTATATATTAACTCCCATGCTGGGCTACCAGTATGCCTATTTCTTTTTTTTCTTTACTTTAATTACCGTTTCTAAAAACCATTAGTGTATAATGACAAATGATTTGTTAATATGTAAGAGTGTATGTTTTGCAACAGATGTATGCTGAAGTATGGCGATTTATCATAGCAAAATCTATTAAGGCGTTTGAGGAAGAGATGAAACTTTAAAGGATAAGTATGCCGTAAAACAATGTTAAAATTAATGGAAGGCTGCAGCTTTTAAAAAACTAATGGTTTTTATTTTTTTCTAGGGCCTACAGACCCTACCTTTGCTGCTTTAAGTTTGCTGAACATTTTCACTCTGTGTATTGGACCGGTCTGAGCTTTCCGCCCTCCAAGATACCTGGTTTCCCAGAACTTCAGTAGCCAAAAGGTAATTCTCTCTGCCTTCCCAGCAGCGTCTAGTGTAGTGAACGGGCATGGGCGGGTGTTGATGCATCTACTCGCACTCAAAGCCGGCAGGGCGAGATTACGTTGCACACGTTTTGTGCATTTTGTGCCTGACCTCACCTGGGCAGAACGTTTTTATGGCATGTACATAGCGAGCGCCAATGCTGGGAGGGGAAGCAGGGAGTAATTTACCTGTTTGGACTACTGAAGATTCTGGGAACCAGGAATCTTCAGAGGGGCGGAGCGTAGACGTTCACATAAACAAGAACAAAGATGTTCCAGCAAAATTAAAGCAGCAAAGGTTGGCTTGTAGGGCTGCTGAAAAAAATTAAAAAGCCATTAGTTTTGGAAAGCGCTTTTGCAGCTTCCAACTTAAAGACTTAACATGTTTGTTACGGGCATTACTTATCTTTAATATTATTATCCATGTTTTGCACCAATTCAGAAACCTAACTGGCATAAGTATTTTAGTTCCTCTTGAGACAGAGGGCATATTTTCATCACGGTTTTAATGGGCAATGTTCTATGGATTGTAACCATGGTTTAAAGTTTTACTTTTCAAACACAATTCTGTAGCCCAGTGATTATGCATGCCAAGCTGGTCTGTTGAGGACCAATTGTGGCAGAGGACACTTTAGTGTATGCTGTAGGGGGGCAGTTTCTAGGAAGTATATGATATGCCCTATATAATAACCCATTCTGTGCCGTACTTTTACGAAGTGATCAATAGTACTTATCAACTTTATACAGGGGCAACATTCTTCACACCAATATGGAATATTTATTGTATTTCATTGATTTGCCAATGTCAAATAGAGGGTTACCAAAAGCTGAATTGAATTGAAAAATTTACTTCATTTAAAAACTACAGGGGAAATGGGCCCTTTGCTTGAAACTTGCAGAAGAAACAATAAACAGGGTTTTGTCTTTTCCTGCATCTCTAACCATAGTGTTAGCTCTATATACCTGTAATTTAAAGTAAATAATAAAAGAATGTAATAAAGTACTTAAATACAATTAAGTTCCAGGTATTGCTTTATTTAATTGCATTAGAGGCATGGTGGTATTAAACATGCATTACAACATATTTGTTTCCTTCAATTCTCAGTGAACAGGTTAAAATAAACAAGGTTGACATAAGTCACTAATAGATTTTTTGTTTTACATTGACTATTTTTACTGTTTAATGGAAGATTGGTTCTAAATTGGATTTAGTGTGTGATAACATATTTGTTTAGCCACCCTAGCATATTGTGCAAAACATTTTTTTTTGTTTGGACTTGGCAGGATGTTGCCTAAATCTGCAAGTTGGATGAAGAAAACAGAAAAATGTATCAATCACAATGCTCACAACTGCGTTTCGCATTTTTGGTTGAAGGGAAAAGTGGAGTTTGAGAAGATTATGCAGTTCTCTTTATTTTACATAAAGTTGAGGCTGATATGATTTTTGTACTGTGCTTGACCTGACAGTGTGTACGGGCCTTTTAGTTTCCACAAGTAGAATAAAAAACCCTGAGAAAAATGCCACCTTAAACCTATGTTACTACTCTGTAATCTCTATGGAAAAAAAATTGTGAACCCCACCATTCTAAGGCTGTGAGCAGCTTATTTTTATAGTCTTTCATTATCACCTTTAGCGGCACTTAGCAAATGCAGTAATTGCGTTTCCTGGGGAGGCAAAGATAAAGCATTCAGATATAATGAAAAAAAATGTTAAATGGCGACGTCTTAAGTTTTCTTTGAAAAACCCTTTTATTCCCATAGAGTTGTTAAAAGGGCAACACAACAATAAAAAAAACAATGGACTGTGGCGATAGTTCCAACCAAAAGGTAATAGATAAGCTTGAGATGTAACATTTTTGTACATGGTGTAAGTACCGCTATAGTGAATGTATAGACTATAGTGAATGTATTAGCATAGTGGGAAGTAAAGTAACAAAGCTTAAAGGGGAAGTTCAGTGCAAATCTAGTGCTTTTCAGAAAAAAGAGCATGTATTTTTCCATCTCAATGACCTTATTCGCCAATCAGATTGTTGTTGTGTATAAAAAATTAACCAACAAAATACATCTTCTTTTTTCAGGGCCCCCAAAATAGAGACGTATGCCCTTTGCCCTGGACCCAGCGCCTGGGTTGATTTTTAGTGCTCAGAGGATGTCTTTGAGCATGTTTTTGGACCCATTCCAAACAGCAATCAGTAGGAAATTACGTTAGGAACCATTCCAAGGATGTGGGCATTCTTGGGAATAAGAAGGACATTAGAACTTAAAATGTCAGCTCACTAATGTCAAAAGTAGGGATCAGGGAAAGGTATTGAAATTTCAAGAGATTTTTCAAAAATGGGAGAGAAATGATTGAGAATAACTAAGCAGGACATTAAACCAAATTAGCAATTAAAAAATATGATTTAATTCCACGGAAACTGTCCCTTAATACAGGGATGTTTCTGATGTTTATGCTCTCGTTCACAAAAAAAATTCAGAGCACTCATTAAAAACTGGGAGTTATGAGAAAATATATACTCTTTAAGTGTATAAAATGTATGGTCAAATACATTTAAAGAAAAAGCTTTGTTTTAAAAAAAAACTGTAACTGTATAGCATTTTTAACTTTGGATATACATTTTTTTCTATTTTTAATTTTCACTTATATTATGGAGCAGTACATGTAACTGTAAAAATAACTTGTGCTTGGGTGCTGATGGTACTATATAACCTAATCTCACCTGAGATTAGGGACAAAGTGTACCAACCAAAAATTCTTTCTTTCACCAACTATTCTTGAAATTTCTGCCCAAGATATCGCAGCCAGGATGGAATAATCAGACAAAATGTTCTAATCCCTTTTGCTCATTTAAATATGCTCAACACACAAAAACACGAAAAATAAAGCAAATACCAGTTGGTTGAAATCAAGTAAGAAAAAAAAAGTACCATGGATCTATTTAGTCTTAATAATGGATAAATTCTTTGCTTGTCTAACTATACCAAAGCCGCTCTTAGGGTCCATAATAAGTTTGTGTATCAACAGTAGCAGATGGGGTTGGGATTGAGTAATATCGCTAGATTTATTACAACCCTTAATACAGGCTTTTAATGAACAGAAGGGTATACAGCAGTCAAAATTCACCCAGTTGACTAACAAATAGGCAATTGCAGTTTTTACACAGTTTGATTGAACAGACTCTTTAACACATTTAGTTACACACTGTGGAATAAGAGAAATTATTGTTAGATTTTTTAAAAACTTAATATTGCAAGCACATTTACCAGAGCCCCACTAGTACTCTGGTAAATGCTTCCTGTCGCTATTTCAATATATCAGCGTCCTTTTGCGAATCTGGGTAAATATCGGTATGGGATTGACCCACAGCCAGTGTGCTGGAGTTTAAAATCCAGCGCTTAAAAAACTATGCGCAAAACACGATTATTGAATCTGTACGAGGTGTCAGATGAAGGGAGATTTTGGGTTAACCCGCACATCCGACGCTAATGGATGTAAAGTAGGTGATGAGGCACCAAAAAATGGACCGGTTTGCCACCACAATCAGGAAAAATTTATCAGGTTACATATTTGCTCGTTTGCAGACAATGACTTCAAGCACTGACTTATTACAAGACAAAATTTAGGAATATTAGAAACTTATTTAAAGCAAAGATTGTGATTGTTGAGAGGAACATTCAAAATTGGGTGTATGTGGGTGGACATCCCCAAAAACACAGATTAGTTGATATTTTGAAACACTAGATTGACATATTTTATAGTTAAGGCCATTGCTTTAATAAAAAACCCAGGTCAGGGACCCAGAGTTGGCAGTGTATGTAACAGCAGGCAACAATAAAAACACCCATTTGAAGAGTAAGGGCAGGGAAGCAGCTGCTAATTTGAAGGGCGGGGGGGGCTTTATTTACTCCTCTAATGAAATGTTTCTATCCAATATTTCAGATGTGATCCATTTTGTCATTGTGATGAATCTGAAAACACTATTAGGAGTTTAGCAGTTGGTGACTTCACAGAAAACGTTTTGTTTAAAACAAAAAATAGTTAAATTGGCCATTACTTTGCCCCTAACAATAATCGATATTACGTATTTTTGCATTTTATTGACCTGCATTTAATAATCCAAATATTAAAACAATTGTAATAAAATGGAATATCAGTTGGGGTGGGCATGGCCTTTAAAAGAAAGCTTATACAAGAAAAAAAATTTATATTAGCAGTTCTGGGTAATGGCTGGGGAGTGTTTAGTAATGTCCCTAGGTAAAAACCTTGACACTGGCGATGCATGGGTGACCAACTTTGATTGTTTTTTCTTTGACTTGCTTTCCATGAAATCTGCAAACCCGTACATTTTTCAGTATAAAACAAAAAAGAAACAAAACCTTGTCTCTGGAGATTTCAAGTTAATTTTTCTCACCAAAGAAACATTTTTTCACTCAGTTTTGCTATATTAGGTCTTTAAATTATATGCTGCTATTCGTATATATATTTGATACGAAAGAACATTTAACTTCGTTGTTGCTTTTCGTTATGCTCTGTTTGCCATAGTAATTGGAATAACTACTTTTAACCTAGTTGTTTTCATTTGGTTATATTGCGTTATATGGAAAGTCTAAAATGCCCTCAAATGTTCAGTGCCTTGTGTTCTTTTGACAATATCTTACAGCATTCAATAGGATTGACCCAGAAACTGTGGTTTAAAAAACCTCCATTCTTTTGAGATTTATGAATTCCTCTGCATATGATTCTGGTTTCATATTGGAATAGGCAAAATAATGTTTGATGGAAAACATTTTATGGAAGCCCAGGGACTGTATATGAGATAAACATGAATGTGTCAGCATTAAATAACCACACTGAGATCTTTTTTGTTCAGACAAAAATAAAAAAAAAAGGATGGTGGATTGTCCAAATGAACAGTTTTAGGCAGGTGTGAACTTATAAATAGACGCACAAGAAGAAAGGAAAAGGGCCTGAGAGTGGAAAGTTTAGAAATATTAGTCCAGTCTAAAGAGGATGGAGAAAAAAGTGGGAAGAAAGGACATACCTTAGAACACAGTTTTCACATATATTTTACATATCATGATATATAGTTTAGTTAAACAGAGGGATACATAGGTAATATGTAATAATGAAAAGCCAAAATAATAATTATGCATTGTGCCATTGTTGTATAAGGTACGATGTGTAGTATCTAGTCGGGACTTGTAGAGGAAGCGCAGGAGGTGTTTGGTAAGGGTTAATTTCACCGTCTGCTTGGACGCTATCATGTTAGATTAATTGAAGGACGGAGGTGAAACTGTAGATTTTCATGCCCTTTTCTTCAATTGACTTGTGAAAAGAGTATGTTTACTTTTTCAGGTGGACGTTGCCCTTTAAGAAGGTATTGCAGTAACTACAGCCAAATTTGGACGTGCAGTTTAAGTTTAAGGAAAGGGGCTTAAATGTGTGAATTAAATTTAGTTTTTGAAACACAAAAAAGGATATAAAAACAGAATCAAAAATAACTATTGAGGCAACAACTGAAGATGTCCTTAAAAGGGGAACTGTGGGTCTCAAAAATGGAATAGGTAGATATACGGAATTTGCACTCCTGAGAATGTTGCCAATTTATTTTCATGTGTATTTTGCATAGTTTTGGAAGTATTTACATTTTTGCGTGTGATTATGGCAGCAGCATCATTTCAGGGTCCTGCATTCTCCTTGGTTTCCTTCTGGAAAACCCTGTCAGTGGATGCACATTTTCAACTGCCTCCTGTGTCTCCTTCTCCCCTTTCAAGCCCCCCCTCTGTGCAACCCCAGGATGGTCCCTCCCCTTATGGGACACCATGGGCCCCCTTCCTTACCGCACCCTGTGGACGCTCGGGGCATTAGCCCACCCAACTCACGAGGAGCCTAGCTCACGCCACTCACGGGTTGCCGTGGGATGGCGACCTTCACAACCCATTCCCCTATAGTAAAAACTTGTTGTGAAACAGCCTTTTTCAGGCAGAGTGACAGCTCTTGCCTTGAAAAGGCTGTTTTTCACAAAGTGGGAGGAGAGTAGGGCTTGTAGATTCCAATAGTAGAGTAGGTTGGACTAGGATTGGAACGTATGTCTTTATTCACACTCAATTTGTACTTTGTTACTATCAAGAGTATGTATGCAATGGTCCGCAAAGTGTGGGCAATGTACATTGTGATTTCTATTATGTAGTGATTGTACGTAGTGTATATGTAGTGTTAGGTATTTGGCTTTGCGTTGGTTATTTGCCCATTTAAGGCTGTAACAGGATTTTCTTCTGGGAAATTCACTTACATCGTGTTTTAACATTAGTATATGGATTTTAAATTGTGGTGGGTTCGGAGCACACTAGCACATTTGTTTGCAAGTCGCGGCCATGCCAATGCACATGTGATTTGAAGTATAGTTAAATGCGGCGAGAAATAAAATTGTGATTCAGATACGTTTGCGTTTGCGCATTCCGCTCGTTGTAACTCAGTGATCATATTGTTTTGCACTAGTTCGCATGCTCACCATAAGGAAAAGGTATAAGTGCATATGTGTGTGCGAATTCTGGTATATTGTATTGGGGCCTTGCCCTTATTTAGAGTGTTATATCTATCATCGATTATACATAATGACACACGTGTATTGTTATAATATAACCGTGATTATATTCATCTACTAATAAATCATGACACGGCTGTATGTTTATAACTATAACCGGTGTTAATTCTATTCATCTACTAAATAAGACAGGTGTATTGTTATAACTATAACAGTTTATCTATCATCATGATCATAATGACAGGTGTATTGTTGATACACTATTAAAGCAGGGTTATATCTATCATCATTAACAAATGAACAGTGTATTGCGTAAATATAAACTATACTATTCTATCCATCTAAACATATGTGACATGGGATTGTTATAAAACAAAAAAACTATAACGGGTTATATCTATATCTACTAATAATGACACGGTGTATTGTTATAAACTAAGCAGTATTATATCTATCAGGTCATACTTACATAATGACACAGGTGTATGTGTAAACTAGTAACAGTGTTATAGCTATCATTCTTACTTATAATGACCAGTGTATGTGTTATAACTATAAACAGGGTTATATCTATCATCTAATACATAAATGACAGCTGGTGTATTGTTTAACATAACGCGTGTTTATCTATCATCTATTAAATAATGACAGTGTGATGTAGTATAACTATGAACAGTGTTATATCTATCATCTATACATAATGAGCAGGGTATTGTCTATAACACTATACAGTGTTATATCTACATCTACTACATAATGACACGGTGATTGTTATAACTATAACAGGTTATATTATCAGCCATCTACTACAGAATTGACTTACATAATGACAGTGTATTGTTATAACTATAACAGTGTTATATCTACCATCTACAACATAATGACATGGTGTATTGTTATAACTATAACGGTGTTATATCTACCATCTACTACATAATGACACAGTGTATTGTTATAACTATAACAGTGTTATATCTATCATCTACTACATAATGACACGGTGTATTGTTATAACTATAGCAGTGTTATATCTATCATCTATTACATAATGACAGTGTATTGTTATAACTATAACAGTGTTATATCTATCATCTATTACATAATGACACAGTGTATTGTTATAACTATAACAGTGTTATATTTATCATCTACTATATAATGACACGGTGTATTGTTATAACTATAACAGTGTTATATCTATCATCTACTACATAATGACATGGTGTATTGTTATAACTATAACAGTGTTATATCTACCATCTACTACATAATGACACAGTGTATTGTTATAACTATAACAGTGTTATATCTATCATCTACTACATAATGACAGTGTATTGTTATAACTATAACAGTGTTATATCTACCATCTACTACATAATGACACGGTGTATTGTTATAACTATAGCAGTGTTATATCTATCATCTATTACATAATGACAGTGTATTGTTATAACTATAACAGTGTTATATCTATCATCTATTACATAATGACACCGTGTATTGTTATAACTATAACAGTGTTATATCTATCATCTACTATATAATGACACGGTGTATTGTTATAACTATAACAGTGTTATATCTATCATCTACTACATAATGACATGGTGTATTGTTATAACTATAACAGTGTTATATCTATCATCTAATATATAATGACATGGTGTATTGTTATAACTATAGCAGTGTTATATCTATCATCTATTACATAATGACACAGTGTATTGCTATAACTATAACAGTGCTATATCTATCATCTACTATATAATGACATGGTGTATTGTTATAACTATAACAGTGGTATATCTATCATCTACTATATAATGACACGGTGTATTGTTATAACTATAGCAGTGTTATATCTATCAGTCATGGACTACATAATGACATGGTGTATTGTTATAACTATAACAGTGTTATATCTATCATCTACTATATAATGACACGGTGTATTGTTATAACTATAGCAGTGTTATATCTATTAGTCATGGACTACATAAAGACACGGTGTATTGTTATAACTATAACAGTGTTATATCTATCATCTATTACATAATGACAGTGTATTGTTATAACTATGGCAGTGTTATATCTATCATCTATTACATAATGACAGTGTATTGTTATAACTATAACAGTGTTATATCTATCATCTACTACATAATGACACGGTGTATTGTTATAACTATAGCAGTGTTATATCTATCATCTATTACATAATGACAGTGTATTGTTATAACTATAGCAGTGTTATATCTATCAGCCATCTACTACATAATGACACAGTGTAGTGTTATAACTATAGCAGTGTTATATCTATCAGCCATCTACTACATAATGATATGGTGTATTGTTATAACTATAGCAGTGTTATATCTATCACCTACTACATAATGATACGGCGTATTGTTATAACTATAGCAGTGTTATATCTATCAGCCATGGACTACATAATGACACAGTGTATTGTTATAACTATAGCAATGTTATATCTGTCAGCCATGGACTACATAATGACACGGTGTATTGTTATAACTATAACAGTGTTATATCTATCAGTCATGGACTACATAATGACACGGTGTATTGTTATAACTATAACAGTGTTATATCTATCATCTATTACATAATGACAGTGTATTGTTATAACTTTAGCAGCGTTATATCTATCAGCCATCTACTACATAATGACACAGTGTATTGTTATAACTATAGCAGTGTTATATCTATCAGCCATGGACTACATAATGACACAGTGTATTGTTATAACTATAGCAGTGTTATATCTATCAGCCATCTACTACATAATAGCACAGTGTATTGTTATCACTATAGCAGTGTTATATCTATCAGCCATCTACTACATAAAGACACAGTGTATTGTTATAACTATAACAGCGTTAAATCTATCAGCCATCTACTACATAATGTCACAGTGTATCGTTATAACTATAGCAGTGTTATATCTATCAGCCATCTACTACATAATGTCACAGTGTATTGTTATAACTATAGCAGTGTTATATCTATCAGACATGGACTACATAATGACACGGTGTATTGTTATAATGGTAGCAGTGTTAAAGCTATCAGCCATCAGATGTAAATTAAATTCTCATAATATTTCTCAATAAGACCACAAATTCCATTGCTTGCGGCTTTGAGATGGGCACAAAAACGAAAACTATGCAACCACTGCAGTTATGGTCTAAACCTGGCACAAACCATGCATACATCACAGCAAATCACATTGCAAAACTTTAAGGCAGAAATTGTACATAGAGGCCATTGATACATAGCCCTGTACAAGTCAATAAAAGCATCCTGATCCCCACTCCTGTTGGCTGATGGAGATTTCTAATAGTTATAACTAGTGATTATTGTCTTCAAGTAACTTTCCTGAGTATTTTCCTGTTGCAAAGAATTTGTTGTAGACTAATGTGATGCTGGGAAAAAACAAATAAGCCTCATAACAGAAGCATGGATATTTCATTTTCTTCCTTGCTTTCCTTGCTATTCAATCTAGGCTGACAGTCACGTCAGAGAAACATTAAATATTATAGTAATTTTGTTTGCGTTATGAGTTTTATACTCTGAGCTATATATGTTAACAACCAGTTTTTCTTCTCCAATGCCATTAAGGATAGTGAGGAATGCATTTCTTTATAGAATATTATATCTGAACCAAGAGAAGGTTCCACTTAAATGCCACATTTAGCAAACCGCTTTACATTTAAATAACCTTATTATTGACTGTAGACATCTTCAAGTATGCCGAGAGACTGATTAGAACACTTCCAGCATATTGTTTTGATTTTTTGCAAATAGACAGTTTTGAAAAACCTTTGGTAACAAACTATTAACAAAGAGAAAACTTCTTTTCTGTGGAAAAAAAACACCACTAAATATTTATTACCTCAGCTGACTCTAGGATGTGCCCAAAATATTACAGAATAGTTATTGCTTACCCTTTTTTTCTGTTCTGTCCATTCATATTCTTTCAGTGCTCGTTCACACTATGCTCATTTTGCACAAAGGCATTCATATTTCTATACAATTCAGCCTATCCTGTTTCCATCAGTGTGCTGCTTAGTGCTGTGATAACACATTTTACATGTTATAGAGACCAATGGACCCCAATACAAGTCAATGAGAC
Organism: Hymenochirus boettgeri; assembly: GCA_019447015.1. Taxonomy (NCBI): domain Eukaryota; kingdom Metazoa; phylum Chordata; class Amphibia; order Anura; family Pipidae; genus Hymenochirus; species Hymenochirus boettgeri. The sequence goes on along the minus strand of CM033470.1, from coordinate 73,260,727 downwards.
TGTGGAGAAAATCTCACAATAACGCTTATACCTACTAGCCAGCTCACCTTTGGTTAGTAGGTATTTCCCTCTCTCTGTGCTCAGCCCCTCCCAGAATCTAAGACACTGCTAGAGTGGATGAGCATGTGCAGTGTGGATGAGCTGTGTCTCAAAACATTGAACTGTTTAAATTAAATTATTTCTGTTTATGGGGTGTGTGTTTTTATGGGGGGCTAGTGGCTTTGGAATTGATTTCTTTAGATGTATTGCTACATTGAAATTATATAACACAAACAGCAGCTAACTGCAGAATTGTGTGTCAGCAGCAGGCACAATGAGAGAGATGACAGAGCATCAAACTAATTTTTTTGTACTCCTCATCATCTTAATATTGACTCAAACAGCCATGAAGTGACAATTAAGCTTTGCTTTTACATAAATGATACTGTTGTGACACATAGTGGGCAAGGGAAAGGGGCTGGGATATGCGAAGGGAGTGAAAAATTGACAGTTACTACCTGGCTGCACCCCCCTTGAAAATATATAACCCCAAGACTTGAAAACAAGGGAAAGGAGGGTCATAGAAGGTACAAGGCTGATTTTAGGTTGGTTGCAATTATTCCTTTATTGTTGAGTGTTAAGATGGAAAACGATTTAGCAATGCCATTTCAGATACCATAAATAATGTTTGCATGGCAGGAGATTTTAGTTCTTCTTTAAGAGTAGTGCAATTCTTTATAGGTATAAGTTTGGTTAAATAGCAATACAAATTAGTTTTTATGAATTAGATTAGGCTGCTTTACATTTCTTCTATAGAGTCTATGCATGGCTTTATCTAGGAATTATCTTTTTTTAAATACTAGCAAATGCCAGGGGGTTTCCCTTTGCTGTTGGTGACTAGTATTTATGGACCTTGTATTTGTCTGATCAATTTATTTTGAAAATAAACACAAGACATCAGCCTTAAGGTACTAAATTGTTGACAAAAGTGTCTATTTGTATTCGTTTCCTCTACAATAAAGCAATTACCTTCTCGTTTTCAAAGAATGACAACAGTGTTCCTTGTCAATACAACAGAAAAGTGTGTGGTAATAAACAAAATCCAAAGAGACATTGTGTCACCACAGTGACAATAATAGGAAAGCTTCCTTTACTAAGGTAAAGCTTACTGTATTTAGAAATTACACTCTAGCATGCAGCAGCCCTTTGAAATTATAGGACTTTCTATTTTTTACTGCCTTCTTGGTTTTATACAAAACATTTTAAGGCTTGATAAACTGTTCTGAGAAGCAGGAAATAGGGGCTATTTTCTATTTCATGACATTCCACTGGACATTCCAGAGCCATTGAATATTAGGAGAATTTATAATTATTGTTCTAACAAGAATTTTGACTTTGATTGATCAAGTCATTTTCACTTCACATATACAGACATGTGTGAGTGTACACCATGCCAGACTTTACCTGGCTCATTTTGAAAGCAACAGACCTACATCATTATATATCATTAAGAATAAATTAATGTGTTATTGAGTTATTGATGTGGAATATTTCATCTTGTGATCCCTTTAGAAAGATTTTTACCTCCTTGTGAACATTACCAGCTTTAAGTTGCTTGAAGATTTAAAGGAATTGTACACTGAAAAGTTACTTAGTTTGCCTCATATCCATTGATAATTGAATACATGTAAGCAGTACTTACTCTGATGTGTTTGTGTTGCTGCATGACTCCAATGAAGTACTTGTTTTCCTCAAGCTCAGTCCCCTAGTCCTCCAGCCCCCTGCCAGACTATCTAACTCTCTGTGAGGGCAAGCTGCTCAGTAATCCCTATGAGGCAACACTGGGAGAGTCAATTACTCATCGTCCTTTTTTTCAGATGTTTGAAAATGGCAACTGAAATGTAATCAAAATTTAAAACTAACATACAGTCTGGAAGTATAAACTGGGCATCAAAGAATGGGCAGTTTTTAGAAACATGTTAAATAGAAGGTATGCTCTTTAGGCACTCTACTTTATTAATGCTCTATCAATATCAAGTAGAATGGCTTATTTTAGTAATGAAATGTACCAGACGTACTTTCAGGTATAATAAAATCTAACAAAGTACTATCAAATGTATATATTTTCTTTTATACAGAATCATATTCTGTTTCATCCATAATTTTTATCAAAATTCATTTTTGCACAGGTGAAGTGGCACATTTATGTAAATGTGTCTTTTCATGGTTCCATTCTCATCTGTGAAGTGCTTATCAAGGTTGCATGAATATTGGCCTATATCAGTTCTTTAGCCAAGAGAATTTCTTTGCCAAACATTTTCATCTGGAAGTTACAGTATTTTTGCCAACTGTCAGATCTTGCGAAGCAAGTTTCCTGGCCAATTATTCTCTATCTATCTATCTATCTATCTATCTATCTATCTATCTATCTATCTATCTATCCATCTCTATCTTTTATATTCACAAAGTTCTAGTGCACTCAGGTTTTCTTTATAAGGAATAATCTTTTATTTCACGTGTTCCATAAGGTCTTTATGGAACATGTGAAATAAAAGTTAATTACTTAATTTTTAAAAAAAAAAAACTTGAGTGCAATGGAACTTTGAGAATACAAAATGTATTTAATTTAGCACTGGGGTCACATATTTGCAAAGATTTATAATTGGGGAATAACAGGGTTATTGAATAAAAGTTCTTATCGTTTAAAATGGTGCTAATTTTGCCCCAACCAATCAGATGTTAGCTTTCAAATGTTACGTAAGATCTGATTGGTTGGGGCAAAATTAGCACCATTTTAAACGATAAGAACTTTTATTGAATCTCCCTGTAAGTGCCTACCATTATGAACTTTATATACATAGCATAGAGAAGAACCACTCCTAGGATTTAACAAACTTATGTTTATTGTGCAAATCTTAGGAGTGCTCCTTCTCTATCCCATGTATTAATCCTATAGTAAGTAACCGGGTGGTTGTACTAAATTGATTTTCCAAAGGGATTATATTCTGCTGTTTTTAAATAGAACTCCACTCCTAAGTGTTCATGCCTGGTGCTGCTTAAAAGTATATGCTACTATATTAATATAATATAATATATATATATATATACATATATTATATGTATGTATATGTATGTATATATACTGTATCTCTTCTGACTACTGCTATGTAGAGAGGGACTAGAACTTGAACCCGAGTTCGAGCCAAACTATTTGAATTCGAACGGCCTTGGACTTCTTGAACTTTCCTGGACCCGGATTTTCGATATTTTCTGGACTTTCAATAATTATCAAATGTTCGAACGTTCGAGGAAAGCGAATATGTGAGTAAAATGTCTATTATACCTATACGCGAGCATCGAATCCGCAAGTAAAATGTCTATTGTACCTGTTCATGTGAGTAAATATTGAAACCGCGAGTAAAATGTCCATTAAACCTTGACGCGAGCATCGAATCAACAAGTAAAATGTCCATTATACCTAGACGTGAGCATTGAATCTGGGAGTAAAATGTCCATTATACCTAGACGCGAGCATTGAATCCACAAGTAAAATGGCCATTATGTCTAGACACGAGCAATGAATCCACAAGTAAAATGTTTATTATACTACACGTGAGCATCGAATCCGTGAGTCGTTAATGTGAAAATGTTCGAACGCAAGAGCTCGAAATGAGAGTAAATTCAAGTTTTCGAAAGTCGTGGATATTCGAACATGTTCCCCAGACCATTTCCCAGGTTCCACAGCCATTTACCATTTAGTTCAAAAGTTCGAAAACGGACCGAACTTTTGAAATTTCGGCCATCTCTACTACTATGCTTATCCATGCTCTCATCCTATCATGCCTGGACTATTGTAACCTTCTGCTTTCTGGTCTTCCTGCTACCCATCTTTCTCCACTTCAGTCCATACTTAACTCTGCTGCACACATTATCTCACTCTCTAACAATCGTGAAATTAAATCTTTTCAGTGCTGCACATCACCTGGCTCCCCATTAAACAATGCATTATCTACAAAATCCTTCTCTTAACATTTAAATCTCTTCGCTCTTGTGCTCCTTCTTAAATTTCTCCTCCTGTGTCCCCATATGTTCCTGCCCTACACTTCCCCCACTCACACTACCTCCTCATGCCTTAAACCTTTTCTCTTGTGGCTCCCATCCTCTGGAATACTATTCCCCTCTCTCTTTTTCAAGAAAACGCAATAAACAAGTTTAAATCTAACCTCTCATCCTATCTATCTGAGCACAGCAGAGTATAGGACTGTTGACACTACACCAGTTATTACTTTAGCACTTCCACCCTTTCCTACAGTATGTATATTACCCACCTAAGTAGATTGTAATCTCTATGGGGCAGGGACCTCTTTCCTCATGTTACATGTTTCAAGCACTATATTTCATAATGCACATACTTATTTATTTAATGTATCTATTTATTTTCCCCCTTGTATGACTTTTTGTATTCTATATTGTACAGCGATGCGTCCCCAAGTATCGCTATATAAAAAAAATAAACATACATAAAAAATATTTATTAGGAAGCGTGGTAAAGCTTCAATGTGGTAGTAGCACCCCACACAAGGCCCTTAAATTGGACGTACTATGACTTTAATACGGATAGATGGCACTGGATAGATTGCCTCCAAAGACAGTTGGCAGGAGGATAGTGAAAAACTGTTATTTTAATCCAAGACACAAGTATGAGAAATGCAAAAGTTAGGACCTTCTATTCTGGGGTAACCTTGATGTTATCAAAATGTTTTTTTGTTAATGTGATCAAGTAATATATACTAAAACCCCTTTGTTTATAATGTATGCCAGTATGATATTGTATGGGGCCCAGGAATGTGCATTGATTATCTTTTCTTTGTTTGTATATATAAATAAGGAAATTACCTTTCTAACATGGGGTTTCTGTTTTATTTCCCAGCATTTCAGTATCACACAGTGTATTTACTAACCACTGTGTTCTTTTACATGCCCAGTCCTAAGATACCCCAGGAACTTGTTATAGCTGGTCATGGTCACTGAATATACACACAATTATTTAATTCAGTTCTTCAGGTAGTTACATTTACTTTAAGGCCATTTACTAGTGAACGCTAATACACGTACCTGTTCGTGTTGGGAGCGTCTACTACCACCTATGGATCCGGTGCTACGATCGCCTCCTGATTACGCCTGTCTCCCAGTAGGCGTGAGGATAATATGCAGACACAGGGAGTGCTTCCCAAAGCGAAGGCCGGCAACCAAAATCGATCAAAACGTATAAAGTTAAAAATCAAATCTTTATTCCGATAGGTTAAAAACAGAACATGTGGGGTCCAAAAAAGTGCCATGAGGTCCACACACCAAACTCCGCCCGACGCGTTTCGTGGAACTCCTTCCACTTCCTCAGGGGCTGGGGAGGGTGTGTACTGCAATGCTTTATATACACCAAAAGTTTAACCCCTTCTTCTATCCAATATATGAAACACCCTTAAGAACATCTCAAACAATTAGTATGCAATAATACACATAAAACCAATGAAACATGTTAAAAAACACATATATACATACATAGGGATATGTGAAACCTCCCATTTTACAATAGTTATAATATATTATGGGAACGTTCTAATAAGTGAAAATAGCAACCACATTGTACAGACTATATCAAATCTAAGTCTGGTATGTAAAATCACCAGGTAAGTAGTAATACTCAAATATCATATTCTATAATGACTATAGTGTTAAATAAGTATACTAGATAAATATATAAGGTAACACAGATAAGTGACATAAAGTAAAAATATTAATTTAACTAGAAAGTACAAGTATTAAAGCAGGTATACAATATTTAATTGCAAAAACAGTTCAATTCAAACTCCTTGTTGAGACCGTGGGGAACAATGGTATTTCGCGAGTAAATCCAGAACGCTTCTTGTCTAAGCAGACTGCGTTCTCTATCACCCTTCCTGATGTCTCGAGGTATATGATCTATGATCTGAAATGATATCATTAATTTGACCTCATGACAATCCATAACGTGAGCAGATATTGCTGTATCACAGCGTCCTCTTAGGGCTGCATTCACGTGTTCAGTATTCTCTTGTTAAACTGGCTGATCGTTTTCCAACATATTGTTTGCACAGGCACAGGTCGCAAGATATTAACATAGGAAGATCTACATAAGTTGTCTTGATAGTAAATGTTCTCCGACCTCTACTATCGTGAAGGTACTTGATGTGTAAATATATTTACACATATTACAACGTGCTAGGCCACATTTATAGCATCCTTATAGTTAAGCCAGGTAGGGGTGATTTTCTCAATGGTATTGTCCCTAAATAGACTAGAGGACACTAGGGAACCTATAGTGCGGCCCTTTTTATACACGATCCTTGGGCTAGGAGGTAATATATCTTTCAAAGAGGATCCATTCTTAAAATTGACCAATGTTTATTCAAATGTTCCGGATTTTACTGCTGTCCTTGTTAAAGTAGTAACAAAGATCAGGCTAGGATCTTGTTGAAATTCTGTTATTTTCTTTTCTCTCTCTGTATAGAATTATATTTAATTTTATTTTGTGTTTATTCCTATTATTCCTCATGAGTAAAGATTTCTATCACAACCACTGCTCGTTCGTATGCCGCCTTGATATTTACTGTGGAATATCCTCTTTCCAAGAGTCTATCCCACAGTTCCATGGATTTGTCTTGAAACCTATCCCAATTGGAACAGATGCGCCTTATGCGTAAGAACTGTCCAAATGGTATACCCCGAATAGTCGGGGCAGAATGGCAACTATCTGCTCGTAGCAAAGTATTTCTAGTTATGGGTTTGCGATATAGATCTGTTGTTACTTTTCCATTACATATGCTGAACTCTATGTCCAAGAATTCCACGGTGTTTTCATTTTTATTTGATGTAAAGGTGATTCCCCAACCTGTGTTATTACAATAATTCATAAAGCATAAAACAGGGTGGGGTCACCACAGTCCTGCCATATTAATATCAGATTGTCTATATATCTGTAAATGACCTTGATATTGCTCTTGTATGGATTAGATGGATTGAATATAAAATGATTTCAGATCATAGATCATATACCTCGAGACATCAGGAAGGGTGATAGAGAACGCAGTCTGCTTAGACAAGAAGCGTTCTGGATTTACTCGCGAAATACCATTGTTCCCACGGTCTCAACAAGGAGTTTGAATTGAACTGTTTTTGCAATTAAATATTGATACCTGTCCTTTTATTATTATACTTTGTACTTCTAGATAAATTATATTTTTACTTTATGTCACTTATCTGTTACCTTATATATTTATCTAGTTATACTTATTTAACACTATAGTCATTATAGATATGATATTTGAGTATTACTACTTACCTGGTGATTTTACATACCAGACTTAGATTTGATATACCGTATATACTCGAGTATAAACCGTCCCGAGTATAAACCGGAGGTACCTAGTTTTAGGAGAAAAGTAGGAAACACACACTGACCCGAGTATAAACCGAGGGGGTAGTATTTGCCACTAAAGATGTTTGGAAACTACAACTCCCAGCATCGTTTATTGCTGGAGTTGTAGTTTCAAACATCTTAAGTTGCAAATACTTACAAATAAGAGTAAAACCTTCTTTATTTGTGCATACTGTATGCACAAATATAGGAGGATTTACCCCTATTTGCAAGTATTTGCCACTTAAGATGTTTGAAAAACTACAACTCCCAATAAAGCATGCGGGAGTTGTAGTTATCAAACATCTTAAGTAGCAAATACTTGCAAATAGGGGTAAATCCTCCTATATTGTGCATACAGTATGCACAAATAAAGAAGGTTTTACTTTCTTTGTAAGTATTTGCCAATTCCCTGTGAAAGCAAAAAGCAGCCTATCTCCTACCTTGTCCGCCGCGCGCAATCCGCATCCTTCTACAGCCTCTGCGCATCCGGATAATGTCACTACCCGGCACCTCTCACTTTGCGGCGCCGGGTAGTGACATCATCCGGATGCGCAGAAGCTGTGGGAGCGAGGATGCGATCGCGCGGCCGGCGGACAAGGTAAGAGATAGGCTGACTCGAGTAAACCGGGTAGATTTTCAGGCTTTTTTAAAGCCTGAAAAACCTCGTTATACTCGAGTAATACGGTAGTCGTACTATGTGGTTGCTATTTCACTATTAGAACGTTCCCATAATATATCTAACTATTGTAAATGGGAGGTCACATATCCCTATTATGTATATATGTGTTTTTAACATGTTTCAGTGGTTTTATGTGTATTATTGCATACTAATTGTTTGAGATGTTTCTAAGGTGTTCATATATTGGATAGAAGAAGGGTTAAATTTTGGTGTATTAAAGCATTGCAGTATCACCCTCCCCAGCCCTGAGGAAGTGGAAGGGTTACCACGAAACGCGTCGACGGAGTTTGGTGTTTGGACCTCATGCACTTTGTTTGGACCCCACATGTTCTGTTTTTAACCTATCGGAATAAGATTTGATTTTTAACTTATACGTTTTGATCGATTTTGGTTGCCGGGCTTTCTGTTTCGGGAGCAACCGGGCAAGCAAATAAGAGAAGAGGAAGAACAAGCAGAAGGAAGAAAGGAGTAAGCAAAACAGCAAATAGTGAAGCCGGGTGAAAGAAGAGCGATAAGGGAATAAAAAACCATAAGGAGAACCGCCGACGAAGTGCACCTGGTCTACATTTACTAGTGAAATTTATAGTTTATTGGTGTTTTTAGAAGGGATATATTCAGATTCAGATAGGAGTATAAAAATATGGGTTTAGTTCTCCTTTAAATTAGCATAATACTTTTAAGATGGCTGTGCACTACAGTGGCTGACAGTTCTTGCTTCTCCTCAGACACTTTAGGCACAAATGCACCTATGCCAGAGAAAAATTCAGGGGAAAGGGAGATCAGGAAACTGTCAGCTGCAGCAGCTAGCGCCATCTTGAAATTGTTGATAATGAAAAGAATGGGAGGTTGGACATGGGTTTTCTACATTCGTGGATGCAGTGTATGTTATAAATTGTTGTTTTTTTTGAAGAAAAACATGATGTGTTGTTGGAAAGTTTCCTTAGTAAAAGCAACCCCCAATTCACCGGTTTTCCACAGTGCTGTCCCTGCATTCTTAAAGGGCATGTCCACCATTTTTTTTTTAACTTTGTGTTATTCAGTTTAACTGAAGAACTGGAGGTAAATTGAGTATAGTCTTACCTCCGTTCTTCAGTAAAACTGCCCGCGACGGTACAGTGCCGGTTTCTAACAGTCCTCAATGTATCACGTTGATTTACACTGTGTGGGCAGTGGCGCACAATGCAAGGGTGGGGATGCATCACAGACTAAGTCAGGGGTGACTTGCAAACTTTGCCAATATAGTCAGTAGGATTTATTGATAAATCCTCAGCAGGGTTTATTGTTTGCATGTTATGGGGATGTCAAAATCCAGTTGTGCAACTGGATTTTAAGAAAAACTGTCAAGTATTAATATGACAGTATTAATCTGTTAATCTACTGGTTTATTTCTTTTGATACACTCCTAAACTTATTTTATATCCTAAGAGAAAAAGCCTCCTAAAACCTTTATTAACACTGCCCAGAACGCATATAAAGCAAATTGTCAGCCCGATCCCACAGATAATATACCACCTTTGCTAAGTTCAGCTTTCCACATGCTCTCAATGGGCAAGCCATCAGGTAGACTCGATAGTTATTGGGCGTGATGCCATCCATCATGGCTATGACTGTGCATCCACCAGGAAGAGTCTGGGGTTTGCAAGTATTTACTGCATGGATCAGGCTAAATAACATAACTTCATGAGCAGTTCGGAGAAGTGCAAGTATAATGGTATAAGGGTTTTTTGTTGGGGCTATTATATCAGGATATAAAATATCATTAGGGGATGGACATGCCCTTACTATTTTCATATTTCATATGTGATCCAGAATTATATATAATTAGAATAAATGCATAATATAAAACTATTGCAAAGAAAATGACTTTGTATTGTTTTAGTACCATGTTTTTACAATGAAAGAATTGATTACCATATAAACTGTATTACAGAGTTTAAACTGACCCGAATATAAAACAGAGGTACCCAATTTTAACCTAAAAAAACTAATAAAAGTGATTGACTCGAGTATAAACTGAGGGCAGGAAATGTGACCACTACTGCTCGATTTTGTATGTCTTAAAGATTTAGTTGCCCTTAAATGGACAGCAGAATTCCCATTCAGTAATCCATACAGTAATAGCCATACTGGTATGGCATTACTGTATGAGAATTCTGCGTGTCATTTAAAAGAAAGCTACATTCGTAATCCTTGGCACTCCAGATGTTTGGAAACTACAACTCCCAACATGCTTTATTAGTAAGTAATGACTCAAGTATAAACCGAGTTTAAGTGTTTCAGGCGATTTTACAGCCTGACAAAACTCGGTTATACTAGAGTATATACGGTACTAGTAACTACATATACAGAACCATTTCACCAAGGAATGATGATTCAGATTGTGAATGATTCTAGAATTTTACCTACTTTCATTTTAGTGAGCAAGGGGTTAAATATGTAGAAGAGGGATGAAAGTAGAATATAGTATACTAAAAGAAAATGGTTTCATATGTGATGCTCTGTAAGAAAAACTAATGGGACATTAAATAAAACCAGTGATCAGAAAAATGCTTGTAATATCTCTTTACAAGAATAAGGCCATTTATGATGGAACAGGCTAGTATTAGTTAAATGATTTCCCATTCACTTGCACCATTTTGATGTTAAACACAGGTACATTTTCTTCCTGCATATAAACTGCATATAAAAGTGTGTGCATTAATGGTACCAAAATGTTTCCATTTTTAATTGTAAAAAAACTGTAATTGTCAATGTACAGTTTAAATGTCTCCAAATCGTTTCTCATGTATACAGAGATGCCTATGCAAATGCTCATATCTGAACCAAATTGGGCCCTTTATTTATCATTTATTTTTTTTTCTTATTTAATAACATTGTAAATGAACATCTAATTGATTGATCCCCCCCAAAAATTTTAACAAAAAAGGAATTGTGGGGTAGCTTTAAAATTGTTAGAAATGCTTTTTAGAATAGATTTTTAAATTACTTGGTATTTTATTATCATAAGTGCATAAATGAATCCCTTAATGTGATTAATCAGATGTCTTGCAGACCTTTAGGGCATGCCCCTTATGTTACAGGGCAGCCCCCACTGCCATTGGAATTCCGTTATGCAGCACGGGGAAAGGCTAATTATACTAAATGTTATTAATTTTAAAGATTTTATAACCATTTGAAGCTATCTCTACCCCCTGATCCTCTTATCATAGAGAATAACCAATTTTCACTATAGGCAAAGCAGTCATTTGGATGTTTTATCAATCCATACCCAACTCCGTGGCAAATCTTGGTCTATCTCCACACAGTAACGTTTGTTTTGTAAAATGTGGAGTTAAGAGCTTGCTTACATGCAGAATAGGCAGCACAGGGTAAAGAAATTGGCTATCAAGGCCATGGCTAACTTTCTTATGACAGGAGTTTGAAAAAAGTATGTGATGTATAGGTTTATTTATATAGCGCCACTAGAGGATGCAATTAATAAATATTCTAACATTTGGGCAAAGTATACTTTTTTAGGATCTGCTATAGTCACTTTTAAGAAAAATGTACACATTGGAGTTACACCATGTTGACTTATGATGACAAATTAATATGCTCTACACATTTATAAGTATCTCCAATTACTAGAGTAAGTATATGATACCGGCTCACTAAACTGTCCCGTGAAAGTTTGATTTTAACAGCAGGACACATTGTATAAAATGTTGCAAAATTATTTTGTTTAAAACTGCTAGTTGTTTTTATGTACTTCATATCTAGAAAAAGAAATCAACACATTTAAAAAATATCCTTAAACAATAATTCATACACCTCATTAAAATAGTAAATAATATGTAATTGAAAACTCTCTCTACTAAGAATTCACAATACTTTATAATATAATTTGTAATGATCATGTTGAAATACATCAATTAAACAGCACAACAGTCTTAGGAATAATGAGCATAATGCCATTGGTGGCAAAGAATTGAATAAAATTAGAAGGAAAATGTTATGAAGAACTCATACAATTGATTTATCACAATTTTGATTCAGATCATTTCTGGGGGGGAAAACAGAACTTGCTGAAATCATAATATTCTAAATAACATGTTAATAATATCTCAAACCAGGAGGTTGACTCAGAATCAATAATGTACCCAAATAATTGGCATAAAAAAAAAAGCTAAAATACGATTATGCACCTAGTCAACTGCACTCTGAAATTTGGAACATAAAAATGATCATGATCATAAAGATGATGATCATTAAAGTTTTGTATATGCTTGATACATTGCAGTGTTCAAATCCACACCAAGGAGCTACAGTACCTCCTTAAATGGACCAAGGACTGTAAGGGCCCAAGGACAAAAAAATCTGTGGTGGGCATTTTCTGCCTTCCATCATTTAAAATGGTTTGGTTTAGGGTTTTAGCCCTGGGCAATTGCTCAATTGCTTGTGTAGATTCCTACCAAATATAAAGACACACTGATAAGGTGTTGTGTTGATGGGTTATTAGATTATAAGCTTTTTGGAGTAGTACTGGATGAAAATGAAAACTTATTGTAAAGCTCTGCATATATTCAGCACTAAATAAGACAATTCAATACAAATGCACTAGAACTCGAAAACTGAGTTAGAGACAACTTGGTTTGTTCTGATGAACTTTGACTTTCAGAACTTTCCAACTCTGAACTTTCTTGTTTTCTGAACTCCATCCAGAGGTATTTTCAATCAAGATTTCGAGGGTTACCGAACACTACATCGAGGTATATCGCTAATTCAAGGGATACTGAACACTCATTCAATGGCTATCGCCAATTCGAGGGTTACCATGCTACATTTGAGGGTTATGGACAAATTTGAGGGTTAGCAAAAGGCGATATCCCTCAAATGTATCTTTGGCTAACACTCAAATTCGTCCATAAGCCTCTAAAGTAGTGTTTGTTAACCCTCGAATTGTTGATTACCCTCGAATATAGCATTCAGTAACCCTCAAATTGGTAATAACCCTTGAATGCCTGATTTTGGCAGTTATTTATGGAAATCTGATGTTATTTTTCCCCCAAAACAAGTAGTTTCAACCTGAAACCACAGATTGAAACTATGGTACATCATAATGATCCATACATTTGGACAAAATATACTACCATAAAAAATACAGAAGGTTATTTGGGGAGGTAGTTTGGTATACATTGGTCAGGCGAGTCCAGGATGGTAATATGAAGTGCTATATCTGGATACAAATAGATAATAGAAAGAGGCATGCTCTTTAGTGAAAACTCATAGTGATTTATTATTAGTGCTGATAACACAACACACTAGTGCACTATCAGCACAAATATTAAATATGAAGTTTGACTAAAGAGTGCGCCTCTCTGCACTTCTATAATAAAGAGTGAAATAACATGAATACCAGCAGAGAACTGAGACCAATTCAGATTGCCTTAGTTTACTTCTTTTTTTAACCGCTTATCTAAAATTTAAGTAAGAGTACTATTTTAGGGTATACCTTTTGGGGGGGAACATTTGGACATAAATCTATGCAAGTACATTATATTACTTTAACGCAAGTCAAGTATCCTTTTACCTTCAAAATTAAGCCGTCAAATGTTATGGTGCTAAAAAGGTTAACATAAAAAATATATACATACACACTTATTTAAGCTGGTCTTCCTGACTGTCCAGCAGTAAATATTCAATTCACCACTTAGACAAGGGACGAACAGAGGAACAAATTTTTTGAGAGGCTGTGCTTAGAGAAGTAATTTAGGGATGGTTTTTAAGCTAAGAGAAGCAGGTTTTTTGATTTAAACCCTACCAGTTTGAGGACCATAATTCTGCTTAAACATTCGTTTTAAGGCTGAAATATATTCAATATTCAGTAGCATATTATGGATTGCAAAGTTTTCGGTACATATTACCAAGTATAAAATGTTAATGAAGACCAGAAGCTTTAATCATTTAAAAATACACCACTAATTTTCATGGAGCTAGACCATTAAAATATCAGTATACTGGTTTAAGTGAGTTCAAGTGAAAAAGAAATGTCTGCTTTCTTCACTAATTAGCGCTTGAATCCCAGTATCTGCATGTTACAAAATACCTAGATCAAATTAAATACTTGATAAAAACTGATATTATTATGCATAAATATCTAGGCCATTTTGGCCCACAGTGAAGACAAATGGTTGATTCAAGTAATTTACATATAAGATATATGTACATTTTATATTGCATTATATGAACAGGCCATTGCAGACATCCCTTTTTGTAATCAACGTATTTGGTACAAACTGTAACATTGACACTCAGAAACATAATTAAGGGAAAATTCTTTTGTGCAGACAGAATAGTTATTCCCCATAGTGTTTATAAGTAGAAAAAAGAAATTGCAATTTTAGAAGATCGTAAACTTTTATTTAAAAACTGTAGACCATGTCCTCTGAGAGATGCTATAATGGACTTTGCTGGAAGTCTATGAGAAGACTTTGCTAATGGTTCCATGGGAATTTATTGAAAGAACTGCTAATCCCATATGTTTTGTGCATTTAAAAAAATAGTTGTGACCTTTTTTTCTGAAATCTTTATTGAATTTCTTCACGTTACTCCCGGGATATCATACACAATATTGCTGGGTTATATAGAAAGGTTTTATTAAACTGTCTGCTCAGAAGATATGGATCGCAAAGATATGCGGAATCCTTAAAAAGCACAGAAAAAAAACAAATCTCATCTTAACACACACTTATTTTATTTGTGTCTAAAAATATTAAGTTATACGCATCAGGAGATGTAATCAACAAGCTGGGTGTATGAAAAAATAGATAATCTTCATTTATTGTAAGCTTAGATATGGCAGTCTCCCAGTTGCCATAGAGTCATGTTCTTTAGGGAATATGACTGACATAAGCCAGTGTTATATTGATAGTAGCCTAATGAGGAAGTTTGCTGTGAGCGTTGATGATGTGTCATATGAAGATACAAAAGGAATTTTAGCCCCCTTAACTGTAATTATATGCTTCTCTTTCTAATGAAAATATTCCCTCAGGCTAATATCTACCTGTATCATATGTTGTGTGTACCAAATTATTTCTTAAGCATTTAATTAGGCTTTCAAGGGACTGCATCTTTTAGAGAGCCTAGTAATATATAGAGTTGTTTAAATGGTTAAATAAAAGTATGTAATAGTATGCTAATGAAAACAAAATACTAAGAAAATGTTGAGATTTATTTCATTTGATGAAAATAAGTCAAATTCTATGGGCTACCACATAATATATTGGAAACTTACTGGGGTCCTCGATTGCCTCTGTGGGAAACACTACATTCAATGGCATCGCCAATTCGGGTTACCAAATGCTACTTTGAGGGTTATGGACAAATTTGAGGGTTAGCAAATGGCGATATCCCTCAAATGTATCTTTCGCTAACCCTCAATTCGTCCATAAGCCTTAAAGTAGTGTTTGTTAACCCTCGAATTGTTGATTACCCTCGAATATAGCATTCAGTAACCCTCAAATGGTAATAACCCTCGAATGCCTGATTTTGGCAGTTTTATGGAAATCTTGATGTTATTTTCCCCCCAAAACAAGTAGTTTCAACCTGAAACCAAAGATTGAAAACTATGGTACATCTTAATGATCCATACATTTGGAAAAATATATACCATAAAAAATACAGAAGGTTATTTGGGGAGGTAGTTTGAGGACCATAATTGCTTAACATTCGTTTTAAGGCTGGAATATATTCAATATTATTTCATTTGATGAAAATAAGTCAAATCTATGTGCTCCATAATATATTGGAAACTTCTGAGGGTCCTCTGATGCCTCGTTGTAAAGTGTATTCTTCTAGGACAGCTTTTCAAGTTATTTTCCCACTGGTGTGCTTTCTTGGTGTAGCTGCTAAGTAGGAGAGGGAGCATACAGTATGGCTGCCTAAGCTGATTGACCTGCCTCTCCTATTTTGTAGCCGGGGAGCATGGGGAGTGGGAATATTTTACAATTTCTATATAGTATGTTACATAAGTTTTTTAACAATGAGTTTGGCTAAAAATATAACCTCTGGTGCAAAACAATTATTGTGCCAGTTCAAAGTCATGGCAACCATATGATAATGAAGATCCATGAAGCAATTAAGGAAAGTGGTGATTTTGTGTCCACCAGTGATTCACAGAACAGGTTTATTGAAATTGAAAAACGAGGGGTTCCGTGTCGGATCTGGATCGAGGTGTTAAGCTCTGTCTGTGCTTAGAAAAACGAAAATTCAATCTAAAAATTCCCTAATTCCTATCAAAAATTCACTTGGGCTCAAATAAGTTATTGCATCTCAATGTTTCCATCGAACCACTGTTAGAATAAAACTCACCAGTTTGTTATCTTTACAAGTCTACTACAAGTATACACAAATATACAACATTTAAATATGCATTGCCCACAAGCAAAAAGCATAATTGTTCGTACATAGAATGTGGCTTTAAATAGTTTTGCTTTAAACAATCTCGCAACTATATCGGGTTTATTGTTTTCAACATTTCATAAAAAATTTAGAATAAGTAAACACACCAGTTGTAATGCTTTTAAAAAAAAAAATTAGCACTTGTTTGGGGAGCAACGTCCATTTTAAGGATGGAATTTATTTAACAGATGTATGCACACATTTAAAACACATAAATACATAAAATGAAAATGTAAAAATAGATTTATGAGTTTTCACTAATTCCTTACATACTTTTAGCAGATGACCTATATAACCCATTAATACATTTCAATCATACTTATCACACTAGGGACATTTGAAATTGTTTAGAGGGAAAAAAATGGAAACCAATATGACATTGAGGATATAATCACTATTATCATGATCATTTACATATGTCATTTTGCTATGAGTCAAACTCGGTGCTTCAAACATTGCAGCTTCAGCTTATCTGGCCCAATTTCAAAAGAGTGCACTTAATATACATAGTTATTACACTGGGGTTAAGTCCTTTGTTTTTCTCACCCCAACACAGGAATTTGACATGCCATAGATCCCTTGTGAACATTTGCCTTGCTAATATTTTGAAAAGGGATTAAAAATGAGAGATGTAAGAAAAGAAGAATAATATGATCAGACCCTTAATTTTTACAGTATTTTGCATTCCTTTTACTAAGGTCACATTTATTTGTAATGGATACATTAGTATTAATTTTAAAGGAGATTTTTTAAAAAGTTGATCTGTAGTTGAAACCTACAATGGTACTATAAAATAAGGAAATCAAATGTTCTACTCAACATGAATAATAGACAGAATAGTACAACTGTCTGTAAATATTACAAAATGGTTTGTCATGCACTTAATAGAATAATTGAATGTAAAAAAAAAAACGCTCCAGTCGGCCTTCTAAAAAATGAAGTCCTAATTAAGCTGAAATCCCTTCATGTACACTAGGGTGAGTAAAATAGCTTTGCATAAAAAGTGAAGGTCACGCTTTATACAGTGGTCCTCGGCTGTGACTCTTACCTTAAGTAATTTTTCTGCAGCTCTAGTTTCATTTATACATTATAATGTTATACATTTTGTACGTACATAATTTTTTAAATTCCATTGTCTTTTTTATCTTTTTTTTCATTTCATTCATTATACTGTACTTCTACATCATATTTTTTATTCCGTTGTTTTATATCTTTTTTCTTACTTTCGTTAGAGAATTATTGGCATCAACAGAACAATACATTTTGACAAAGTAGAATGTTTCAGCTTCATAATTTATTGAAATGATTTCGAAGTCAACTCCCTTTTTGAGCAATTAAACTGCATTATATATAATTACATACTGGTTTGCAGCTATTTCTGTATATTTGGCTGCAGGAGTGGGCTCATTCCTTTTAAACTAAAATGCTTTCAAACTTCTAACTAAGTTAATGCTGTTAGATAACAAAATTTGTTGTGTTATTTTGTGCTGCATTCCCTGTTTAGGGTAATGATTTAGTTTACCTTACACATAATATTTATCCTTCTATCAGTGAGGCTACTAACAGTTCTAATTGAGGGGACAAAAATTCCTTTGATAGTTCAACAGGGGAGCAGGAGGAGCAACCCAGTGGGGGGGGGGAGCCAAGGGGGCTTCTTTTTTTCCAATGACAGATATAGCCTCCCTACAGAAAAACCACTGGGGATAAAGCACAGATAGGGGGCCCACCATAATTTTGGGTTTACCACAGGTCTTTGGTCAGGGTAAGCTTTCGGTTATATGAGACATCCAAACAGATTTCCTAAGAGAGATCACTTAATTACCAAGAAACCTATTTTATCATTTACAATAAGAGTCTCTCAAAACTGATTTAGAGATTTCCTTCTTCTAAAATAAACAAAGTTGGGGGAAAAAAACAAACCTGCGAGCAGGGGCTCGCAGGAAAATCTGGGGCACGTCTTCAACCAAATGTTTACACATAGCAACTTTTATTTAGCATACTATACCAATACAAGAATAATCATGGATATTGGGTTTTACTTCTTGTATAATTGTTTATTCTGTTCTCAGGATATAGTATTGCTTTTCTACTATCCGCTAATTCCCCATTTCTTCCTACTGGCTATTCAGAGTACCGAGGGAACGAAGGGCTGTAAGGTTCTGTGGCTTTTCTTCAGCACTTTAGGTGGCTTGAGGTGGACTACAAATAGTAAAAAGTGTATATAGCTAGAGGATGCAGCAGACCACATGGATCTAGAGGGAAGGGGTGGGGCTCCCCTGTGCCTGCCAGAAACCTCTCAGAGGACAGAGAGGGAAGCAGGGCCCAAATACTTACTGACATCTCATACTCTTCACTTTTCTTAACATTGCACAGGCATTGCAGGAGACCCATTTGGAGCAGAGATGTAAGGGAAGGATTTTTTAACACTACACAGAGTGGGCCAGTATGGGGTTGAATTTTTGTTTGGGGGTGGACATGCCCTTTAAAGCTTTGTTGTGGTTGAGCCAGATCGTGGTGTGACATTCTTATACCTTTCAAGGTCCACAAAAAATTGGTGTGCTGGACAGCAATGCATATTTCTATAGGTTGACTTGCTCCAAGGAAAAAGTTGGAAGAAGAAAACCCCCAGATCGAAGTCAGGTAAAAGATGTCATTTAGTGGATCCATTTTGGAGATGGGGGCTTTAAACCCAATTCTCTTTAACTAACTACCCTAACTGTAAACCAACAGTGTTTACAGGTGTTTACGGGGTTTGACCTGATAACAAAAGGAGTTGAAAGGATATTGGCAAAATATAAAATTGGATGAGTGTTTTACATTTTAATCAATTAGTTTAAATTAATGAGAAATATTGAAGTACAAGAAAATATGTCTTATATAAAAAATGCAATATATGCCAAAGACATACTTTTATTCATCTAGGCTTATAATTACTATTAAAGGGATTTTAAATTATAGCATGACATTTTCAAGTAGATGCGGATCAAAGAGTCCATAATTAGGTTAATAATACATGCAAGCGCCAACTTTTTCTAATTTATGCATGTTTTTATGTTTGGGCCTTGTGGATTATGTTAACTAGTTAGGGCAATCAAAAACTTACTGTAAAATATTTATTAGGCTCAGCTTTTATATAATGTATGTTTTCATTATTATGTTTAGAATTTATATGTTTCACTAGAGCAAGAATTGTGAGGAACATGAGTTAAGACAGTTTTGAAAAGTTCTAAGATTTTCTTGCATTGTAATCTCTTGGGGTAGGGATCTTATTTTTTACTTTATGTCCATTATTTATTGGCTATTATTTATTTATTATTCAGTATTTAATCTATTGCACATACTCTTTTGGCAGTTGCATACCATGCTAAAATATAAATCAATAATATCCAAGTGTGGTGTAGTAATAAAATAAAAAAAAGAAAAAACTTATTCTAAGGATTCACTGGACTCACTGCTCCCTGTTCCTGTTTGTCAGGTCCTTCAGTCCAGC
The DNA here is from genome assembly GCA_019447015.1 of Hymenochirus boettgeri. Lineage (NCBI taxonomy): Eukaryota > Metazoa > Chordata > Amphibia > Anura > Pipidae > Hymenochirus > Hymenochirus boettgeri. The sequence goes on along the minus strand of CM033470.1, from coordinate 73,240,684 downwards.
CCACGTGTGTCCCATCTAGAAGGAGGTCTTAAAGACTTCGAAAACAAGTTCACAACTTCCACAGTGACTCCTACCCCCTTGATTCAAATACACTATCCATCTTTTTCTCCTTTTCTACTCCTCTTCTATTGGTTTCCTCCCTTTATATTTTTCCTCTGACTCTTCTTCAGTGGCCTGTTAAAGCTTATGTTCTGTACTATTTGCTGGTGTTTCATATTATCTTTCTCCCTGCTTCTGCTTCTAGCCTCCTGGCTTCTGCCTTGCCCTTGCTTTAATCCTCTTAGTTACTGCTTTTTGGTCTCCGTTCCTGCCTCTTACATAATAAAGTGTGTAATATAGAGCAACCAAATACTCAGACAACCCCACAGGTATTGCTATAAACAAACGGGCATTTATTGTGCACACACCCACGACATGTTTCGGACAGTTAGCTTTCTCAAGTGTGAACACATAAACTAAAACTAGCTTTATATCCTCAGGGTGTTGGTTCCAATAAAGTCACTCACCCAGTCAGTAGGCGTCCACCTTTAACAAGCATGATCAAGTGATTAAAACACCCCAAAGTTATATAAACATTGCATAAAAGTAGTAAAATAAAGTAAAATTATTCTCAAAAGTGCAATGTTGTGCCGATACTAAACATTGGATAAATATAGTGTAAACCTCTTAAAACATATATCTATGGTGTATATCATAAAAAACATTATTCACAAAAGATGCAATATATGTGCAGAGTAAACATTCAGTGTTAACAGTTATACCATTGAATAAATATAGTGTTAAACCTTATACAGGCCATAATCTCTAATGGTGTATATCATAAAATAACGTATTCACGAAAGTGCAATAAATGTGCAGATGCTGAACATTCCAGTTCTAAGCGTCCTCTTAGGGCTGCATTCACGTGTTCAGCTATTCTCTTGTAAACTGGCCTGATCGTTTTTCCAACATATTGTTTGCCACAGGCACATGGCAACTATCTGCTCGTAGCAAAGTATTTCTAGTTATGGGTTTGCGATATAGATCTGTTGTTACTTTTCCATTACATATGCTGAACTCTATGTCCAAGAATTCCATGTTACTTTTCCATTACATATGCTGAACTCTATGTCCAAGAATTCCACGGTGTTTTCATTTTTATTTGATGTAAAGGTGATTCCCCAACCTGTGTACAATAAAACCAATGAAAAATGTTAAAAAAAACCATATATACATACATGGGATATGTGAAACCTCCCATTTTACAATGTTATAATATATTATGGGACGTTCTAATAAGTGAAAATAGAACAACACATAGTACAGACTACCGTATATACCGAGTATAACCGAGGTTTTCAGGCTTTAAAAAAGCCTGAAAATCTTACCTCGGTTTATACTCGAGTCAGCCTATCTCTTACCTTGTCCGCCGGCCGCGCGATCGCATCCTCGCTCCACAGCTTTGCGCATCCGGATGATGTCACTACCCGGCGCCGCAAAGTGAGAGGTGCCGGGTAGTGACATTATCCGGATGCGCAGAGGCTGTGTAGAAGGATGCGGATTGCGCGGCCGGCGGACAAGGTAGGAATAGGCTGCTTTTGCTTCACAGGGAATTGGCAAATACTTACAAAGAAGAGTAAAACCTTCTTTATTTGTGCATACTGTATGCACAAATATAGGAGGATTTACCCCTATTTGCAAGTATTTGCTACTTAAGATGTTTGATAACTACAACTCCCAGCATGCTATGGGGAGTTGTAGTTTTCAAACATCTTAAGTGGCAAATACTTGAAATAGGGGTAAATCCTCCTATATTTGTGCATACAGGATGCACAAATAAAGAAGGTTTTACTCTTATTTGTAAGTATTTGCAACTTAAGATGTTTGAAAATACAACTCCCAGCAATAAGATGCTGGGAGTTGTAGTTTCCAAACATCTTTAGTGGCAAATACTACCCCCTCGGTTTATACTCGGGTCAGTTGTGTGTTCCTACTTTTTCTCCTAAACTAGGTACCTCGGTTTATACTCGGACGGTTTATACTCGAGATATATACGGTATATCAAATCTAAGTCTGGTTGTAAAATCACCAGGTAAGTGTAATACTCAAATATCATATTCTATAATGACTATAGTGTTAATAAGTATACTAGATAAATATATAAGGTAACACAGATAAGTGACAAAAGTAAAATATTAATTTATCTAGAAAGTACAAGTATTAAGACAGGTATACAATATTAATTGCAAAAACAGTTCAATTCAAACTCCTTGTTGAGACCGTGGGGAACAATGGTATTTCGCGAGTAAATCCAGAACGCTTTGTCTAAGCAGACTGCGTCTCTATCACCCTTCTGATGTCTCGGGTATATGATCTATGATCTGAAATCATTTATATTCAATCCATCTAATCCATACAAGAGCAATATCAAGGTCATTTACAGATATATAGACATCTGATATTATATGGCAGGACTGTGGTGACCCACCCGTTTGATGGCTTTATGAATTATTGTAATAACAAGGTTGGGGAATCACCTTTACATCAATAAAAATGAAAACACCACTGGAATTCTTGGACATGAGTTCAGCATATGTAATGGAAAAGTAACAACAAGATCTATATCGCAAACCCATAACTAGAAATACTTGCTACGAGCAGATAGTTGCCATTCTGCCCCGACTATTCGGGGTATACCATTTGGACAGTTCTTACGCATAAGGCGCATCTGTTCCAATGGGATAGGTTTCAGACAAATCCATGGAACTGTGGGATAGACTCTTGGAAAGAGGATATTCCACAGTAAATATCAAGGCGGCATACGAACGAGCAGTGGGTTGTGATAGAAAATCTTTACTCATGAGGAATAATAGGAATAAACACAAAAATAAAATTAAATATAATTCCTATACAGAGAGAGAAAAGAAAATAACAGAATTTCAACAAGATCCTAGCCTGATCTTTGTTACTACTTTAACAAGGACAGCAGTAAAATCCGGAACATTTGAATAAACATTGGTCAATTTTAAGAATGGATCCTCTTTTGAAAGATATTACCTCCTAGCCCAAGGATCGTGTATAAAAAGGGCCGCACTATAGGTTCCCTAGTGTCCTCTAGTCTATTTAGGGACAATACCATTGAGAAAATCACCCCTACCTGGCTTAACTATAAAGGATGCTATAAATGTGGCCTAGCACGTTGTAATATGTGTAAATATATTTACACATCAAGTACCTTCACAGATAGTAGAGGTCGGAGAACATTTACTATCAAAAGACACTTTAATTGTAGATCTTCCTATGTTATATATCTTGCAACCTGTGCCTGTGGCAAACAATATGTTGGAAAAACGATTCCAGGCACTGGCCTGATCGTTTTTCCAACATATTGTTTGCCACAGGCACAGGTTGCAAGATATATAACATAGGAAGATCTACAATTAAAGTGTCTTGATAGTAAATGTTCTCCGACCTCTACTATCTGTGAAGGTACTTGATTGATAGTAAATGTTCTCCGACCTCTACTATCTGTGAAGGTACTTGATGTGTAAATATATTTACACATATTACAACGTGCGCCTGGAATCGTTTTTCCAACATATTGTTTGCCACAGGCACAGGTCGCAGATATATACATAGGAAGATCTACAATTAAAGTGTTTTTGATAGTAAATGTTCTCCGACCTCTACTATCTGGGAAGGTACTTGATGTGTAAATATATTTACACATATTACAACGTGCTAGCCCCATTTATAGCATCCTTTATAGTTAAGGCCAGGTAGGGGTGATTTTCTCAATGTTATTGTCCCTACATAGACTAGAGGACACTAGGGAACCTATAGTGCGGCCCTTTTTATACACGATCCTTGGGCTAGGAGGTAATATATCTTTCAAAAGAGGATCCATTCTTAAAATTGACCAATGTTTATTCAAATGTTCCGGATTTTACTGCTGTCCTTGTTAAAGTAGTACAAAAGATCAGGCAGGATCTTGTTGAATTCTGTTATTTTCTTTTCTCTCTGTATAGGAATATATTTAATTTTATTTTTGTGTTTATTCCTATTATTCCTCATGAGTAAAGATTTTCTATCACAACCCACTGCTCGTTCGTTATGCCCCTTGATATTTACTGTGGAATATCCTCTTTCCAAGAGTCTATCCCCAGTTCCATGGATTTGTCTGAAACCTATCCCAATTGGAACAGATGCGCCTTATGCGTAAAACTGTCCAAATGGTATAACCCCGAATAGTCGGGGCAGAATGGCAACTATCTGCTCGTAGCAAAGTATTTCTAGTTATGGGTTTGCGATATAGATCTGTTTGTTACTTTTCCATTACATATGCTGAACTCATGTCCAAGAATTCCAGGTGGTGTTTTCATTTTTATTGATGTAAAGGTGATTCCCCAACCTGTGTTATTACAATATTCATAAAGCCATCAAACGGGTGGGTCACCACAGTCCTGCCATATAATATCAGATGTCTATATATCTGTAAATGACCTTGATATTGCTCTTGTATGGATTAGATGGATTGAATATAAATGATTTCAGATCATAGATCATATACCCGAGACATCAGAAGGGTGATGAGAACCGCAGTCTGCTAACAAAGCGTTCTGGATTTACTCGCGAAATACCATTGTTCCCCACGGTCTCAACAAGGAGTTTGAATTGAACTGTTTTTGCAATTAATATTGTATACCCTGTCTTAATACTTGTACTTTCTAGATAAATTAATATTTTACTTTATGTCACTTATCTGTGTTCCCTTATATATTATCTAGTATACTTATTTACACTATAGTCATTATAGAATATGATATTTGAGTATTACACTTACCTGGTGATTTTACATAACCAGACTTAGATTTGATATACCGTAATATCTCGAGTATAAACCGTACCGAGTATAAACCGAGGTACCTGTTTAAGGAGAAAAAGTAGGAACACACACACTGACCCGAGTATAAACCGAGGGGTAGTATTTGCCACTAAAGATGTTTGGAAACTACAACTCCCAGCATCTTATTGCTGGGAGTTGTATTTTTTCAAACATCTTAAGTTGCAAATACTTACATAAGAGTAAAACCTTCTTTATTTGTGCATCACTGTATGCACAAATATAGGAGGATTTACCCCTATTTGCAAGTATTTGCCACTTAAGATGTTTGAAAACTACAACTCCCCATCAGGCATGCTGGGAGTTGTAGTTATCAAACATCTTAAGTACAAATACTTGCAAATAGGGGTAAATCCTCCTATATTTGTGCATACGTATGCACAAATAAAGAAGGTTTTACTCTTCTTTGTAAGTATTTGCCAATTCCCTGTGAAAGCAAAAGCAGCCCTATTCCTACCTTGTCCGCCGGCCGCGCAATCCGCATCCTTCTACACAGCCTCTGCGCATCCGGATAATGTCACTACCCGGCACCTCTCACTTTGCGGCGCCGGTAGTGACATCATCCGGATGCGCAAAAGCTGTGGAGCGAGGATGCGATCGCGCGGCCGGCGGACAAGGTAAGAGATAGGCTGACTCGAGTATAAACCGAGGTAAGATTTTCAGGCTTTTTTTAAAGCCTGAAAACCTCGGTTATACTCGTATATACGGTAGTCTGTACTATGTGTGTTGCTATTTTCACTTATTAAAACGTCCCATAATATATTATAACATTGTAAATGGGAGGTTTCACATATCCCATATGTATGTATATATGGTTTTTTTAACATTTTTTTCATTGTTTTATTGTATTATTGCATACTAATTGTTTGAGATGTTCTTAAGGGTGTTTCATATATTGGATAGAAGAAGGGGTTAAACTTTTGGTGTATATAAAGCATTGCAGTATACACCCTCCCCAGCCCCTGAGGAAGTGGAAGGAGTTCCACGAAACGCGTCGGGCGGAGTTTGGTGTGTGGACCTCATGGCACTTTGTTTGGACCCCACATGTTCTGTTTTTCTAACTCAACTTTAGCTCGGTTTGACATATAGAAGAGTTTGATTTTTAACTTTATACGTTTTGATCGATTTTGGTTGCCGGCCTTCGCTTTGGGAAGCACTCCCTGTGTCTACATTTACTAGTGAAATTTTATAGTTTATTGGTGTTTTTAGAAGGGATATATTCAGATTCAGATAGGAGTATAAAAATATGGGTTTAGTTCTCCTTTAAATTAGCATAATACCTTTTAAAAGATGGCTGTGCACTACAGTGGCTGACAGTTCTCTGCTTCTCCTCAGACACTTTATAGGCACAAATGCACCCTATGCCAGAGAAAAATTCAGGGGAAAGAGGAGGATCAGGAAAGCTGTCAGCTGCAGCAGCTAGCAGCCATCTTTGAAAATTGTTGATAAATGAAAAGAATGGGAGGTTGGACATGGGTTTTCTACATTCGTGGATGCAGTGTATGTTATAAATTGTTGTTTTTTTTGAAGAAAAACATGATGCTGTTGTTGGAAAGTTTCCTTAGTAAAAGCAACCCCCAATTCACCGGTTTTCCACAGTGCTGTCCCTGCATTCTTAAAGGGCATGTCCACCATTTTTTTTTAACTTTGTGTTATTCAGTTTAACTGAAGAACTGGAGGTAAATTGAGCTATGTCTTACCTCCCGTTCTTCAGTAAAACTTGCCCGCGAACGGTACAGTGCCGGTTTCTAACAGTCCTCAATGTATCCACGTTGATTTACACTGTGTGTGCATGTGCGCACAATGCAAGGGATTGGGGATGCATCACAGACTATCAGTGGTGACTTGCAAACTTTTGACCATATAGTTCAGTAGGATTTATTGATAAATCCTCAGCAGGGTTTATTGTTTTGCATGTTATGGGGATGTCAAAATTCCAGTTGTCAACTGGATTTTAAGAAACTGTCAAGTATTAATATGACAGTATTAATCTGTTAATCTACTGGTTTATTTCTTTTGATACACTCCTAAACTTATATTTTATATCCTAAGAGAAAAGCCTCCTAAAACCTTTTATTCAACACTGCCCAGAACTGCATATAAAGCAAATTGTTCAGCCCGATCCCACAGATAATATACCACCTTTGCTAAGTTCAGCTTTCCACTGCTCTCAATGGGCAAGCCATCAGGTAGACTCGATAGTTATTGGGCGTGATGCCATCCATCATGGCTATGACTGTGCATCCACCAGGAAGAGTCTGGAGTTTGCAAGTATTTACTGCATGGATCAGGCTAAATAACTAACTTCATGAGCAGTTCGGAGAAGTGCAAGTATAATGGTATAAGGGTTTTGGGGCTTTTCTATCAGGATATAAAATATCATTTAGGGGATGGACATGCCCTTTACATATTTTCATATTTCATATGTGATCCAGAATTATATATAATTAGAATAAATGCATAATATAAAACTATTGACAAGAAAATGACTTTGTATTGTTTTAGTACCAATTGTTTTACAATGAAAGATATTGATTACCATATAAACTGTATTACAGAGTATAAACTGACCCGAATATAAAACGAGGTACCCAATTTAACCTAAAAAAACTAATAAAAGTGATTGACTCGAGTATAAACTGAGGGCAGGAAATGTGACCACTACTGCCTCTGATTTTGTATTGTCTTAAAGATTTAGTTGCCCTTTAAATGGACAGCAGAATTCCCATTCAGTAATCCCATACAGTAATAGCCATACTGGATATGGCTATTACTGTATGAGAATTCTGCTGTTCATTTAAAAGAAAGCTACATTCGTAATCCTTGGCACTCCAGATGTTTGGAAACTACAACTCCCAACATGCTTTATTAGTAAGTAATGACTCAAGTATAAACCGAGTTTAAGTTTTCAGGCTGATTTTACAGCCTGACAAAACTCGGTTTATACTCGAGTATATACGGTACCTAGTAACTACATATACAGAACCATTTCACCAAGGAATGATTGATTCGCTGATGTGAATGATTCTAGAATATTTTACCTACTTTCATTTTAGTGAGCAAGGGGTTAAATTATGTAGAAGAGGGATGAAAGTAGAATATAGTATACTAAAAGAAACATGGTTTCATATGTGATGCTCTGTAAGAAAACTAATGAGGACATTAAATAAAACCAGTGATCAGAAAATTGCTTGTAATATCTCTTTACAAGAATAAGGCCATTTATGATGGAACAGGCTAGTTATTAGTTAAAATGATTTCCCATTCACTTGCACCATTTTGATGTTAAACACAGGTACATTTTCTTCCTGCATATAAACCTGCATATAAAAGTGTGTGCATTAATGTTACCAAATTGTTTCCATTTTTAATTGTAAAAAACTGTAATTGTCAATTGTACAGTTTAAATGTCTCCAAATCGTTTCTCATGTATACAGAAGATGCCTATGCAAATGCTCATATCTGAACCAAATTGGGCCTCTTATTTTTATCATTTATTTTTTTATTCTTATTTAAATAACATTTGTAAATGAACATCTAATTGATTGATCCCCCCCAAAAATTTAACAAAAAAGGAATTGTGGGGTAGCTTTAAAATTGTTAGAAATGCTTTTTAGAATAGATTTTTAAATTACTTGGTATTTTTATTATCATAAGTGCATAAATGAATCCCTTAATGTGATTAATCAGATGTCTTGCAGACCTTTAGGGCATGCCCCTTATGTTACAGGGCAGCCCCCACTGCCATTGGAATTCCGTTATGCAGCACGGGAAAGGCTAATTATACTAAATGTTTATTAATTTTAAAGATTTTATAACCATTTGAAGCTATCCTCTACCCCCTGATCCTCTTATCATAGAGAATAACCAATTTTCACTATAGGCAAAGCAGTCATTTGGCATGTTTTATCCATCACATACCCAACTCCGTGGCAAATCTTGGTCTATCTCACACAGTAACGTTTGTTTTGTAAAATGTGGAAGTTAAGGAGCTTGCTTACATGCAGAATAGGCAGCACAGGGTAAAGAAATTGGCTATCAAGGCCATGGCTAACTTTCTTATGACAGGAGTTTGAAAAAAGTATGTATGTATAGGTTTATTTATATAGCGCCACTAGAGGATGCAATTATATAAATATTCTAACATTTGGGCAAAGTATTACTTTTTCTAGGATCTGCTATAGTCTACTTTTAAGAAACTGTACACATTGGAGTTACACCATGTTGACTATATGATGACAAATTAATATGCTCTACACATTTATAAGTATCTCCAATTACTAGAGTAATATGATACTGGCTCACTTAACTGTCCCTGTGAAAGTTTGATTTTAACATGCAGGACACATTGTATAAATGTTGCAAAATTATTTTGTTTAAAACTGCTAAGTTGTTTTTATGTACTTCATATCTAGAAAAAGAAATCAACACATTTAAAAATATCCTTAAACAATAATTCATACATCCTCAATAAATTAGTAAATAATATTGTAATTTGAATAACTCTCTCTTACTAAGAATTCACAATACTTTTATAATATAATTTGTAATGATCATGTTGAAATACATCAATTTAAACAGCACACAGTCTATAGGAATAATGAGCATAATGCCATCTGGTGGCAAAGAATAAAATTAGAAGGAAAATGTTATGAAGAACTCATACAATTGATTTTATCACAATTTTGATTCAGATCATTTCTGGGGGGGAAACAGAACTTGCTGAAATCATAATATTCTAAATAACATGTTTAATAATATCTCAAATCCAGGGAGTTGACCTCAGAATCAATAATGTACCCAATATAATTGGCATAAAAAAAAAAGCTAAAATACGATTATGCACCTAGTCATACTGCACTCTGAAATTTGGAACATAAAAAAATTATCATGATCATAAAGATGATGATCATTAAAGTTTTGTATATGCTTTGATACATTGCAGTGTTCAAATCCACACCAAGGAGCTACAGTACCTCCTTAAATGGACCAAGGACTGTAAGGGCCCAAGGACAAAAAAATCTGTGGTGGGCATCTTTCTGCCTTCCATCATTTAAAATGGTTTGGTTTAGGGTTTGTAGCCCTGGGCAATTGCTCAATTTGCTTGTGTAGATTTCCTACCAAATATAAAGACACACTGATAAGGTGTGTGTGTGATAGGGTTATTAGATTATAAGCTTTTTGGAGTAGTACTGGATGAAAATGAAAACTTATTGTAAAGCTCTGCATATATTCAGCACTAAATAAGACAATTCAATACAATATGCACTAGAACTCGAAACTGAGTTAGAGACAAACTTGGTTTGTTCTGATGAACTTTGACTTTTCAGAACTTTCCGAACTCTGAACTTTCTTGTTTTCTGAACTCGCAGAGGTATTTTCAATCAAGATTTCGAGGGTTACCGAACACTACATTCGAGGTATATCGCTAATTCAAGGGATACTGAACACTACATTCAATGGCTATCGCCAATTCGAGGGTTACCAAATGCTACATTTGAGGGTTATGGACAAATTTGAGGGTTAGCAAATGGCGATATCCCTCAAATGTATCTTTGGCTAACACTCAAATTCGTCCATAAGCCTCTAAAGTAGTGTTTGTTAACCCTCGAATTGTTGATTACCCTCGAATATAGCATTCAGTAACCCTCAAATTGGTAATAACCCTTGAATGCCTGATTTTGGCAGTTATTTATGGAAATCTTGATGTTATTTTTCCCCCCAAAACAAGTAGTTTCAACCTGAAACCACAGATTGAAACTATGGTACATCATTAATGATCCATACATTTGGACAAAAATATACTACCATAAAAAATACAGAAGGTTATTTGGGGAGGTAGTTTGGTATACATTGGTCAGGCCGAGTCCAGGTATGGTAATATGAAGTGCATATATCTGTATACAAATAGATAATAGAAAGAGGCATGCTCTTTAGTGAAACTTCATAGTGATTTATTATTAGTGCTGATAACACAACACACTAGTGCACTATCAGCACAAATATTAAATATGAAGTTTGACTAAAGAGTGCGCCTCTCTGCACTTCTCTAATAAAGAGTGAAATAACATGAATACCAGCAGAGAACTGAGACCAATTCCAGATTGCCTTAGTTTTACTTCTTTTTTTTAACCGCTTATCTACAATTTTAAGTAAGAGATACATTTTTAGGGTATACCCTTTTGGGGGTAACATTTGGACATAAATCTATGCAAGTACATTATATTAACTTTAACGCAAGTCAAGTATCCTCTCTTACCTTCAAAATTAAGCCTGTCAAATGTTATGGTGCTAAAAAGGTTAACATTAAAATATATACATACACACTTATTTAAGCTGGTCTTCCTGACTGTCCAGCAGTAAATATTCAATTCACCACTTAGACAAGGGACGAACAGAGGAACAAATTTTTTGAGAGGCTGTGCTTAGAGAAGTAATTTAGGGATTGTTTTTTAAGCTAAGAGAGCAGGTTTTGATTTAACCCTAACCAGTTTGAGGACCATAATTCTGCTTAAACATTCGTTTTAAGGCTGAAATATATTCAATATTCAGTAGCATATTATGGATTGCAAAGTTTTCGGTACATATTACCAAGTATAAATGTTTAATGAAGACCAGAAGCTTTAATCATTTAAAATACACCACTAATTTTCATGAGAGCTAGACACTTAAAATATCAGTATACTGGTTTAAGTGAGTTCAAGTGAAAAAGAAATTCTCTGCTTTCTTCACTAATTTAGCGCTTGAATCCCAGTATCTGCATGTTACAAAATACATAGATCAAATTAAATACTTGATAAAACTGATAATTATTATGCATAAATATCTAGGCCAATATTCTGGCCCACAGTGAAGACAAATGGTTGATTCAAGTAATTTACAATATTAAGATATATGTACATTTTATATTGCATTATATGAACAGGCCATTGCAGACATCCCTTTTTGTAATCAACGTATTTGGTACAAACTGTATACATTTGACACTCAGAAACATAATTAAGGGAAAATTCTTTTGTGCAGACAGAATAGTTATTCCCCATAGTGTTTTATAAGTAGAAAGAAATTGCAATTTTAGAAGATCGTAAACTTTTAAAACTGTAGACCATGTCCTCTGAGAGATGCTATAATGGACTTTGCTGGAAGTCTATGAGAAGACTTTGCTAATGGTTCCATGGGAATTTATTGAAAGAACTGCTAATCCCATATGTTTGTGGCATTTAAAAAATAGTTGTGACCTTTTTTTCCTTGAAATCTTTATTGATACTTTCTTCAGTTACTCCCGGGATATCATACACAATATTGCTGGGTTATATAGAAAGGTTTTATTTAAACTGTCTGCTCAGAAGATATGGATCGCAAAGATATGCGGAATCCTTTAAAAAGCACAGAAAAAAACAAAATCTCATCTTTAACACCAATTATTTTATTTGTGTCTAAAAATATTAAGTTAATACGCATCAGGAGATGTAATCAACAAGCTGGTGTATGAAAAAATAGATAATCTTCATTTATTGTAAGCTTAGATATTGGCAGTCTCCCAGTTGCCATAGAGATTCATGTTTCTTTAGGGGAATATGACTTGACATAAGCCAGTGTTATATCTTGATTAGTAGCCTAATGAGGAAAGTTTGCTGTGAGCGTTGATGATGTGTCCATATGAAGAATTACAAAAGGTAATTTTAGCCCCCTTAACTGTAATATATGCTTTCTCTTTACTGAAAATATTTCCCTTCAGGCTAATATCTACCTGTATCATATGTTGTGTGTACCAAATTATTTCTAAGCATTTAATTAGGCTTTCAAGGGACTGCATCTTTTAGAGAGCCTAGTAATATATAGAGTTGTTTTAAATGGTTAAATAAAAGTATGTAATAGTATGCTAATGAAACAAACAAAATAATAACTGGAACATGTTGAGATTTATTTCATTTGATGAAAATAAGTCAAATTCTATGTGCTACCACTATAATATATTGGAAACTTACTGAGGGTCCTCTGATTGCCTCTGTGGAAACACTACATTCAATGGCTATCGCCAATTCGAGGGTTACCAAATGCTACATTTGAGGGTTATGGACAAATTTGAGGGTTAGCAAATGGCGATATCCCTCAAATGTATCTTTCGCTAACCCTCAAATTCGTCCATACCTCTAAATAGTGTTTTTAACCCTCAATTGTTGATTACCCTCGAATATACATTCAGTAACCCTCAAATTGGTAATAACCCTAAATGCCTGATTTTGGCAGTTATTTATGGAAATCTTGATGTTTATTTTTCCCCCCAAAACAAGTAGTTTCAACCTGAAACCACAGATTGAAACTATGGTACATCATTAATGATCCATACATTTGGACAAAAATATACTACCATAAAAAATACAGAAGGTTATTTGGGGAGGTAGTTTGAGGACCATAATTCTGCTTAAACATTCGTTTTAAGGCTGAAATATATTCAATATTATTTCATTTGATGAAAATAAGTCAAATTCTATGTGCTACCACTATAATATATTGGAAACTTACTGAGGGTCCTCTGATTGCCTCTGTTGTAAAGGTATTCTTCTAGACAGCTTCTTCAAGTTATTTCCCACTGGTGTGCTTTCTTGGTGTAGCTGCCTAAGTAGGAGAGGGAGCATACAGTATGGCTGCCTAAGCTGATTGACTGCTCTCCTATTTTTGTAGCCCGGGGAGCATGGGAGTGGGAATATTTTTACAATTTTCTATTATAGTAATGTTACATAATTTTTTAACAATGAGTTTGGCTAAAAATGATACCTCTGGTGCAACAATTATTGTGCCAGTTCAAAGTCATGGCAACCATATGATAATGAAGATCCATAAGCAATTAAGGAAATTGGTGAGTTTTGTTCCACCGTGTTCTACAGAACATATTGTATTGAAATTGAAACCGAGGGGTCCGTGTCGGATCTGGATCTGAGTCTGTTAAGCTCTGTCTGTGCTTTAGAATCGAAAATTTAATCTAAAAATTCCTTAATTCCTATCAAAAATTCACTTGGGCTCAAATAAGATTATTGCATCCTCAATTGTTTCCATCGAACCACTGTAGAATAAAACTCACCAGTTTTGTTCATCTTTACAAGTCTACTACAAGTATACACAAATATACAACATTTAATATGCATTGTGCCCACAAGCAAAGAGCATAATTGTTCATCATAGAATGTTGGCTTTAAATAGTTTTGCTTTAAAACAATCTCTGCACCCTATATCGGGTTTTTGTTTTCAACATTTCATAAAATATTAGAATAAGTAAACACACCAGTTTTGTAATGCTTTTTAAAAAAAAAATTAGCACTTGTTTGGGGAGCACAGTCCCCATTTAAAGGATGGAATATTATTTAACAGATGTATGCACACATTTAAAACCATAAATACATAAAAATGAAAATGTAAAAATAGTTTTATGAGTTTTCACTAATTCCTTACATTACTTTTAGCAGTGACCTATTAACACAATTAATACTTTCAATCATACTTATCACACTAGGGACATTTTGAAATTGTTTAGAGGAAAAAAAATGGAAACCAATATGACATTGAGGATATAACACTATTATCATTGATCATTTACATATGTCATTTGTCTATGAGTCAAACTCGGTGCTTCAAAACTTGCAGCTTCAGCTTATCTGGCCCAATTCTCAAAAGAGTGCACTTAATATACATAGTTAATTACACTGGGGTTAAGTCCTTTGTTTTTCTCACCAACAACAGGAATTGACATTCCATAGATCCCTTGTGAACATTTGCCTTGCTAATATTCTTGAAAAGGATTAAAAATGAGAGATGTAAGAAAAGAAAGAATAATATGATCAGACTCCTAATTTTTACAGTATTTGCATTCCTTTTACTAAAGGTCACATTTATTTTGTAATGGATACATTAGATTAATTTTAAAGGAGATTTTTTAAAAAGTTGATCTGTAGTTGAAACCTACAATGGTACTATAAAATAAGGAAATCAAATGTTCTACTCAACATGAATTAATAGACAGAATAGTACAACTGTCTGTAAATATACACTTGGTTTGTCATGCACTTAATAGAATAATTGAATGTAAAAAAAAAAAACGCTCCAGTCGACCTTCTAAAAATGAAGTCATAATTAAGCTGAAACTCCTTCATGTACACTAGGGTGAGTAAAATCAGCTTTGCATAAAAAGTGAAGGTCACGCTTTATACAGTGTCCTCAGATCTGCTGACTCTTCCTTAAGTTAATTTTTCTGCAGCTCTTAGTTTCCATGTTATACATTATAATGTTATACATTGTACTGTACTTCTACATAATTTTTTAAATTCCATTGTCTTTTTTATCTTTTTTTTTCATTTCATTCATTATACTGTACTTCTACTCATATTTTTTATTCCGTTGTCTTTAATATCTTTTTTCTCACTTTCTGTTAGAGAATTATTGGATCACGAACAATACATTTTGACAAAGTAATGAGTTCAGCTTCATAATTTTATTGAAATGATTTCGAAGCTCAACTCCCTTTTTGAGCAATTAAACTGCATTATATATAATTACATACTGGTTTGCAGCTATTCTGTATATTTGGCTGCAAGTGGGCTCATTCCTTTAAATTAAAACTGCTTTCAAACTTCTAACTAAGTAATGCTGTTAGATAACACAATTTGTGTGTATTTTTGTGCTGCATTCCCTTTTACGGGTAATGATTTAGTTTACCTTACACATAATATTTATCCTTCTTATCAGTGAGGCTACTAACAGTTCTAATGTGAGGGGACAAAATTCCTTTAATAGTTCAACAGGGGAGCAGGAGACAACCGCAGTGGGGGGGGGGAGCCAGGGGGCTTCTTATTTTTCCAATGACAGATATAGCCTCCTTACAGAAAACCACTGGGGATAAAGCACATAGGGGGCCCCCCATAATTTTGCGGTTATACCACAGGTCTTTGGTCAGGGTAAGCTTTCGGTTATATGAGACATCCAATACAGATTTCCTAAGAGAGATCACTTAATCTCCAAGAAACCTATTTATCATTTACATAAGAGTCTCTCAAAACTGATTTAGAGATTTCCTTTTCTTCTAAAATAAACAAAGTTTGGGGGAAAAAAACAAACCCTGGGCAGCAGGGGCTCGCAGGAAAATCTGGGGCACGTCTTCAACCAAATGTTTACACTAGCAACTTTTATTTAGCATACTATACCAATACAAAATAATCATGATATTGGGTTTTACTTCTTGTATAATAGTTTTATTCTGTTCTCAGGATATAGTATTGCTTTTCTACTATCCGCTAATTCCCCATTTCTTCCTACTGGCTATTCAGAGTACCAGGGAACGAAGGTCTGTAAGGTTCTGTGGCTTTTCTTCAGCCACTTTAGGTGCGTTGAGGTGGACTACAAATAGTAAAAAGTGTAATAGCTAGGGATGCAGCAGACACAATGGATCTAGAGGGAAGGGGTGGGGCTCCCCTGTGCATGCCAAAACCTCTCAAGGACGAGAGGAGGAAGCAGGCCCAAATTACTTACGGACATCTCATACTCTTCACTTTTCTTAACATTGCACAGGCATTGCAGGAGACCCATTTGGAGCAGAGATGTAAGGGAAGGATTTTTTTAACACTACACAGTGGGCCAGTATGGGGTTGAATTTAGTTTTGGGGGTGGACATGCCCTTTAAAGCTTTGTTGTGGTTGAGCCAGATCAGGTGTGACATCTCTATACCTTATCACAGGTCCACAAAAAAATTGTGTGCTGACATGCAATGCATATTTCTATAGGTTGACTTGCCTCCAAGGAAAAAGTTGGAAGAAAACCCCCATCGAAGTCAGGTAAAAGAGTGTCATTTAAGTAGGATCCACTTTATTTGGAGATGGGGGCTTTTAACCCAATTCTCTTTAACTAACTACCCTAACTGTAACCAACAGTGTTTACAGGTGTTTACGGGGTTTGACCTGATAACAAAAGGAGTTGAAAGGATATTGGCCAAAATATAAAATTGGATGATGTTTTACATTTTAATCAATTAGTTTAAATTAATGAGAAATATTGAAGTACAGAAAATATTGTCTTTATATAAAAATGCAAATAATATGCCAAAGACATACTTTTATTCATCTAGGCTTATAATTACTAATTAGGGATTTTAAATTATAGCATGACATTTTCAAGTAGATGCGGATCAAAGAGTCCATAATTAGGTTAATAATACAGGCAAGCGCAAACTTTTTCTTAATTTATGCATGTTTTTATGTTTGGGCCTGGTGGATTTATGTTAACTGTTAGGCAATCAAAAACTTACTGTAAAATATTTATTATGGCTCAGCTTTTATATTAATGTTGTTTTCATTATTATGTTTAAGATATTTAATGTTTCACTAGAGCAAGAATTGTGAGGAACATGAGTTAAGACAGTTTTGAAAGTTCTAAGATTTTCTTGCATTGTATCTCTATGGGGTGGGATCTTATTTTTACTTTTATGTCCATTTCATTTATTGGCATTATTTATTTATTATTCAGTATTTAATCTATTTGCACATACTCTTTTGGCAGTTGCATACCATCCTAAAATATAAATCAATAAATATCCAAGTTGTGTGTAGTAATAAAATAAAAAAAAGAAAAACACTTATTCTAAGGATTCACTGTGACTCACCTGCTCCCTGTTCCTGTTTGTTCAGGTCCTTCAGTCCACCCACGTGTGTCCCATCTAGAAGGAGGTCTTACAGACTTCGAAAACAAGTTCAACTTCCACTTGACTCCTACCCCCTTGATTCAAACTACACTCCATCTTTTTCTCCTTTTCTACTCCTCTTTCTATTGGTTTTCTCCCTTTATATTTTCCTCTGGCCTCTTCTTCAGTGCCTGTTAAAGCTTTATGTTTTGTACCTATTTGCTGGTTGTTCATATTACTTTCTCCCTGCTTCTGCTTCTAGCCTCCCTGGTCTTCTGCCTTGCCCTTGCCTTTAATTCCTCTCATTTACTGCTTCTTTGGTCTCCAGTTCCTGCCTCTTACATAATAAAGTGTGTAATATAGAGCAACCAAATACTCAGACAACCCCACAGGTATTGCTATAAACAAACGGGCATTTATTGTGCACACCAGACATGTTTCGGACAGCTTTCTCAAGTGTGAACACATAATTACTAAACTAGCTTTTATATCCTCAGGGTGTGGTTCCAATAAAGTCACTCACCCAGTCAGCTGCGTCCACCTTTTAAACAAGCATGATCAAAGTGATAAAACACCCCAAAGTTTATAAACATTGCATAAAGTAGTATATAATAGTAACATTATCTCAAAAGTGCAATGTATGTGCCGATACTAAACATTGTATAAATATAGTGTAAACCTCTATAACCATATCTCTAATGAGTGTATATCAAAAATAACATTATTCACAAAAGTGCAATATATGTGCAGATGCTAAACTTTCAGTGTTAACATTTATAACCATTGAATAAATATAGTGTTAAACCTTATACAGGCCATAATCTCTAATGGTGTATATCATAAAATAACGTATTCACGAAAGTGCAATAAATGTGCAGATGCTGAACATTCCAGTTATAACAGTTTATAACCATTGTATAAAATAGTGTTAAACCTCATACAAACCACCATCTCTAATGGTGTAATCATAAAATAACATTGTTCACAAAGTGCAATATATGTGCAGATGCTAAACATTTTCAGTACGATTAACGTACTCTTTTTCCACTTGTCCAAACGCATTTTCAAAGTACAACATAAAGTGCTGTGCTCCCATGTAAATATATTTCTAATCCTTTGCATGAAGTGATAGAGTGTCAAAAACAAGAGCTAAAAGTTCAATATAAAAGGCTCCATGGTCATAAATTGGTACACCTATACAACTAAAAACATTTGCCACATGTGTAACCAAACAAGTGGTATATATGTTGAAATGTCCATGCGGTAAATGCTATGTGGGACAGACTCAAAGAGAGATTAAGTACGATAAAAGAGCACAAACTGGATATTTAAAATTACAAACCGCAAACGAGATATGATACTCCAGTATCAAGACATTTCAATGAAAACAGACACACACATTGCCAGTTTAAGATGGGTAGTGCTGAAAAAGGTGAATACACCAACACGTGGGGGCAACATAACTAAGATTTTGCTCCAAAGAGAATGTTTTTGGATACGATATTTAAATACATTGACACCATATGGGATCAATGAAGCATGGTTGCTTAAATGTTTTTTTATGAGGCTAGGATGTGTACCAACATTGTTTTCTATGATGCTATCCTATTATGATTATTTTGTTAAGTAACTATGTTCCTTTAACCTGTAAAGGACAATGTTTTACTGCATGTGGTCACCTTTGTATTAATTCAATCATTATTATGTGTCTTTTCAGATAGCTGCTTTGTGAGCCTATTAGAAAGACAGCTACCAGTTGAGGTATATTTCTAACCTTTCTAAGTGAGTCATAGTAGGCCTAGATATGGCAGTACTTTTCATGAGGGTAGACTCATGCTGAGTAGTTCCCTGCACAATAGTGATCTAAGGATCTAATAAAGTACATTATGTTTTCATACTGTATTTATATGGGTAATTTGTTCACATTGTTAAGTATATACATTTATTCACACTGGTTGGCTATTATCACTAGACAATATGGACAATATTGACTACTTCCAGATGTGTATGGATTTTTACATCTTATTGTGTCCATTAATGACCATGGAGCCTTTTATATTGAACTTTTAGCTCTTGTTTTTGACACTCTATCACTTTATGCGAAGGATTAACATATATTTACATGGGAGCACAGCACTTTATGTTGTACTTGAAAATGCGTTTGGACAAGTGGAAAAGAGTACGTTAATCGTACTGAAAATGTTTAGCATCTGCACATATATTGCACTTTTGTGAACAATGTTATTTATGATATACACCATTAGAGGTGGTGGTTGTATGAGTTTTAACACTATATTTATACAATGGTTATAACTGTTATAACTGGAATTGTTCAGCATCTGCACATATATTGCACTTTCGTGAATATGTTTTTTTATGATATACACCATTAGAGATTATGCCTGTATTAGGTTTAACACTATTTTTTCAATGGTTATAACGTTTAACACTGAAATGTTTAGCATCTGCACATATATTGCACTTTCGTGAAAATGATATTTTATGATATACACCATATAGATATGGTTTATAGAGGTTTCACTATATTTATACAATGTTTAGTATCGGCACATACATTGCACTTTTGGAATAATGTTACTTATTATATACTACTTTTATGCAATGTTTATAACTTTGGGGTGTTTTATGACTTTGATCATGCTTGTTTAAAAGGTGGATGCAGCTGACTGGTGAGTGACTTTATTGGAACCACACCCTGAGGATATAAAAGGTGGTTTAGTAATTATGTGTTCACACTTGAGAAAGGACCTAGACTGTCCGAAACATGTCGTGGTGTGCACAATAAATGCACATTTGTTTATAGCTACCTGTGGGGTTGTCTGAGTATTTGGTTGCTCTATACTACACACTTTTATTTTGAATTTATGTCCGGAACAGACATCTGGGCAACCAAAGTCTATAGGAGATGTGTGTGACTGAATTGCATTCCTGCCTCTTACAGTTCACTTCAGTCTGCTATTTATGTTTGGTTCTGTATCTGCTTAGTTGTGTCTGTTTTTCTTGGGTATACCTGGGCTCACATCTGTCTTGCACCCTTAAAACCTGGGGTACCATTTCCTGCGAGAGGTTTCCAGTCTCCAGATGATCGGGGGCTTGTCTATGGCGAAGATGGTGGCTAGAAGCTCCAGGCAATACACTTAGTGTCAGAGTATACCTGTAATTGTTTCTCTATAGTAAATGGCATAATAAGTGGCAAAAAAATTAATGGTTTGATCTGGTGCCACAGTTTATGTTATGTGTGCATGTTTGGGCCAACAGTTCCAGGTCGCTTACATCTATGGGAACTGTGAGCAGAATACATACAGTAGTAATGTACTGTATCATTTTGGTTTGAAAAAAGACAGTTGTTTTTCAAGAAAAGCCAAGTAGTCAGGGCAAAAACCTTCATGCATGCTGACTATCCAGACATAGATTGCCGAAAATCCCCAGTTTCATTCCGTTTTTGGATTCCTGGATCTCAAGAATCCTGAAGATCCAAAAATCCGAAAACAGAATGAATTTTCGATTATTATCGAATGTTCGAGGCTATTTTAGAGGTTTATCTAAAATACCTCGAAAGAACATTCAGTGTAAATGTACGATCGCTACCGTACGTTTACACCTGCGGTCGTACATTATCGATAACAGCTCATATTGCTATTTACAAATAGGGCCCCCCAAGAGTATGAGCATAAGCTTTTAACACCATTTGTAACAATTTTACTTGAACAATAATAATTTTCCTCTATTGCCTCAGTATATAAAATGAAAATGAATCCAACTGCAGGTGAATTCTTGTTGTCATGGGATCTATTTTTATTTTTTTTATTTTTTTTTTTTCAATCACCACTTTTATGGTTATGCGTTTTTGACTAATTCTTGTCCAACTTTGATAAAAGATTGTTAAAGTGATAGAGGTAGAGATCTAGAAGCAATTCAGTAAATAGATTCAACTTACTGGTTCTTATAACTAATGTATGTGATGGCCTTTTATGTTGGTTCTATTAATTCATCTATATTATTAGAAGTAAATGAAGAGAGGTGTTTATTTTATATGAATCTTATTGATCCAAACTGCAGGTATGTGGTACTATACATTTAACAGAAAAGGTGGTGATAGAATGTTTTAGGAACTGAGTATAATATGGTTCTTTAATTTGGTTATATTCTGTCTAATCATTTTCAAATGTTCAGAGATAGTACTGTAACGTGGAGTTCCATAATACGCTTGCTTAGGCTGATGACACTCATAAGTAAAATTGGAGACCATCTCACTGATCCAGGTGGCCACACCTTCCTTTGACTTGGCTCTTGTTGTGCCAGTTTGGACTAAATAAATGATCAGTTGATATAACATTCCATTCTAGTCTTTTAATTGCTATAGAAGGAGCATTTCTTTGCCATAATTTAAGCTAGGTCCTTTTGTTTTTTCCTCCTATGGCACAGCATAGTTAAGATCTTCTGAGTTTATTCCATGAGAATTACTCCGTAAATGTTATTTATTTTTGCAAGTCTAAGACATTTTCGGATTCGAATAGCATCAGGTTAATATATATTGACACAAATCTATTACTACACTGTATATGTTTATGTGCCTTTTCTGGAAACCATCGAATTGTAGATTATTACTTACAGAGAGCAACAGTGCTGTTTGATGCTTTCTTGTTGGCTTTATATATAATACTACTCCACTTCCGATTAATGTCTCTATGCTTGCTGTTAAAAACTCAGCTTATTAAAATGAAGCTTGTCTCTAGAGGGCCCTTTACTTACACTTTTTTCTTATTATAGTAGTAGTAAAGTAAAAAAAAAGGTCTTAGTTTAGAATGTCATTGTAACGGAGTAAATTTCTAGTTATAGGGACTTGTGACTTGTCTAGTTAATAATTGACCTATGAGGTTCAATTACCCTAGAAAGAAATACAGTTTATTTTTTTTATATTATTGACTGCCTCTGGTATTTTTTGGTGACTACATTGGTGCCCTGGCTGGAATCCTTGTGATATCACAGCTAGTGCAATAATTATCACAACTCAGTGCTGGCTTTATAGGGCACAAATATAAAACTTTTTAATTTTATCTAAACTGCCTACCCTGTTCTCATGAGCAAGCATAACCAAACAAGAAGATTGAGATTTATGTATCTAATCAAATAATTGGATTATTAAGATCCAGATGAAAACCTTACAATGTCCCACAGTAGAACGGAAATACATTTCTTTATCATTTACATTTTAGAATTTCTTGTATTTATTTTATAGGGTTGCATTGCATACTCTGCAACATTTTGTCTGTGCTATGCTCACACGTACATAGGTATTACCTGTTATTTTATCACATTGCTGTGGGCTAGAAATGCTTGTCTAACTTGATTTTTGCTGAGCTGCTGCTTGTGTAATCATTAATCCATAACATTTTCTGGAAAGTCAAGAGAGCAAGACACTTTTGTATAACTTAATAACTAGGTGTCTCCCAACTTCTCAATCAGAGCACTTTACAGAATGCTAAATTGCTCCAACTTCTGCAAATGAAAAATGGGAAGTCAAATGTCAGGAAGGCAAAAATGACTATGCAAATATGGAACAGTAACAAAGCAATAATGATTTGTTACTAATTTGTAGGGTGTGATAATGTCAGTTTAGTTCTGCAATATCATAGCCTCTGTACTGCTCAGGTTTTGTATTTAGATTTATATACTTTGAAGTTAATTTAGAAGTTGCTTTCACATAAATATCCTTCACTGTCATATTATGCATTGTTCCCTGACTCATTTAATCTTCCAATAAACATATTTATCTATGTGATTCACGGCCTGGTTCATTCTCAGATGTGTCCAAAGAATTGCACAAAAGCAGACTTATTTATAAAGAGTAGTGTAGCTATATTGCTGGTACAGGTATTTTTCAGACATGCCGCAGAATACAGACACCGCACAGGGTTATTCAACTGCTCACCATGTACCTTACTGCATTATTTCAAGTTGCAGAGGTAAATAATTCCTTTTTCACACTAGACAGAGACCAAAATTGGCCACAGATGTTTTGAGAAGTCCATTTCCCCTATCTTTATTTAAAATGCATCTGTTTGCAATATTTTTAACAGACCTTTTTACCATATATACTCGAGTATAAACCGGTTTTTCAGGCTGTAAAATCAGCCTGAAAAGCCGACCTCGGTTTATACTCGGGTCAGTCGCTCTGACGCTTTGGCAAGACACCTCATTGTGTATGTTAACTACTTTTGGCCACTCCCCTAAAAGGTTGGAGGGAGGAGCAATTTGGATCACTGGGTCTTATAATATATTGGAAACTTACTGAGGGTCCTCTGATTGCCTCTGTTGAAACACTACATTCAATGGCTATCGCCAATTCGAGGGTTACCAAATGGAAACACTACATTCAATGGCTATCGCCAATTCGAGGGTTACCAAATGCTACATTTGAGGGTTATGGACAAATTTGAGGGTTAGCAAATGGCGATATCCCTCAAATGTATCTTTCGCTAACCCTCAAATTCGTCCATAAGCCTCTAAAGTAGTGTTTGTTAACCCTCGAATTGTTGATTACCCTCGAATATAGCATTCAGTAACCCTCAAATTGGTAATAACCCTCGAATGCCTGATTTTGGCAGTTATTTATGGAAATCTTGATGTTATTTTTCCCCCAAAAACAGTAGTTTCAACCTGAAACCACAATTGAAACATGGTACATCATTAATGATCCATACATTTGGACAAAATATACTACCATAAAAAATACAGAAGGTTATTTGGGGAGGTAGTTTGAGGACCATAATTCTGCTTAAACATTCGTTTTAAGGCTGAAATATATTCAATATTATTTCATTTGATGAAAATAAGTCAAATTCTATGTGCTACCACTATAATATATTGGAAACTTACTGAGGGTCCTCTGATTGCCTCTGTTGTAAAGGTATTCTTCTAGACAGCTTCTTCAAGTTATTTCCCACTGGTGTGCTTTCTTGGTGTAGCTGCCTAAGTAGGAGAGGGAGCATACAGTATGGCTGCCTAAGCTGATTGACCTGCTCTCCTATTTTTGTAGCCCGGGGAGCATGGGGAGTGGGAATATTTTTACAATTTCTATTATAGTAATGTTACATAAGTTTTTTAACAATGAGTTTGGCTAAAAATGATACCTCTGGTGCAAAACAATTATTGTGCCAGTTCAAAGTCATGGCAACCATATGATAATGAAGATCCATGAAGCAATTAAGGAAATTGGTGAGTTTTGTTCCACCAGTGATTCTACAGAACATATTGTATTGAAATTGAAACCGAGGGGTTCCGTGTCGGATCTGGATCTGAGTCGTGTTAAGCTCTGTCTGTGCTTTAGAAAAACGAAAATTCAATCTAAAAATTCCTTAATTCCTATCAAAAATTCACTTGGGCTCAAATAAGATTATTGCATCCTCAATTGTTTCCATCGAACCACTGTTAGAATAAAACTCACCAGTTTTGTTCATCTTTACAAGTCTACTACAAGTATACACAAATATACAACATTTAAATATGCATTGCCCACAAGCAAAGAGCATAATTGTTCGATCATAGAATGTGGCTTTAAATAGTTTTGCTTTAAAACAATCTCTGCACCCTATATCGGGTTTATTGTTTTCAACATTTCATAAAATATTAGAATAAGTAAACACACCAGTTGTAATGCTTTTTAAAAAAAAAAATTAGCACTTGTTTGGGGAGCACAGTTCCCATTTTAAGGATGGAATATTATTTAACAGATGTATGCACACATTTAAAACCATAAATACATAAAAATGAAAATGTAAAAATAGTTTTATGAGTTTTCACTAATTCCTTACATTACTTTTAGCAGATGACCTATATAACACAATTAATACATTTCAATCATACTTATCACACTAGGGACATTTTGAAATTGTTTAGAGGGAAAAAAATGGAAACCAATATGACATTGAGGATATAATCACTATTATCATTGATCATTTACATATGTCATTTTGCTATGAGTCAAACTCGGTGCTTCAAAACATTGCAGCTTCAGCTTATCTGGCCCAATTCTCAAAAGAGTGCACTTAATATACATAGTTAATTACACTGGGGTTAAGTCCTTTGTTTTTCTCCACCAACACAGGAATTTGACATTCCATAGATCCCTTGTGAACATTTGCCTTGCTAATATTCTTGAAAAGGGATTAAAAATGAGAGATGTAAGAAAAGAAAGAATAATATGATCAGACTCCTTAATTTTTACAGTATTTGCATTCCTTTTACTAAAGGTCACATTTATTTTGTAATGGATACATTAGTATTAATTTTAAAGGAGATTTTTTAAAAAGTTGATCTGTAGTTGAAACCTACAATGGTACTATAAAATAAGGAAATCAAATGTTCTACTCAACATGAATTAATAGACAGAATAGTACAACTGTCTGTAAATATTACAAACTGGTTTGTCATGCACTTAATAGAAATAATTGAATGTAAAAAAAAAAACGCTCCAGTCGACCTTCTAAAAAATGAAGTCATAATTAAGCTGAAACTCCTTCATGTACACTAGGGTGAGTAAAATCAGCTTTGCATAAAAAGTGAAGGTCACGCTTTATACAGTGGTCCTCAGATCTGCTGACTCTTACCTTAAGTTAATTTTTCTGCAGCTCTTAGTTTCCATGTTATACATTATAATGTTATACATTGTACTGTACTTCTACATAATTTTTTAAATTCCATTGTCTTTTTTATCTTTTTTTTCATTTCATTTCATTATACTGTACTTCTACATCATATTTTTTATTCCGTTGTCTTTTATATCTTTTTTCTCACTTTCTGTTAGAGAATTATTGGATCAACAGAACAATACATTTTGACAAAGTAATGAATGTTCAGCTTCATAATTTTATTGAAATGATTTCGAAGCTCAACTCCCTTTTTGAGCAATTAAACTGCATTATATATAATTACATACTGGTTTGCAGCTATTTCTGTATATTTGGCTGCAGGAGTGGGCTCATTCCTTTTAAATTAAAACTGCTTTCAAACTTCTAACTAAGTTAATGCTGTTAGATAACACAATTTGTGTGTATTTTTGTGCTGCATTCCCTGTTTACGGGTAATGATTTAGTTTACCTTACACATAATATTTATCCTTCTTATCAGTGAGGCTACTAACAGTTCTAATTGAGGGGACAAAAATTCCTTTAATAGTTCAACAGGGGAGCAGGAGGAGCAACCGCAGTGGGGGGGGGGAGCCAAGGGGGCTTCTTATTTTTCCAATGACAGATATAGCCTCCTTACAGAAAACCACTGGGGATAAAGCACAGATAGGGGGCCCACCATAATTTTGCGGTTATACCACAGGTCTTTGGTCAGGGTAAGCTTTCGGTTATATGAGACATCCAATACAGATTTCCTAAGAGAGATCACTTAATTACCAAGAAACCTATTTTATCATTTACAATAAGAGTCTCTCAAAACTGATTTAGAGATTTCCTTTTCTTCTAAAATAAACAAAGTTGGGGGGAAAAAAACAAACCCTGGGCAGCAGGGGCTCGCAGGAAAATCTGGGGCACGTCTTCAACCAAATGTTTACACATAGCAACTTTTATTTAGCATACTATACCAATACAAGAATAATCATGGATATTGGGTTTTACTTCTTGTATAATATGTTTATTCTGTTCTCAGGATATAGTATTGCTTTTCTACTATCCGCTAATTCCCCATTTCTTCCTACTGGCTATTCAGAGTACCAGGGGAACGAAGGTCTGTAAGGTTCTGTGGCTTTTCTTCAGCCACTTTAGGTGGCTTGAGGTGGACTACAAATAGTAAAAAGTGTATATAGCTAGGGGATGCAGCAGACACAATGGATCTAGAGGGAAGGGGTGGGGCTCCCCTGTGCATGCCAGAAACCTCTCAGAGGACAGAGAGGAAGCAGGGCCCAAATTACTTACTGACATCTCATACTCTTCACTTTTCTTAACATTGCACAGGCATTGCAGGAGACCCATTTGGAGCAGAGATGTAAGGGAAGGATTTTTTTAACACTACACAGTGGGGCCAGTATGGGGTTGAATTTTAGTTTTGGGGGTGGACATGCCCTTTAAAGCTTTGTTGTGGTTGAGCCAGATCAGGTGTGACATCTCTATACCTTATCACAGGTCCACAAAAAAATTGTGTGCTGGACATGCAATGCATATTTCTATAGGTTGACTTGCCTCCAAGGAAAAAGTTGGAAGAAAACCCCCAGATCGAAGTCAGGTAAAAGATGTCATTTAAGTAGGATCCACTTTATTTGGAGATGGGGGCTTTTAACCCAATTCTCTTTAACTAACTACCCTAACTGTAAACCAACAGTGTTTACAGGTGTTTACGGGGTTTGACCTGATAACAAAAGGAGTTGAAAAGGATATTGGCCAAAATATAAAATTGGATGATGTTTTACATTTTAATCAATTAGTTTAAATTAATGAGAAATATTGAAGTACAGAAAATATTGTCTTTATATAAAAATGCAAATAATATGCCAAAGACATACTTTTATTCATCTAGGCTTATAATTACTAATTAAAGGGATTTTAAATTATAGCATGACATTTTCAAGTAGATGCGGATCAAAGAGTCCATAATTAGGTTAATAATACATGCAAGCGCAAACTTTTTCTTAATTTATGCATGTTTTTATGTTTGGGCCTTGTGGATTTATGTTAACTAGTTAGGGGCAATCAAAAAACTTACTGTAAAATATTTATTATGGCTCAGCTTTTATATTAATGTATGTTTTCATTATTATGTTTAAGATATTTATATGTTTCACTAGAGCAAGAATTGTGAGGAACATGAGTTAAGACAGTTTTGAAAAGTTCTAAGATTTTCTTGCATTGTAATCTCTATGGGGTAGGGATCTTATTTTTTACTTTTATGTCCATTTCATTTATTGGCTATTATTTATTTATTATTCAGTATTTAATCTATTTGCACATACTCTTTTGGCAGTTGCATACCATGCTAAAATATAAATCAATAAATATCCAAGTTGTGTGTAGTAATAAAATAAAAAAAAGAAAACAACTTATTCTAAGGATTCACTGTGACTCACCTGCTCCCTGTTCCTGTTTGTTCAGGTCCTTCAGTCCAGCCCACGTGTGTCCCATCTAGAAGGAGGTCTTAAAGACTTCGAAAACAAGTTCAACTTCCACAGTGACTCCTACCCCCTTGATTCAAACTACACTATCCATCTTTTTCTCCTTTTCTACTCCTCTTTCTATTGGTTTTCTCCCTTTATATTTTCCTCTGGCCTCTTCTTCAGTGCCTGTTAAAGCTTTATGTTCTGTACCTATTTGCTGGTTGTTCATATTATCTTTCTCCCTGCTTCTGCTTCTAGCCTCCCTGGTCTTCTGCCTTGCCCTTGCCTTTAATTCCTCTCTAGTTACTGCTTCTTTGGTCTCCAGTTCCTGCCTCTTACATAATAAAAGTGTGTAATATAGAGCAACCAAATACTCAGACAACCCCACAGGTATTGCTATAAACAAACGGGCATTTATTGTGCACACCACGACATGTTTCGGACAGCTTTCTCAAGTGTGAACACATAATTACTAAACTAGCTTTTATATCCTCAGGGTGTGGTTCCAATAAAGTCACTCACCCAGTCAGCTGCGTCCACCTTTTAAACAAGCATGATCAAAGTGATAAAACACCCCAAAGTTTATACATTGCATAAATAGTATATAATAGTAACATATTCTCAAAAGTGCAATGTATGTGCCGATACTAAACATTGTATAAATATAGTGTAAACCTCTATAAACCATATCTCTAATGAGTGTATATCAAAAATAACATTATTCACAAAAGTGCAATATATGTCACGATGCTAAACATTTCAGTGTTAACATTTATAACCATTGAATAAATATAGTGTTAAACCTTATACAGGCCATAATCTCTAATGGTGTATATCATAAAATAACGTATTCACGAAAGTGCAATAAATGTGCAGATGCTGAACATTCCAGTTATAACAGTTTATACCATTGTATAAATAGTGTTTAAACCTCATACAAACCACCATCTCTAATGGTGTAATCATAAAATAACATTGTTCACAAAGTGCAATATATGTGCAGATGCTAAACATTTTCAGTACGATTAACGTACTCTTTTTCCACTTGTCCAAACGCATTTTCAAAGTACAACATAAAGTGCTGTGCTCCCATGTAAATATATTTCTAATCCTTTGCATGAAGTGATAGATTGTCAAAAGAGCTAAAAGTTCAATATAAAAGGCTCCATGGTCTAAATTGGTACACCTATACAACTAAAAACATTTGCCACATGTAACCAAACAAGTGGTAATATAGTTGAAATGTCCATGCGGTAAATGCTATGTGGGACAGACTCAAAGAGAGATTAAAGTACGAATAAAAGAGCACAAACTGGATATTTAAAATTACAAACCGCAAACGAGATATGATACTCCAGTATCAAGACATTTCAATGAAAACAGACACACACATTGCCAGTTAAGATGGGTAGTGCTGAAAAAGGTGAATACACCAACACGTGGGGGCAACATAACTAAGATTTTGCTCCAAAGAGAATGTTTTTGGATACGATATTTAAATACATTGACACCATATGGGATCAATGAAGCATGGTTGCTTAAATGTTTTTTTATGAGGCTAGGATGTGTACAGCAACATTGTTTTCTTATGATGCTATGACTATTATGATTATTTTGTTAAGTAACTATGTTCCTTTAACCTGTAAAAGGACAATGTTTTACTGCATGTGGTCACCTTTGTATTAATTCAATCATTATTTATGTGTCTTTTCAGATAGCTGCTTTGTGAGCCTATTAGAAAGACAGCTACCAGTTGAGGTATAGTTCTAACCTTTCTAAGTGAGTCATAGTAGGCCTAGATATGGCAGTACTTTTCATGAGGGTAGACTCGATGCTGAGTAGTTCCCTGCACAATAGTGATCTAAGGATCTAATAAAGTACATTATGTTTTCATACTGTATTTATATGGGTAATTTGTTCACATTGTTAAGTATATACATTTAGTCACACTGGTTGGCTATTATCACTAGACAATATGGACAATATTGACTACTTCCAGATGTGTATGGATTTTTACATCTTATTGTGTCCATTAATGACCATGGAGCCTTTTATATTGAACTTTTAGCTCTTGTTTTTGACACTCTATCACTTTATGCGAAGGATTAGACATATATTTACATGGGAGCACAGCACTTTATGTTGTACTTTGAAAATGCGTTTGGACAAGTGGAAAAAGAGTACGTTAATCGTACTGAAAATGTTTAGCATCTGCACATATATTGCACTTTTGTGAACAATGTTATTTTATGATATACACCATTAGAGATGGTGGTTTGTATGAGGTTTAACACTATATTTATACAATGGTTATAACTGTTATAACTGGAATGTTCAGCATCTGCACATTTATTGCACTTTCGTGAATACGTTATTTTATGATATACACCATTAGAGATTATGGCCTGTATAAGGTTTAACACTATATTTATTCAATGGTTATAACTGTTAACACTGAAATGTTTAGCATCTGCACATATATTGCACTTTCGTGAATAATGATATTTTATGATATACACCATTAGAGATATGGTTTATAGAGGTTTACACTATATTTATACAATGTTTAGTATCGGCACATACATTGCACTTTTGAGAATAATGTTACTTATTATATACTACTTTTATGCAATGTTTATAACTTTGGGGTGTTTTATCACTTTGATCATGCTTGTTTAAAAGGTGGATGCAGCTGACTGGGTGAGTGACTTTATTGGAACCACACCCTGAGGATATAAAAGGTGGTTTAGTAATTATGTGTTCACACTTGAGAAAGGACCTAGACTGTCCGAAACATGTCGTGGTGTGCACAATAAATGCACATTTGTTTATAGCAATACCTGTGGGGTTGTCTGAGTTTTTGGTTGCTCTATACTACACACTTTTATTTTGAATTTATGTCCAGGAACAGACATCTGGGCAACCAAAGTCTATAGGAGATGTGGTGAGCTGAATTGCATTCCTGCCTCTTACAGTTCACTTCAGTCTGCTATTTATGTTTGGTTCTGTATCTGCTTAGTTGTGTCTGTTTTTCTTGGGTATACCTGGGCTCAGCATCTGTCTTGCACCCTTAAAACCTGGGGTAACCATTTCCTGCGAGAGGTTTCCAGTCTCCAGATGATCTGGGGCTTGTCTATAGGCGAAGATGGTGGCTAGAAGCTCCAGGCAATACACTTAGTGTCAGAGTATACCTGTAATTGTTATCTCTATAGTAAATGGCATAATAAGTGGCAAAAAAATTAATGGTTTGATCTGGTGCACAGTTTATGTTATGTGTACATGTTTGGACCAACAGTTCCAGGTCGCTTACATCTATGGGAACTGTGAGCAGAATACATACAGTAGTAATGTACTGTATCTATTTTGGTTTGAAAAAAGACAGTTGTTTTTCAAGTACAGCCAAGTAGTCAGGGCAAAAACCTTCATGCATGCTGACTATTCCAGACTAGAGATTGCCGAAAATCCCCAGTTTCATTCCGTTTTTGGATTCCTGGATCTCAGGAATCCTGAAGATCCAAAAATCCGAAAACAGAATGAATTTTCGATTATTATCGAATGTTCGAGGCTATTTTAGAGGTTTATCTAAAATAGCCTCGAAAGAACATTCAGTGTAAATGTACGATCGCTACCGTACGTTTACACCTGCGGTCGTACATTACCGATAACAGCTCAGTATTGCTATTTACAAATAGGGCCCCCAAAAGAGTATGAGCATAAGCTTTTAACACACATTTGTAACAATTTTACTTGAACAATAATAATTTTCCTCTATTGCCTCAGTATATATAAAATGAAAATGAATCCAACTGCAGGTGAATTCTTGTTGTCATGGGATCTAATTTTTATTTTTTTTATTTTTTTTTATTTTACAATCACCACGTTTATGGTTATGCGTTTTCTGACTAATTCTTGTCCAACTTTGATAAAAGATTGTTATAGTGATAGAGGTAGAGATCTAGAAGCAATTCAGTAAATAGATTCAACTTACTGGTTCTTATAACTAATGTATGTGATGGCCTTTTATTGTTTGGTTCTATTAATTCATCATATTATTAGAAGTGAATGAAAGAGGTGTTTATTTTTATATGAATCTTATTGATCCAAACTGCAGGTATGTGGTACTATACATTTACAGAAAAAGGTGGTGATAGAAATGTTTTAGGAACTGAGTATAAATATGGTTCTTTAATTTGGTTATATTCTGTCTAATCATTTTCAAATGTTCAGAGATAGTACTGTAACGTGGAGTTCCATAATACAGCTTGCTTAGGCTGATGACACTCATAAGTAAAATTGGAAGACCATTCAACTGATCCAGGTGGCCACACCTTCCTTTGACTTGGCTCTTGTTGTGCCAGTTTGGACTAAATAAATTGATCAGTTGATATAACATTCCATATCTAGTCTTTTAATTGCTATAGAAGGAGCAGTTTCTTTGCCATAATTTAAGCTAGGTCCTTTTGTTTTTCCCTCCTATGGCACAGCCATAGTTAAGATCTTCTGAGTTTATTCCATGAGAATTACTCCGTAAATGTTATTTATTTTTGCAAGTCTAAGACATTTTCGGATTCGAAATAGCTACAGGTTAATATATATTTGACACAAAATCTATTACTACACTGTATATGTTTATGTGCCTTTTCTGGAAACCATCGAATTGTAGAGTATTACTTACAGAGAGCAACAGTGCTGTTTGATGCTTTCTTGTTGGCTTTATATATAATAACTCCACTTCCGAATTAATGTGCTCTATGCTTGCTGTTTAAAAACTCAGCTTATTAAAATGAAGCTTGTCTCTAGAGGGCCCTTTACTTACACTTTTTTCTTATTATAAGTAGTAGTAAAAGTAAAAAAAAATAGGTCTTAGTTTAGAATGTCATATGTAACTGAAGTAAATTTCTAGTTATAGGGACTTGTGACTTGTCTAGTTAATAAT
This sequence comes from Hymenochirus boettgeri, assembly GCA_019447015.1. Lineage (NCBI taxonomy): Eukaryota > Metazoa > Chordata > Amphibia > Anura > Pipidae > Hymenochirus > Hymenochirus boettgeri. Next base: position 73,207,086 of record CM033470.1, on the reverse strand, counting down.
TGACCTATGAGGTTCAATTACCCTAGAAAGAAATACAGTGTATTTTTTTTATTAATTATTGACTGCCTCTGGTATTTTTTGGTGACTACATTGGTGCCCTGGCTGGAATCCTTGTGATATCACAGCTAGTGCAATAATTATCACAACTCAGTGCTGGCTTTATAGGGCACAAATATAAAACTTTTTACCTTTTATCTAAACTGCCTACCCTGTTCTCATGAGCAAGCATAACCAAAGGAAGATTGAGATTTATGTATCTAATCAAATAATTGGATTATTAAGATCCAGATGAAAACCTTACAATGTCCCAACAGTAGGAAGGGAAATACATTTTCTTTATCATTTACATTTTAGAATTTCTTGTATTTTATTTTATAGGGTTGCATTGCATACTCTGCAACAGTTTGTCTGTGCTATGCTCACACGTACATAGGTATTACCTTGTTATTTTATCACATTGCTGTGGGCTAGAAAATGCTGTGCTAACTTGATTTTTTTGCTGATGCTGCCTTGTGTAATCATTTAATCCATAACAGTTTCTGGAAAGTACAGAGAGAGCAAGACACTTTTGTATAACTTAATAACTAGGTGTCTCCCAACTTCTCAATCAGAGCACTTTACAGAATGCTAAATTGCTCCAACTTCTGCAAATGAAAAATGGGAAGTCAAATGTCAGGAAGGCAAAAATGACTATGGCAAATATGGAAACAGTAAACAAAGCAATAATGATTTGTTACTAATTTGTAGGGTGTGATAATGTCAGTTTAGTTCTGCAAATGATCATAGCCTCTGTACTGCTCAGGTTTTGTATTTAGATTTATATACTTTGAAGTTAATTTAGAAGTTGCTTTCACATAAATATCCTTCACTGTCATATTATGCATTGTTCCCTGACTCATTTAATCTTCCAATAAACATATTTATCTATGTGATTCACGGCCTGGTTCATTCTCAGATGTGTCCAAAGAATTGCACAAGAAGCAGACTTATTTATAAAGGAGTAGTGTAGCTATATTGCTGGTACAGGTATTTTCAGACATGCCGCAGAATACAGACACCGCACAGGGTTATTCAACTGCTCACCATGTACCTTACTGCATTATTTCAAGTTGCAGAGGTAAAATAATTCCTTTTTCACACTAGACAGAGACCAAAATTGGCCACAGATGTTTTGAGAAGTCCATTTCCCCTATCTTTTTATTTAAAATGCATCTGTTTGCAATATTTTTAACAGACCTTTTTACCATATATACTCGAGTATAAACCGAGTTTTTCAGGCTGTAAAATCAGCCTGAAAAGCCGACCTCGGTTTATACTCGGGTCAGTCGCTCTGACGCTTTGGCAAAGACACCTCATTGTGTATGTTAACTACTTTTGGCCACTCCCCTAAAAGGTTGGAGGGAGGAGCAATTTTGGATCACTGGGTCTATAAATGGTGGTATGGGTTAGAGTGTGAGTTACACCTGATGAAGGAGACATAGCGTTCTCCGATGCAATAAACAGAATATTTTCTGAGATACAGTGTGTGCTTCCATCAACCTTTTTCTGCTTGTGCTATATCTTGGAGTCCTTTAGGTAGAGGACTGAAGGAAGCAGCACCTGGAATACATTGGCACATTGCCGGAAGGAGTGCCTAGGCCCATATCTATGTTATACGACCTTGGTTTATACTCGGGTCAGTCGCTCTGACATACCCTCCAACAGCTGTACCGGGTTTAGAGACAGTCCAGGGACAGCATCTGCTAAAAGAACAAAAACTCCCTGGTAGTCTGTGGTGCGAGTACCTGCAAGAGGAGAGGGAGGGATGATCAGCCTGGCCAGAAACTGTTAATTGGTGCTGGTCCTCCGTGAAACCGGGTGCTGGACTGGCTGCAGACTTGGTAAGGAGGCGTGGCAGTATTTCCCTCTCCTCTGTGAAGTTCTGTGATCCAGCAATTGTTCAGGAGGGGGAGAGGCAGAGTAGGGAACAGCCACTGGACAGGAGAGGCAGGGAGCAACCATTGCACTGGAGGGGGAGAAGCAGAGCAGGGAACAGCCAGATAAGGAGCAGCACTACTCTGTTTAAGAACAGCTAAGCAGTGACTTCCAGGAGAGGAGCATGGGTAAGATATTATTAAAGGCAGCAGATAGCAGAACGAATGAATCTTTAAAAGGGGTGCTGGGAGGAATAGGAACAGATGGGGGACCCATAATGAGAAAAGGAGAAAGGGGTCAGTGTGAGGAGTGAGGGACAGAATAAAGAGCAAAGTGTGAAAAATGAGGTATATGGTAGGAAAGCATAGAAGAATTCCCATACAGTTGTACAGCCTCAAAACAATACAGAATCAGAAGGCAGTAGTGTTCATATTTTCTACCCTTGGTTTATACTCGAGTCAATCACTTTTACTAGTTTTTTAGGTAAAAATAGGTACCCCGGTTTATACTCCGGTCGGTTTATACTCGAGTATATACGGTAATCCAATCCATTAAGAAAATGTATCGCAATGCACGCTGCTGTTCTGAAGCAGATAGAAATGGGTCTAGGTTCTAAAGATTACAAGAGCCAAAAAAGATTTTAGGGTTAAATGAACCACAAACAATATCTATCTATCTATCTATCTATCTACCTATGTATCTATCTATCTATCTATCAATCAAGCGTTTTGGCAGGATCAAGTTACATGTTGACAATGCCAAAGCAAACAAAATAAAAAAAGCAAGTATGAGGAATATAGGGGGTTCACAGTAGGGGTTAATGGGTATCAATAATAAGTAATATATGGACAGTAATATAAGGGATATACAGGTCTTCAGTCCTACTGTAGGTATCTATCAAATCTATCTACCTACCTACCTATCTACCTGTCTGTCTATCTATCTATCTATCTATCTATCTATCTATCTATCTATCTATCTATCTATCTATCTATCTATCTATCTATCTATCTATCTATCTATCTATCTATCTATCTATCTATTTATCTATCTATCTATCAGATCAGCTTTTTTGGCAGGATCAAGTTACATGTTGACAATGCCAAAGCAAACAAAAATAAAAAAAAGCAAGTATGGGGAATATAGAGGGGTTCACAGTAGGGGTTAATGGGTATCAATGGATAAGTAATATATGGACAGTAATATAAGGGATATACAGGTCTTCAGTCCTACTGTAGGTATCTATCTATCTATCATCTATCTATCTATCTATCTATCTATATCTCTCTCTCTCTATCATTTATCTCTCTCTCTCTCTCTCTCTCTCTCTGTCTATATATATATATATGTATACTAGACATTAAGCCCGTTACATAAACGGGTGCTAGAATACATGTGTAGAAACATTTATTTTTCATAATATAAATATGAATATAAATATTTCCATACACTTTGGAGGGACCTTTTCCCCTCAGCCCCTGTCCATACACTTTGGAGGGACTTTTTTTCCCTCAGCCCCTGTCCATACACTTTGAAGGGACTTTTTTTCCCCTCAGCCCCTGTCCATACACTTTGGAGGGACCTTTTCCCCTCAGCCCCTGTCCATACACTTTGAAGGGACTTTTTTTTCCCTCAGCCCCTGTCCATACACTTTGGAGGGACCTTTTCCCCTCAGCCCCTGTCCATACACTTTGAAGGGACTTTTTTTTCCCTCAGCCCATCCATACACTTTGGAGGGACCTTTTCCCCTCAGCCCCTGTCCATACACTTTGAAGGGACTTTTTTTCCCTCAGCCCCTGTCCATACACTTTGAAGGGACCTTTTCCCCTCAGCCCCTGTCCATACACTTTGGAGGGACCTTTTCCCCTCAGCCCCTGTCCATACACTTTGGAGGGACCTTTTCCCTTCAGCCCCTGTCCATACACTTTGAAGGGACTTTTTTTCCCCCCAGCCCCTGTCCATACACTTTGGAGGGACCTTTTCCCCTCAGCCCCTGTCCATACACTTTAGAGAGACCTTTTCCCCTCAGCCCCTGTCCATACACTTTGGAGGGACCTTTTCCCTTCAGCCCCTGTCCATACACTTTGGATAGAACTGTTTTCCCTCAGCCCTCCATAAGCTAACTGTCCTTAAAGAGGTCTTCTGTCTCTTTAACTGTTACGCTATTACCTGGAAATAGCAGGGACTGTGCAGCCATCCATACTCTTCAGCGTCTAAACCATTACCATGACAACGCTTTCCGCGCATGCGTATAATCAACCGGCACGTCTAAACAGTTACCATTACAACGCTATCCGCGCATGCACATAATCAACTGGCCTTTCGCGCATGCGAATAATTAACCGGCGCGCGTGTTACAGAAGGTACGCTGATGGAGGTACGCAAAAGTAAATTATGCCGCACAGTAAAAGACTTTCCTGCACGAAAGGAAATGAAGGGGCTGAGAGGCTGCGGCGAGGGAGGTAGAGCACTGTCAATGCACTCTGTAATTGCCTGGAGGGAAACTGCAGCAGCCTGAGGAATAGAATGCACCCCAAGTGGCAAAAAGAGGTAACTGCAGGACACACACACGGACACAGGGACGTACACTTGCATTTTATTATATAGGATCTTTCTATCTATCATCTATCTATCTAATCACATGCATCTACTTATTTTTATCATTTACTGGAAGTAAAATAATCACAAATGTAAATTAATGAATAGGTGGCAATTATAAATGGAATGTTGTATGCAAATACTTGTTATTTTTGGCAAGTCAGGATACTGTGTTCCCCTGGGGCAATAACAATTTATACAGCATGTTGTGTTTCTTTGAATATGCTGATAGGTGACTGGTCATGAATTGTCTTTAATAGGACATGCTCTTGAGGCACAACACCTATCCTTGCAGTATAAACTAGCTGCATTGAACAAATGAGCCATGGAATTACATCATGCTTCAATGCATGTGCATTTCACGTTGAACTGATTTTAAAAATCCTTGCAGTATAAATGCTCACACCTTTCAGAGGATATTACATAATTTTTAGATTTGGGCAGTGCTTTCTGTTGTGCTCTATCAGCAGGTAATTATATTGTGCCCTACTGGGTGCATTATTTAGTAAATGGCCTGCACAATCATTTTACACTCTATAATAGTTGGAGCCTTTTAATAGTTGAAAAGCACACCATAAAAGTGTATAACATTATGATCACTTCCATGGATCTCTTGGGATAAGAAAACAATTCTACCAGTTCTAAATTGAAAATTAATTATGGCAGTTAATCTTCGTTTTTCAACATTCCACAATTGATTTGCATGAATTCACACCTCACCCATGATTTCATAAACAAATGCATTAGAGATATTGCATGCAAGACTCTGTTCTTTGGATTAAAAAAAAAAAAACTTCAATAAATTTACTCTCAGTACTCTTACCACCTATTTTTACTTCTTAACTGTCAAAAAGTTGTTTTTGTCATTGATGACCCCTATCTACTGCCCATGCCCCTGGATTGTGACTCTCCTCCAATCTCTGGCAATGATGCTTGTGTAGAGAGGTAGGTGAGTAGATGGGAGGGGTCGAGTGAAAGCATTGCCAGCTGTGGCATAAGCACATTTTCTACAGCTTACTGCCCAGTCTACAAATAAAAATGACGAGTAGGGATACTGTTTCCTACCTCACTGGAAAAAATAGATTTTAATTGGGAAAAGCTGTTCCATGTACTATAGATACCCTTTAACCCAGTACGATAGAATATGAAATAGAATATACAGTAAAGTATAATATTGTTATTTTTGTGAGCTTGTGCAGCGAGATCCAGATATCTTTCTATGAGAATCAAAAAAGACAAAACAACTAATGTAAAACAACTAATAGGGCTATGTACCGAGAGCCGCTAATGCAAAGATGGTAAAAGTTAAGGAGCATTACTTGTATTCAATAAACCGTTTGCGATTAATAGTACATAAGTGTTTGCGTTAGAAAGTCATGTTAAGAGCTTAACGTGTGTTTTAGTACTAAAGTTGCGTAAGACTTGATACATAGCGGTAAAGTCACGTTAAGAGCTTAGCGTGTTTTAGTAGTGGAATTGCGTAAATTGTGGTACATAAGCAATGCACGTACTCTCGCTAACACGAACTGTCTAGGAATGTCCAGATTCACGACTAGCCAAAAGCACTCATTCCCCCTCAGTTAGGCAGATTCCATATTAATGTAGATATGTACATTGTATTGGGATATTGACCACATATTTCTCTCCTGTATTAATTATCAATTCCTCCAATACCAAACATGACCTGTGTGTAATCCATATTTGCCAAGATATTAATAACTTGCCTTGGCAAGGGAATAAGGGCTCCAAGTTGGTTTTCATTTTAAGGGGCCTTCCTTCCCATTCACAAATATAATATTGGTTTCTGTCATACATATTCCAATACTGAAATACATTTATTTTACATGTATGGTTGTCCTTAAAATGACCTCTTAAAGTACCCACCAGACCCCTAGCTGAAAATTTCAGATACACGGTTCGTCCCCACATTGTCTGGAAAAGAAGATCTGGTTCCATGCTTCACTAATCGTAATATAAACAATAGGACTGTTCCAGGGTGGAATGGTATTTTTATTGGTCCTTTGCAAGAACTAATACCAATAGTTAGCCCATTCACTACCCAAGTCACTACTCACTTTTCTGACAGGTGGTAAGTCTATTTCTGGGCACTTTTTAAAGTTAAAACCCTTGCATTTAGGGTTAGGGGGGTCAACAGTTTTACAGTCAAAGAAGATTTATTACTTTTATATAGTTCCCAATAGGCTTTTGGGCTCATATTAATAGTTGCAACTGGTACAGTAGTCAGTGCTGTACACATTGTTGTAACTGGTGTAGTGAACATTGTTGTAACTTGTGTTGTAGTATTGTTGTGTTGCTGCACTTACTGTAGTGCAGGAATTGGCGCTGTGTTGGTAGTATAGCTGGGGTGCACTGGTACAGTACAGAGGCTTCTTTCCCAAAACTAATAGTAGTCAAATGGCTGGAAAACTAAGACTAGATAAATGGGTGGAAAATTGAGACTGGTGAAATAGCTAATAAAATGAGGCCAGTGAAATGGATAGAAAACCATGTCTGGTAAATTAGCTGGCAAATAGGCCCATGAAATGGCTGGCATGCTACAATTGGTCAAATGGCTGCAAAACTGAGACTGGGGAAATGCCTGACACACTGAGACTGGTAAAATTACTGGCTAGCTGAGACAGGGAAGTGGCAGAAAAAACAAGACTGAAGAAATGGATGGAAATCTGAAGCTGGTAAAATGACTGCCAAGCTGAGACTGGTGAAATGGAAATTGGTCAAAAGGCTGGAAAAATGAAAATGGTCAAATGGCAGGGAAACAGCCACCTATAATATGGCTGTGCAAACCTTGCACAATTGCTCTCTGCTGTTAACTAAAACCTGGATCATAAAGCTTTAAAGCTTACAATCTATAATCATTGCCCAACCTTTCATGATTTTTGGTACTGGTAGCATAATTATTTATTATTATTGCATTCAAGGGTAATGCACATAATATAAGTAAACAAAATGATGAGTTCATTTACAGAAATACCATGATACACAAGGAAAGAAGACCCCGCCCAATGAACTTACCATCTAGAGGAAATGGGGGTAACACATAAGGTAAAGCTAATCATAAGGCTGTAAATAGATTGCCAGTGGAGTTTATTTAGCAGGTAGGATCATGTTGGGTTGATCTATAGGATAGTGCCAGGTTACATGAATGCCTAAAGATGTGGGTTTTGAGGTTACAGTTGAAGATATTAAAGGATGTTGAATGATGGATGGAGGGACGTTTCAGAGCAAAGGGGCAGCACAAGCAAAGTCCTGATTGTGAGCATGGGAAGTGGTGACAAGGTGGATGAGAGGAGAAGATCATTTACAGAGTGGAGGTTACATATGGGATTGTATCTGTGGATAATCTCTGAGATGTATGGAGGGGCTGTATTGGATAGTGCTTAATAGGAAAATGTAATCAGCTTGAACTTGATCCTCTATGTGATGGGCAGCCAGTGAAAAGAATGACTGAGAGGAGAAGCATTAGAGAAGTGAGAAGAGAAATTAATTAGTCTGGCAGCAGAGTTTAAGATGGACAGGGACTAGGATTTAGGCAGCATTATGTGAGGGGAGTGGACGAGATGTTTTTGAGTTGAAGCTGATAGGGGGTGGTAAATGTGTTGACATGGGGTTTGAAGGAAAGATCCGAGTATAGCAATATTCACGGGCAATGGACATAAGGAGATGGGGATATCAGTGTGTTTTTAATATTAATAGTAGGTCTAGGGAGGGGAACAGATTCTGAAGGTGGGAACATGACAAGTTCAGTCTTGTCCATTTTCAGTTTGAGAAAACAGGAGGACATGAAATCGACGTGCAAGACATTTTGGAACTTATAAAAAACTTGTGGTAAAACATCATCCATCTTTGTCCAAAAGGACCAGCAGTATTTATAGTTTGTTTATTATTTTATTTTAATAAATGTGCTCCAATCAGCCATAGGGTTAGTCTTAGTATAAAGGTTACCATCAATACTTTTATAATAAAAAAATAGTGTTAGCGAGTTATCTGTGCTTTTTGAATATTGCTTTTTTTAACCAATATTTTCTATTTTTACAGTGTAAGAACTAAGATCATTTGTCATTTGAGCAGACTGGATGTTTACCAGTATACTTTTATTATTCTGTTGCATGTGTAAAAGTTACTGGATTTGAACTCTCATCAAAGAGAAGTATAAAGATATACACAGTTCTGATAAATTTGTTACTTTCAGAGGATCTAGTTACTGGTACCACTGCATTTAATATTCACAAAAGAATGAATGATATTATAAAAGATGATATAATATTACCAAGCTCTGGAGTGCTAATTAGGTCACAGAAATGAAGTTACACGGGTAGATTCTATTTCTTCTTCTCTGCATCCTTTTCTGATTTCCTTTGTAAATTATATTGTTAATTTAATTTTCCCTGTTTTCATCCACAAGGGTATATGACAAAGTAGTTCTAAATTGACTTTATTTCTATGGCAAGGATATAGATTATTTTCCACTGCTTACTGCTTCATCTTGAACAGGAAATCTATAATGAAATTGCAAAAATTGGGATAATTTGACAATTCAAAAATCAACGAAAATGATATAAAATAAAAATAATTATCTATAATATCCTCTATTACGCACAAGATAAATATACAGTACAGATTTTGTGTGGTTTATAGTACAACATTTATTTGAGTCTAAACAATTCTTGAACAAAGATCAATTTAACCAATGCTTAAAGGAGAACTATAGTGCATAAAAAACATTTTTAAAACAAGTTAAAATGAAAAGTTCCCGGGGCAGGGAGGCAGGATTGGTACTTTTTACCACACAATGTTATATCTATGAGGAGCGGCATCATGAAGAAAACTGCTTCTGCCAGGCTTCCTGAGTGTTTCAAAACTATCTTTAATACAGGAAGGCACAGGGCCATAACCTGGCAGATGAAAACTGTATGTGCTGTAGCAAAAGAATATTGAGAGGTAGGGATAATCAGTCCTACCTCCCTGTCCCAGATACTTCATTAATAAAAAGTACATTTTTACAGTATACTTGTCCTTTTAACAACTGGATGGGCCTGCAGACCCGTTAAAATATTTCACACACAAATATCTGTTGGAAAATACACACTGGTAAACATTAACTGACACACTACAAAATGATGTTTTTATTTGTATGCAACTATTTCTATTTTAATTTTGTAGTTGGTCATTTACTTTTTCTTATAGATATATTAATGGGAATGTGCATTTCCTGCATGAGAAAATGAAAAATAAGCAATTTCCATTGCACTCCAGCAGAGCTAAAGTTTACTGGAACATAGAATAAGATGTTGGTCCTCTGCCTGCTTATCTGCAAAGACCATTAAGTACAAAAAAATGTGTTATTGCGAATAGCATGCCTATGGGCCACATTGCTTATCACAAACGGCAGAACAGTTCATTATAACATAGGGTGATGTTTCCAGCATTAGAATTCTCCAACAGGCCAGGTTTTCAGGACATCTAAACTATCTGAAAATGATCTCAATTTAAAAGCAATTAGGAGTGATTACATATGTGATTACATGCAAATTGAACTTATGCTAAAACCTGGACTATTAGAAGGTTTAGAGAACTCTAGTCGGAGAATATTGCTCTAAGGTAACTCATTTACTGCATATGGTGTTTAAACACTGTTACATCTGAATACTTCAGAGTTTGTCAAACAGGTTATTGTAGTTAAAAAACATTTATAGCTTTTTGAATGTACTTATTGGAATTGTTTTAAGCTTTTGAATAGAATATTATATATATATATATATAATAATTATATATAGTGGTAATAAACACAAGGGGTAATTACAGAAGCAGGGGGAGGAATTCAGCCTAATTAATTTTAACTGCAATTTATATTAAACATACTGGCACATAAATGTTGCTGCTGGCCATACGCTTTACCTTTTGAAATTCCCCCTGATATTTTTTGCAACCGACTTCACAATGAATAGATTAGAAGGTAGAATGTGGCAGAAAACATTGGAAGGTAGAACCGCCAACAGGTAAGTGGGGATTTAGACATTTGATAGAACTGATGCTTGAATGTCAAATCTATGAAATGTCTTATTAGTCCATGGCCAGCATAATTTAATAAAATCAATGTCAACTCTGGAACTCTGGACTCCATACAGTTATCTAAATTCCATGTGTCACTATGTCTCCAATTTGAAGACAGAGGAGTACCCTTAACAGTCAAGATAAAAGCACTTTTATATAGGTCATGGAACCCAATGTGACTTCTCATATTCTTATTTAAGATTTTCTTGTTTTTTTTGAAACCTAAAGATAATTTTTCAGTGATTGAATTATGTTTTTGCTTTTGGGTACATTTATTGCATATGGTCACCATCTGGTTTAAAGTTCTCATATTATCGGGAGCATCAGTGGTTTTATGGTGTTCCTTTTATTCTTCTGCATAGGTTTTATTATTTTATTAGTCTGTTTTGTTGTTATTTTGCCTTGGCTGACTATCATAGTATACAATTAACTCTAACATTGCATCTATTATTGTAAATAAGGCATCATTAGAGATCACCAAGGAGTTCTTTGCTCATATAAAAGTACAAGGCTGCATAAAAAGTTTGTAAAACATTGGAAGGGACTTCTAATAAAAAATTTTTTTTTTAAATTAGGGACACATTATTTTCTATAATACACAATTATGAAGTTATGACATAGATAAGAGCCAATTATAACATATAACATAGCCAAGCATATAATTTTCAGTCTAATGTGCATTATTAGTATATAATTCAATGTTAATCTCTTTTTATACATGTGCACACCTTTATTTTAAAGTAAAATAAAAAATGATTCTATTGTACATCAATGATTGTCTGGGTTGTATATCATTTGATAATTTGATCTATTCATTTTTTTAGGAATGTATCATAGAGTCGATTTGCTGTCCATAAGCCTAGGTTGTTTTAATTTACCACTAGGGAATCAGATAACAAACAGTAAAGGGAAGAGATTTAGACAGAAAAAGAAATCATTCATTGTCACTGTAAATCAACAATATGTTCAATATATGTATGATGGAAGTGAAGTAAAACTTGAAATAAAATACTGAGGTAGTGTTGCTGTTAAAGTGAAAAAAGGGGTACAAAAATATAGATTGGTGTTAATGAAAAATAAGTACAAAAATACAATAAAGTAGGCACTATGAGAATCAGATTGATTTTATAAAAAGAAAAAAAAAGAGTTGCCTTTAAACAATCTTTGTACCTTAGAAAGAAAATAAAAAAGATATTTCATTGAACACACCATACAAATATAAAAATATACTGTATATATATTTTATATATATATGTCATTTGGCTTGACAAAGGCCTCACATACAGGGCCGAAACATTGCCAGTTTTTCCAATGGCCAATTAAAGGCATTTTTTTGAGTAAATCCCATGAGTGCACTGGAGTTTTGGAGTTTTTCCAAGTATCATATATATATAAACTTCTGTAGGATAAAGCGAACTCCAGGGGTCTTTTTCTAAAACTTAAAAAACTTTTATTAATACAAGCCCTTAGGGGCCTTAATGAGCAGGTAGTCCTCTCATGCTTCTTATAGGTAATATGGCACTTAGATAAATCAAATAAGTATCTGTAATGTATGTGCCTGCAGTTAAACTGGCTAGTTAAAAATCATTGGGTCCTGCAAATACTTAACTTCCTTTGCCATTATGTCTGTTTGGTTATAAAACAGGGGTGGTGATGGGAGGGGTGGGGGGGCGGCACGTGGGGTGTGGTATTTTTAAGGAAGTGATGTGTATTATGACGCTATGCCTGATAACGGTCACAAGATGGCCAAAACGCATAGCAGTGTTTTTTAGCTTGTATTAATAAAAGTTTTAAGTTTTAAAAAAAAGACCTCTGGAGTGCACTTTATCCTACAGAAGTTTATGAATATCACGAGCAGCACCAAGGCGGCTGATATACAAAGCGTGAGTGCGTCCTGTGATCCTACATTATATATGTATATATATATAGTAATTGAGGTTGAATAAAGACATACGTCCATCAAGTCCAACCTATTTAAAAAAAAAATGTAAACCCTTCCTAACATTTGATCCAGAGTAAGGCAAAAAACCCAGCTAAAAGGGAAAGGGGGGGGAGGGGAATTCCAAATGGCAGTCGGAAAGTATCCCTGGATCAACCAGATCTACCGTATATGTATTAATACCAGTAATTCTTAATATTTTTTAGTTTTATCCAGGCCATTTTTAAAGCTATTCAATGAACTTGCCATTACCACATCTGCTGGAAGACAGTTCCACAGTTTCACCGTTCTCACTGAAAAGAAACATTTCCTAACCTGTCCATGAGACCTCTGATATGACCAATTCGTGAACAATGCACCAGAGAGTTTATTGTATGGCCATTAATATATTTGTATAAGGTTATCATATCCCCAAGCAAACGTTGCTTCTCCAATGTAAACAGCCCTAACTTGTCTAAACTGCCTGCATATTTAAGCCCCTCCATTTCCCTTATAAATTTAGTTGCCCTGCTCTGAACTGCTTCCATTTCCAAGATGTCCCTTTAGTATATGGGATTCCAAAACGGCACCACATACTCCAAATAAGGCCTTACCAGTGCCTTGTAAAGAGGGAGAATACTATTTTTCTCTCTTGAATCTATTCCTTTCTTTATAGAAGACAAGTTCTTGCTAGCTCTATCCGTGGCTGTCATTGTTTGCTACAGCTAAGTCTATTATACATATATAATGCAGATATTGCTAAAGAGATGTTAACTGCTTTGGCGAGCTCTCATTTTTAATTGGTTTAACCCCTTTTACACATTAATTGGTTTTGAAGACATTTTTACACGTTGAGGTTTTGTATTCCAGCCTTTTAAATTAAATCTCTAATGGACTGGCCAATAGCCGTTATATTGCCAAAACTTTTTTCCCCTTTTGGAATAGGAAAATAAATCAGTGGGGTTGGCATCATTATTGTCAGGGCTGTTTAAATATTTACAGCTTGTATGTCTTCATGTTGGCAATATTCTAAGAGTATTCAAAATGACTACTTCCTGTTTTGAGAATGTTTTATATTGCAGTGGCAATAAACATCTAGTCAATACTGCTTAAGGCTTCAGATAATCTTTGGTAGTTTTCATTTTTTATCTGCTGTTCACATTCCTGTTTAATTTTTACCGTGGCAGTTATTTAATCTCCATAACTGTAAACACTGTTGACAATGCAGCTTAGAATGCTAAAAGGAAGGCATAAATCCAAGAGATTCTGTTAGTTTAGACCTAGTAAATAAATTTATGTGTGTTGGAAATGTACCTGCTATAGTTCAAATACATTTTAGATGTTGCACCTATTTCTTAAGAAATGAATTTAATACCCTAGAGAGTGGCAAAGGTATTAATTGAACTGCCAAGGATGTTTATTATTAATGTGATATGTCAAGTGAAATGGCAGTGTTGAATATTCAGGTTTTTGTTTTTATTGCATATGGTGAAAAGATGTCACTGGATTTGATAACAGTTTTGTCTGTAGGTGTTAAACAGGTCACAGTTTTAGTGACAGCTTGTTTTGAACCTTACTACCAGCAAATTGTGTTCAAATTATCATGCGAGTTCCAACAAAATATAATTTCTTTGTGTTTAAAGGTTAAACTTCATCAATAATTACAGGCCTTCCATTTTGTAAAAACTGGAAGTTGTTAATTCTCCCACCATTTTAGTCATGTATTTTGAGATCTTGTGTCTTTCAAAGCTTTTAATTAGCTGGAGCCAGATCTTTATTTTTAAATTGTAGATGTAATTGTGGCTTTGTGTTTATGAATCTGCTTGAGTGCTGCACTTAATTAGATGTGCATTGTTGCCAGCATTTTAGATCTTTCCCAGGCCATCTTACAGATGGACCGTCATTTTAAAGTCAGACATATTAAAGTATTTTAAAAGAAGTCCACAAATTAGAAAAGACACATGATAAAGCATGCATAAAGCATTCATCTGTATTTCAAGTGACTATTGAGAAGGCAACTTTCTTGAGGCAGGAATGGTAATTTTGTGTACAGTCTTAGGAAAGTCACCTAAGTTGTGTACACACTAGCTATTTTTTCCATGGTGAAACTTTTCAGGATGATCAACTATTGCAACTAAAATTTTGGTCGATCAGGCCTAAATATTAGGCAAAATGTTTTACATTAATACATCACATATGTAGACAGCCATAGTAAAAACTCTTTGTACCTACAATGCACAGAAGTGAGAGACCTATTGTCTGAAAAATGTAATGCTCATCCCCACATAGTGCAGCTCTGCACTATATTGTTTCTATAAGTGTAACCATTAAAAGGGTAAAAATGAAGGGGTGAAATCTGTGGCAGATTTAAATGGGACCTCCAACCTCTAAACAAAAATATATATTCTTAACCACTCTACATATCTACATATTATATGGTTATGTAGACTTTATTGAATACATGATATATCACTATATTAAATCCAATGTAGCCTGCATTATGTTTCTAATGTAGATACTATCAGGGTTATTCAATTAACGTTCTTATCATTTAAAATGATGCTAACTTTGCCCCAACCAATCAGATTTTATTTAACATTAAGCTAAAATCTGATTAGCACCATTTTAAATGATAATAACTTTTGTTGAATAACCCTGCATATGTTTTATATGTGAATTATATGTTAATTAATTGTTTTAAGTGTGCAATTGCTGTTAGCCAATATGAATTACTTTTGTGCTACTGATAAGATTAGAGAAAGATAAAGTTTACAAATAACCATATCATTTGTGTCTCCAAGCACATAAACATATAAAAGGGGTGCAAATTAAAACCTAAAAATACTAGGTGGCGCCTGCAGATAAAATATCAAAATCAATAACTAGGGAAAAATATTTAAATGAATCTGCTAATGGCACTCACAGTTCAAAATAGCAAACCCCATACTCAAGTGGAAAATACCACTCCCGACTAGAATCAATATAGACAAGTCCAGTTTTTAATGCACACATATTTATTATGATAATGCATACACAATAACCCAATTAGTACCAATTGTAATAAATATGTGTGCATTGAAAACTGGACTCATCTATATTGATTCTAGTCAAGAGTATTTTGGGACTTCCGAGATTATTTTCTATAATTATCGAACGTTCAAAGAATATCGAAAATAGCTTTGAACATTCGATTATCTTTGAAAATACAACTGGAAACTCAAAAGTAGTCTCCGTATTTTCAAGGGTTATTGAGCATTCAAGGCTATTTTCGAAAATTAGCGAAAATAGCTTTGAACATTCCATAATAATCAAAAATTCTTTACGTTTTTTTTAGATTTTCAGATCTTCAGGATTTTCCCGAGATCCGGGAATCTGAACATGGAACGAAACTGGTGAGTTTTGTCCAGCTCTAGTCAGGAGTGGTATTTTCCACTTGAGTATGGGGTTTGCTATTTCAAACTGTGAGTGCCATTAGCAGATACATTTACATCTTTTTACTTTGTTATTGATTTTAAAGGTTACAAATATCAGTATACACCTGGAATTTTTTCATGGTGCTTTATTTCACATCAGGTGAGACAAGGCAACATTTTGGTCTGTGCCTAGGATTCTATATTACATAAATAAATAGGTTAATGTCAAGATCTCTGTAAAAAATCAGTTTAAAATGACCCATTTTTTTTTAACGCATTTTGCTGTTTTAATCCTTACAGCTTCATCAATGATGGTAAAATCACACAAAAATAATGTATTCATAGGAGTAAATGGTACATATAATGAGCTTCAATGCGATGTGTTGTGTACCATGCACTGCATGCAGTTTGCTGCATTATTGCACATCGCAGTGTAATGTTCCCCACTACGTTCTGCACTGCATAGTGTGAATATAGCCTTAAGCTGGATAGTTTACATATACTATGCCACATTAGTAAAATATAAAATCTTTAACTTTTACTTAAGTTAAAAATAACACAAATAACTAATTTATGACATATATTTGTTATTGTATTATTTTTACTTATAATTTTTAGTTTGTGATAAGCCTTCTGCAGCATTCAACAATTTTGCAATTTATATTTTTAAAAAAAAAAAAATGAAATCAAAAAGCATTTTTATGGCATAAAACACATTTATCTGGAACAGCGATGGCATCTTCCTGACTGACTGACACATTCCTGTCTTCGCTCTCTCTCTCTATATCTCGTTCTTGCTCTTTCTCTTTCTCATGCTTCAATAAACTGAA
The DNA here is from genome assembly GCA_019447015.1 of Hymenochirus boettgeri. NCBI lineage: Eukaryota > Metazoa > Chordata > Amphibia > Anura > Pipidae > Hymenochirus > Hymenochirus boettgeri. The sequence goes on along the minus strand of CM033470.1, from coordinate 73,190,341 downwards.
AGAAATTCATTACCTGCATAGCCTTTTTCTGTAGTGATATCCATTGACTTTCAGGCAGGTGTAATTTAAAAGCGAAAGGTTATTTATAATGTAAAGTGCTCTGCTCTGCAGTGCAACACATATGGTAAAAGCTTTTTTAATATTCCAATGTATCTATTTTTTTTGATCATTTTGAACAAGCATTTTTGTGACTTCCTCCATAGGAAAAAGATAAAAAGAACCGAATTGTGTTTTTTTTTCTGAATGAATATTGTCCAGAAATAAAACAGCTTTATCCAGCTTTGAATCAAAAAGTCTATTTTCAATTTTTTTCTAGTAAACCACAAGGCATTTTGTGGCATATTCATTAACATGCGGTATCAGAACTTCTGTTATGTTATCATTACATTTATGACCGCTTGCCCAGACAATACAATGCGGTAGTAAATGTTTAATGGTGATCCTAATTGTACATCTATCTATCTGTCTGTCTGTCTGTCTGTCTGTCTATCTATCTATTATCTATCTATCTATCTATCTATCTATCTATCTATCTATCTGTCTGTCTATCTATTATCTATCTATCTATCTATCTATCTATCTATCTATCTGTCTGTCTGTCTATCTATTATCTATCTATCTATCTATCTATCTATTATCTATCTATAGATAATTTCTTTTTCACACTAGACAGAAACCAAAATTGGCCACAGACGTATTGAGAAGTCCGTTTTCCCTATCTTTTTAATAAAAATGCATCTGTTTGCATTATTTTTAATGGACCTTTTCAATCCGATCCTTTAAAAAAATGTATCGCAATGCAGGCTTCTGTTCTGAAGCGGATAGAGATGGATCTAGGTTCTAAAGATTACAATCGCTAAAAATGTTTTTAAGCGATTTTGCATCGTGGGTCATACCTGTGATCCACATCTGTACAGGGCTTAAGCGATAAAATTAAACACATAACTTATTCCCTTTACAGAAAAATAACATAACTCACAAAAGGAGATTCCTATAAATAATTCCTGTATTCGAAAAGGAATATACCTTGTATATCGCTGAAGCATTGGGCATTTTGAACACAACATTTTACATACAAAATAAATTCTAAAATGAATTCTAGGTGGTGTCATTATTGATACTAGCTTTGGAACTGTTTTTTAAATTTTTTTGTCCACAGCAAAAAAGTGTGGCTCTGCTGTGTTCCTTTATTTATTAGGCTGAGAGATACACCAAATAGGCAGTCCATTTAAAAAGATAAAAGGCCCTGTGTGTCTCAAACAATTCTCAAGATAGGTTGGTCAATTTACAGCCAGCAAAGAGGAAAAAAACTGACTTTGCCAGCATAAAAAGAAAATGGAGCAATTTATCCACTGCTCAGCAACATATTGTCTGGTATGATAGTCCCATTGGATGACATTTACTAACATATACATCTCTTACTAAATTCGAAGACTTGGTAAATCAAGTACATAGCAGCAAATGAATTGCGCCATATTTCTCAGACTACAGTTGTAGCTACGTAACATGGGGAAAAAAGTCAATGAAAAATGTAACCGCAGTATTTTCCTTCTGGAGAAAGATAATATATTAGAGTTATTTGCATTTTAATAACTTTTTGATAATGCTGTCTCTTTTGTTATTAATGACTTTTTTAATATTAATTCTGTCAACTACCCTGTCCTTTTTATGATTGATGTAAAACCTCAAAAGGCAATTTTTAAAAACAAGTATTAATTGAAATATATATATATATATATATATATATATATATATATATATATATATTGTTTAGGAAGCAGAATGCTTTCTGAATATGAAAAATTGATTAATTAAAGTCAAAAGCATCATTAATAAGTAAGTTAACTAAGCTGCTTTACATAACTAAGATGCTTATGCGTTAAGAAGTGCAAAGGTTTATTAATTTGCAAGAGCCAATCAGATGTTAGCTTTTTACTCGTACACTAACATCTAAGTTGTTTGCTGCAGATATTTCTCAATACATAAGAGTTTCTCAACCCCAGAAGGGATTTAAACAATCCACAATTTTAATGGTAGTTATTAGCAGGCCCTGAGGCTTATGGGTGCTCATGGGTGATGCACTCCTGATTGCATAGCACCAATAAAACTGTCCATGCTGATTACTAATACACAAAGATGCTTGTGAAGGTTCTCATTCATCCAGGTCATGGTATATCTGTTGTATTCAATTAGATCAACTGGACTTGAAATGTAGTTCTTGAAGACGTTTCGCTAGTCATCCGACTGGCTTTCTCAATTCAGAATGACTTGTACAAGAATCTGTGGCAATTATGTACCCTGGAAAATCCCAATTAGCATATCACAGCCAGGTGTTAAGGGTGTGATTGGTGTTATAGGAACGCCCAGAGTAAGGTGTTAAAACAGCATTGTACATGGCAGACAGTTGGTGTCGAACCCCCCACCTCTATTTAGGCTTGGTTTCTTTATTTTCACATAAATGGCCTCCTTAACACCTCTCTTGAACCAGTCACGTTCCTTCGCCAATATGTTAACATTACAATCTTCAAAGGTATGTCCTTTTTGGACCCAAACACAAGAAAAGCGACATCATATATGCAGTGCAGTGCAGTGAAGAATGCTCTAATTTGTATGTGGGGGAGACCAAACAGCAACTGCATCAACGTATGGCCCAGCACAGAAGAGCCAATTCCTCGGGTCAGGACTCAGCCGTGTACCTGCATCTTAAGGATAAAGGACATACCTAGTAAGGTAGAGTGCAAAGAGTCAAAATCACTATCCAATTAGCAGGGGGGGAAAAGGGAACTAGAGGGTTAAATCGCCATGCTGTGCCAATACTTTTCTACTGGGCTTAGAAAAACTTATAAAGCCCGGTTCTGGCCCTGCCCACTTCCTGTGCTGTCTATGGAAAAAGCAGTGTGCTTTTCCATAGGCTGGCCCACCTTGCAAGTGAAGGGGACAAGGCTGGACCAGACCATTTACTTTTTCTTGATTTAAGGCTGTACACTCCTTATGTAAGGTAAATTTACAGACAAATGAAGTAACAGAACACAATCAGGGAGGCTAGAGGCTAAAAAGGAGTTGAACCCAGTTATGAAATATCGAGTTAGCATGGGTTTAACTAACACTTTGCAGGTCCTGCACCTTTTCAATCAACGGTGAAACCATCTGGGTTCCAGCTATGCGGTAAATCACATTAAGTAATACTGCATTGTGATAACCTAGAAGATAAGATTTTTGGAAATATTACATCTCCCTGAATATATTCAAAATTCGTTATTGTCCTTATGAATCATTTAGGCCATACCCTGTTGGGGGATATTAGCTTTCATGTGTGGAAGACCAAGAAATTTCTCTTATCAATAATGGTAAGTGGTTGTCAATAGTTTTTGGTGTAAATCTGTAGAGAATGCTGATAATGCTTCAAGTCAGATGCTGCTGTATTACAGCTCCAACTAATAGCTGACATTTCCATCCTCAATAATGCAATACAAAGAAGTTAACAATTAACTAAACATAATTAAACGTAAAAAACTGAAATAAATACATTTTCCCTTTATTCTATGATCTGATACTGGTTTTGGATTTTTAATAGCAGTGGGTCTTAAAACAGCTGCCTTTTTGTTTAATTAAAAGAAATCTAAAGAGCAATTCCACTAATTGTAGTTCCCATTAAAGTGCCTTAAAGGCAATTAAGAAAAGTGTAGTCATTATTCAGATTTGTAAAGTTTATTCCAATATTAAACTACTCTATTTTTAACAGTATTCTTGAAGGCGAAACGCGTCTTTTTATTGGCAAATTTTTTTAACTGTTTAAAAATTCTAAAAATTAAATAATATCAAACTACTGCATAAGTTTTTTTTAGATTTAGTGAACCAAGCAAAGGTTTAAGAATCTAGAATATTGGCAGTAGTTTTCCTAGAAAATAATATGAAATGATTAATAGTCAACTGCTTAGAAAAAGTGAAAAAAATTCTTAGCTTAAAGGATAAATACAGACTGCTAATAAAGGAGCACTATAGCCTGCATAGATAATTAAGCAACCCATCACTTTGTATGATACTTTAATCTTATTTTAAAAAGTTTTATAATTTGAGTAATTCCACTTTCTGAAAATATTATCCTGCCCTATCATCAATGCATCAACGCTCCTACTAGCTTTTGGAGAGCCTGCACATTTTTAGGCCAGCCTTGCTACAGCAATTGCAAGGGATTACTTTTGAGAGTAATGATTGGTGTAGGTTTTCTTGCATAGTCATTAGGGGAATTACTTAAACTGTAAAGCAAGAGGAAGGCTGTCATTCTCGGTCCTACATAAGGATTTACGTAAAGGATTTGTTCCCCTCACATACAGGTGTTTTATTATGCAACACTAAGCAAGTACTTTTTACCTCTCACTTTTCTCTCATTAAACAGTTAGCCTTGGAAGTTTTACTCCCAGCATCTGAGCTTACAGTGCTTGCTGTACTTCAAAGAGAATATGATTACAATATGGTTAAAGATCGGGGAGTTCAATTTCTTGACTGATTTCTCTTTTGGGGGTGGTGTAAATAGGGAACCAAATTATCATAAATAAGTAAATTTTTCTTCTAATTTTTAACGTCTGCACTCAGTCCTGCTTATGCAGCTTCTTTATACAGGGTGCTTCAAAGGAACACAGACACCTCAATCTATAATAAAACTTTATAATAACAAATTTGTTCCGAGCACACCTTCTTTTAACTGTGCCAAAAGTTTTTTGACGTTTCGGTGCTACACAGAGCACCTTCTTCAGAATTAAAATGCAAAGGAGCACAGGTGTCCTTCCTGAGCACGGCACTAAATATTAAAGAAATAGTTCACTTGAAAATGTATTGATTGAAGACCAGAAGGTTAAGGAGCATCAGTCAATTTCTGTGGAGCCAGGAATGAAAATGGAAGAAACTTACCTTTTGCATGATCCTTCCGCAGCCACATTGTCAGGTCCCGACTGCTTCCTGGTTCTGTTCAACTATAGTGCACACGATAATGCAAGCTATAGTTGAACTAAACCAGGAAGCGGTCTGTGTGACAGCTGAGGATCATGCAAAAGTTGAGTTTCTTCTATCTTTGTTCCTGGCTCCACAGAAATTGATTGAACAACAGCAGGTAAGGCATATCTCATTAACCTCCCGGACTTCAATCAATGCATTAAAGGAATTGTTTACTTTTCCATTGAACTATTCCTTTAAGACAATCATTTCTGAATGTTCAATATTTAAATTTTCAAATTTTCTATTCTGATTTCCAAAAATTACACTGGATCTGCAAATTTTCGAAACCAGGTTAATTTTAAAACTGGGGCTCATCTCTACTCGCTAATCTGGTGGGCTTAACCTTAAGCACATTTTTTTATCTAGTAATACAAAACATACACCAAAGGACACTTTATAGTGCATCTTCAAAATCATTATACCATAAATAATACCTTACAAAGTATATTTTCTTGCAGAAAGAAATTTCCACTCCAGTGCATTCTTGGACTCTTAATAGGGGTTATATATATAAAAAAAGATGCACTGGCTAACCCATTCCATTATTTTTCTATTTTAAGTCTCCTATGTAGCTCTGCATGGCGTTAATGCACCTCTCTTGTTCACCTGTGTGACCTTAGAACTGTGTTTCTGATCTTTTTAGGACCTTAGAGCCTTACAATTTCAGGATATAAAATATCTTACAATTCTTCTAAAGTGCCATATTTGTAAGAACAAGCTTAACTAAGCCAGAAAAAATAAACATGTAATTATATTAGCAGAACCCACATTTTGCACCTTTTATCTATAATTATATTAAATACAAGATCTTTTAATATATATTGAAATTAAAAGGTATGTCCACCCCCATAGAAAAAATTATGTGTTAGGAAATGGCACAAACCTTGACCTTGCAAGGTTTATATATCTGAAAGCTCTCCCCAAATGTACTTACTAGCCTTCGTTCACTCGCTGCCTTCTGCTAGTCTTCCATGCTTGCTTCCGTGCATGGGGCTTGACTGGCATCTGCTCCTGTGATTTGCTAAGATATTGCGCCATAGCCAATCACAAGAGTGGATGCCGGTCGAGCCCCTTCTGCTTGTCTTCTGTGCACAGGAAAGGCACAGAAGACAGGCAGAAGGCAGCGAGGGAACAAAGGCTGGTAAGTACATTTGGGGAGAGCTTTCAGAAATATCAACCTCAAAAGGCCCAAGATTGTGCCCATTTCCTGTCACATATTAGATTTTTGCTTGGGGGTGAACATACCCTTTAAAATGTTCTAAAAGAAAGCAATTACATTGTGTACATTTTTATAATTAAGACTTTTTTACATTTTTTTTAAGTCTTAATTAAGTATGTATGGTATATTAGATATTTTAATATTACAAAGATATTGTAAACTAGCTCACAATACTGTGACTGATCAATCAGCCAAACTTGTGCTTTGGGATAAAGAAATACAATTATTGTTACTGCAATGAAATGTAAAAATGATTCACAGTTTCAAAACAAACCTGATTTTGATTCGGAACTGCCGGTTTAAAAAATCTGCAGACCTGATGGGATTTTCAAAATTTTTGAAACTCAGAAATTATCATAGAAAATCAAATATCATAAAATCCAAAATTAGAAAGTAAGAATGGAAAATCAAAAATAAGATTAAGAATGTGTGCTTGAAAATCAAAATTTGTGATTAAAAAATCAAAAAAAATATTGAGGAATTTCGATTTGGAATCTGTTCCGGTTCCACGGAACAGATTTCAGTAAAAAACTCACCAGTTTTATTCATCTCAAGATGTTTTTTAAAAAATGCTTTAAAAATGAACGTGGAGTTTTTCTTTTTTATGATTCTTTGTTTATAATTGTACTTCGAAAGTTAGAAACTTCCAAGAATAAAAATGAAACAAAATTACCTGCCCTGTATTGGTAAATACAATAATACACCTATAATAAAGCAATAGGTGGGATTTGACCAGATAATGAACCACACCAAACCATCACAATTTCACAAAACTAACAGAATTTAGCCTGTAATTATATCTTTCCACATGTTCTGCATGGCAAACCTATGCTGTGCCAGCCCCCTGAGTCAGTGCTAACTGTAAAAAATGCTGTTCCCAGCATTTGGTTTTAAGGGTGTAGTAAGAGATGAATAAGGATGAGTAAACATTTTGCGAAAGTGCTGGCGAAATCTAATTAAATGTTTTTTTCCATCCCTATTTAGTTTCTGTCATTATAAGTAATATCATTGATGCGGTGTTTAATCCAAATGTTAAGCTTGAGCTTATCATTAGAGATCAAGGAAACTGGCAAATATTGTAATGGAAGAGAACCTATTGTAGTTTTGAAAAACTTTTTCAAAATTTTTCACATTTTCAATCATAATTTTCAATCGGAGTTCCAAAACATAAGCAGTATCTGTTTTGAAACAGGATTCAGGATATGTTATCATGTCTTTAATACATGTATTCAGATATATATTTTTATACAGTATACATTTTAAAGTTATTGACTCACTGTTAGTTGGTTGATGAAAGTAAGAAATAGAGATATTTGGGGAGATTCAATATTCCAACTCACACTACTTACCGTAGCCGATCCCACAATACAATATCTGACGTAAACGAGATTACGTCAGGTATTGCATCGTGGGATCGGGCTAAGGTAAAGAGCGTGACTTTAATGCTCCACAACTTGTCCTGTTAAGTTTTGTGCTACGAACATTTGGAAATGGCTCTGTTCTCTAAAATCCATTTAAAACCCACGTTAACCCAACATTTCTTTGGGTTAACATGGGTTTTAGAAGGATTTGGACCATATTGAATCTCCCCCATAATTTTTTCTGCCCATGCACATGCTCAGAGCCCCCATCAACCATGTTCCTCCTGTACCACTGTGTATTGCATATGTGTAATAGCCATGACTTAGGGACCGAGGCTAAATAGCAAACTCCTCTATATTTTACATGGATACTCACTTATTAATACTGCACCTACATTAAATTAAAATAGTTATGCACTTGTCAGGTGCACTAAAAGCATTTGGATTTTAAAGTCACAAGCTTGCTAAATCTTGTTCAAACTAATTATTTATTATATATATGGTTGCTTGTGTTTTTACTAGGTAAGCCCCTTTTCTGGGAAACTTTAAGGTCTAAGGCACTTTTTTTGGAGGTCCCAACCTGCACACCAACAATCACCTTTAAAATGTGCTGAAATGTCTTTAGTCCTGTAATTAGTTTTTTTCTCTTTATTTTTTTTTTGTTTATACCTTTCTTTAAATGATATTTCAGGATAGTAAGGATTTTAGCACATGCTATACAGCAACTTTTCAGTGGGATCTTGATGTGTACATTATAGTATAAATTATGTCAGATAAATGTCACATATGCTGCAACATTGTGCAGAAACATACCTCTAATATTCTCCATTCAAAAGGTACATGGGGATGTTGGAGGATGTAAAGTAGAGATCTGTTTGTTTGTGCCACATATTTTTGAAACCAGTTTATTGATTGCTTTATCCTTTCAAATTAAAAATTCTGTATTGTAATTTCGTAAGAAGACCCATTTAATTATTTATTGTATTACAACAATTGTTTTATTGTATAACAACAATACTTTGACTGATAAATGCTTGGAATTGTTTTACCATCAATCAAAATAATTTTAATGTTTGTTGTGACATAGTAATTGCTGACATAAATTCTGTAGTTTTATATCACTTATATGATTATAAGTAAAGCTTGAAAAACTTTTTATTTGAGGAATGTTGAATCTTGTGAATATTAGCCGTTTAGTTGTATTTCATAATTATATTCAATTGTAAGAATATAATACACCTTAAACTATTTATTTGATCATTAAAAGGATATAATCCACTATTGTTCTGTATTACAAAAGTGCACACTTAAACATTGTTGTGATATTAAATTGGTGCACCATAGATGCATTAGCCAATATTTCACTTTTTAGCCATATAATTCATATAAAATGGAAATGCTTAGGAAAATTTAAAGAGAGCTGCAATGGACTACCTATTAAAAAAAGGTTGGATCTTCTTAAAGGGTAACTGTGGTCTCCATATATGCGCCCTTTATTAAAAAGAACACATTCATAGCTTTAAATTAACTCCAGGATTATGCTTCTAGCTACAGTCTATCCAAAGTTACAGCAATATAAGTGGTGGTGTTTCCAGCTAGCACATGACCAGCACCATTGCTCCACCCCCACTGCCAGAGACACTGAGCATGCCCAGTTGTATCTTACTGCTGTAATAGAGCATTATCTGCTGCATCATAAGTCCCATCCCCAAGAGAAAACTAGAGGAATGGACAGAGAATGGTTACAAGATCCTTTTTGGGGGGATGGGACTTCTCAAAGAGCACATTATATGACTGTCATCTACTTCCTTGTTTATCCTGACTGTCTGAGTGAAACGTGAAAAGCCTATAACTTAAAACCCAGAGAAGCTAGAGACATCATCCTCGGCTGGTTTGAAAGATATGAGAACTGTTTTAAATAGATGGCACTTGTATAAGAGATGACAGTTACCCTTTAAAGATGAGAAATGCAGTAGCAGTGTGCATTTCAAAAATGAATGCGACATAATATTGTGATTTATGCACTTTCCTTGAATTTTTTTAATACCAGCTTTTAGCTAAAACTGTATTCATGCAGGAGTTAAAACTTTACTAGAACCGCAAATGGTGTATTACGTCAACATGGCAGATCATTTTGCAGATCATTTTCAGTTCTTGGGAGATTCCCCAAACTAACAGGGTTATTCAATAAATGTTCTTATCGTTTAAAATGGTGCTAATTTTGCCACAACCAATCAGATGTTGCTTTCAAATGTTAAATAAGATCTGATTGGTTGGGGCAAAATTTGCACCATTTTGAACAATAAGAACTTTTATTGAAAAACCCTGTATGTTTTCACTTCTATATAATAAATGTCCAGGCTATTTTTGGCAAGTGGTGCCAACCAATATTAGAGTCCTCCTAAATGTTACAATGCTTCTAATTACATTATATCCAGTATGAATATTTATCAGAAATGAGACTGGGGGTTATCAGGTAATTAGGAGAAGAAAATTAAAATTCAATTGGATTTTCAAAGTAAATTCCTTATTATAACCTTTATATTTAGATTTAATGATTTGACATATAGTTAAACTTTTCATCTATAAAGTTCATCTGCTTATTTAATTACTTCAAAGGGCAAATTCATGGAGGTTATGCAAAGAAATAGAATTAAGAAAAAAATGTGTTGCTTTAATGATACAGCTGTAAACAGAATGCATCTATAGTTGAAAAGAACTGGGAAACAATGTATCCACATTTAAGTCTTAACACATTTTTTATTTCTGTTTTCAAAGGGAAAAAATGCAGAATTACAGTTTTATGATACAATTTAGAGAAAAGATAAATATAGGTTCAATGAAATTATACCTAAATAGTTTAGGCACCTTTTTAAGGGGATTGAATGTAATATCATATAGATACAGTATGTGTTTTAGACTTATTTTAGGGCACTTTGCCATTTCCAATTTTTTGTGGAAATAGCATAGCACTCCCAACAGAATTCCCCTAAAGTTAAGTTTTGCGTAAAACTTGATAGGGGGTTCTATAGGGAACTTAAGGCAGTGCAAAGACATTAAACCTTACCTTTCCGCAATCCCATGATGCGTAGGTAGACGCGTATTATATTGCAGGATCGTGTAAAGGTAAGATCCATGTTTATGCAATATTGGGTCTCCCTAAGTATTTTTCCATCTAAAACTACATTAAGCAATGAGGTAAGAGACCTTACTGTTTTAGTGAGTTGTTCAACATATGAAACAATTTTTCATGCAAAATAAAGCATTTTTTTGGGAGGGGGGGGTATCAGTGAGTTACTGTGTTTAAATATTAAGGTAAAAACATGTTTATCTGTTTTTATTTTTTAATTTAAAACTAATAAAAGGCATTTTGAATTGTTAAATTGTTTTCTTGTATTGCTGAAGAACACTATATTTACAAATCTGATTTGCTGTTTTATTGCTTAACTGTCCATGATATATCTGCAGTTAACCCTTGCCTGGGGAACCTTTAGTTTTATTATAATATGGAAATATGTGTCTGTAACTTTTACCGCTCAATCTTTTAAATGACTAAGCAAGATCAGACACCAATTATTTAATTGATTTTTGCATTATGCTTCTCAAAGACCCATAAAATTGATAGCATAAGGGGCTCACTAATGGGAGAATATACTCAAGATATATTCCATATTACTTTTTTGAAGGCTCTCTGGGATGATTTGATATATATATATATAATTTTTTTTTTTTTTATTACATTGGGTAAAATATTAGTTCTAATGAGTGACGGCTCATTTGATGGCTACTGCTAATGTCCCATTTCTGGGATTTCACCTAATTAATTATATATATCAATATAAGTTTATACCAATGTAATTTCTTGATTATGACATGGCAGTTTCTGCATCTTAATAATATACAAATATAAAGTTTAACTATTTGCATGGTTATTTGCAGATTAAGCGCATGACCAGTTAAAGTTAGAAAACCGAGTTTTGAACAGAATCTGAGGGTTTTGAAGTCCCGGCAAAACTCCCCGAACTCCCGAATTTAGGAACCCGGATTTTTCGATTTTTAGCAAAAATCTAAAGTAGGCGATTTTCGAAAATCGAAAACTGAAAGTAGACGATTTTCGAAAATCGAAAGTAGACGATTTCAAAAATCCAAACTCGAATTTTCAAACTTTCGAAAAAAGTCGAAAATTCAAAAACTCAACAGTTTCGAACATCTCTAGTTGGTGGATGTTTAGGCACTTTCTGTTTAAAAATTATAAAATTTAAGCGCCACTAAGTATTATTGTTTTTGTTCAATCCATATAATTTTAACTAATAAACTTAATAAGCTGTATAAGCTTCCTACTGACAGTATGCCTGATGGGAAATAGTTATTAACAGAAGCGATTAATACTACACACAGTAGAATTTTATCTGCAGTGGATTAATATACTGTATTGTGGTATGTTGAGAGCAGATATTAACGGAAAAAGCCTTTTTCTCCCTTTAATCCTTAAAATAATATTCTTCCGTAAAATACATACATACAGTACATACAATAAAAGCAAGCAAAAAGACAAAAAACAAACAAAAAAAAACAAACAAACCACAGAACATTCTAATTATATTTATATATCATATATCTTTACATATATATATTTTTTTTACATTGTACTTGCCTATGGGAAATCTTTCTGCAATTATTTATTTTCAGCTGACATAAGACACTGTTTTCATGAGAGATATGGTTGTTTTTTGCAGAATACTGGAGTATTTATTAAACTCTACCTGTTTTTGTTCTGTTTTTTTGATATTCAAGGATTTTAGAAATCCTTCTGTGATCATTGCAATTGCTTTCTCCCAATATTAGAGAAAAGAACAGATGTCCAATGTGTGATAACAAAACACAAGCCACCAGGTGGTAGACCTTTTTTCCTACACATATTCTGGCTGGCTGGTATATTATGCTGTACACATGATGACTTTGTTTTGTAGAATGTCGTACAACTTATTGCATTCCGGTTTTCGCCAAGTGCATTTTTCACAGTGTGATGAATTTACTCAGCATGTCAACTTAAATACCAAAGTCTGCATCAAACCAAACAGAGGCCTAGCTTCCACAATCAGACAGCAATAACTTTATATATATGTATGTATCTACTGAAAGAGGGGAAAACAAGTTTTAAGTCTTATGTGATTTCACATGGTAAAAAAAACTCTTTATGCTAAATTTTGATGTAGACACTTCTTTTTACATAAAGAAAATTTATGATATATAGCATATTAATTATTTTATTGGTTGAAAAGGAACTATGGAAACAATAGTTACCTGAGACATCTATATAAACAATATACAGAAAATAAATATCAGCACAGGTTCCTGAACAAAAAAGATGTTTTGTTTTGTTTCCCCCAAAATGTCTTTATCAGCTCATGGTGAAATGACAAGAGCAGAATAAATGTGAGTCAGCATTGTTGATGCAACAATCCTTTGCCTCAAGGTACTAATACCTTCAGATGGAAAATAAACAATCTATTAAACAAACAATTTACTACAGTATCATTAGATTTTTATTTTTTTAAATATCCATTTTCATTCTCGTCATTTTAACACCATTTGTCTATGCAGCTCAGTGTACCAAATACAAAGAAGGTGGGGTGTCTGTGTCCCAGCCTTCTTTCTATATAGTAGTTACCCAGCGGGAGCACCGTATATGGTACATTCCACATGGTCTAGAGCTTGTATGGTGCACCATCTTAATTAAAGGCTCAGTTTACCAAAGAAGGAAGAGTTTTCACTTTAGAATCAAAATACAATACCAAAAAAGGCTTGTCTAAAATGCAAGTAGTAAACACCAGATATGTGATTGCTGGTTAAATTAAAAAAAAAAACTAAAAAACCACAAAACATATAAATTTAATATTATTAAAAGAACTTGTGTTGGCTGTATGATCATTTTTTGTTTTTTTTTAACCCCCCATAAATATGGCAAATACCATCTTACAACTGAGCTAATGTTTTGTAAGAGCAACGTCTCTCTGTAAATGAGCCCACTTCTGTTCTTGTTAATTATGATTAGAGATGTCCGAACTTCGCAAAATCTGGTCCGCTCGAGGATCCGCTAATTTTTGGGAAAATTTGAAAATTCAAAAATCCGCGAGCGGACCCATTAAAATGAAAAATATCCTTGAAAATACGAGAAATCTCGTAATTTTGAAATCCCTGTCTGCTTTAAACTGAACAACACATTGAGGCAGCAATTGGTACATCCGAAAGACCCAATACCAAAACACAAGAAAAGCGGCATCATATACGCAGTGCAGTGCAGTGAAGAATGCTCTGATTTGTATGTGAAAATTTTTGAAAATACGAGAAAACCTCATAATTTCCAAAATTTCCGAAAATACGAGAAATCCGCTGTTCGGAAGTTCGGAAGGCGGACAATCCGGAAAAATCCGCCGTTCGCGAACAGGATAAATCCACGGCGGATCCGTGTTTGGATCCGCGAACCGGCCATCCCTAATTATGATATGAAAATTGACTGTAAAATGTTAAGCTCTCATCAAACTGTTAAAGAGGAAGTTCAGTGGAAATAAATTATTATTTAAATTATTTAGCTATGTTACACATACCTAGGTATTCCTCATATTGTCTTTCTGAAAAATAAATTGATTTCATAACTGTTGCTAATCTTCGTGAGCTGCCAATTCAAGTTTTGCAATGGTCTGTCTTCCTAGGTTGCATTCGTATTTAAAATGTTCCAGCTTTGTACCGATTGGCTGTTGGACGGGCCTAGCAAGCTTAGATCGCAACTGCACAACTGAAACATAATGGAAACTATTAGGGGTCCTGCAAACAGGAATTCAATACTTTGGAAGCCTTCATTTATGGAAATTAAAAAATACTTCCTTTTTCTTGAATGTATGTGTATTTGAACTGAACTTTAAACACAAATGTCTTCCAAAAATAGTTTTTCTTGATTTTAGAAAAATTAATCTGAACTAATTCAAAACCTGCAAAACAAATAGTTTGATCACCTTGAAATGTTGTCAGTCATCCCAATCATGCTTTGATTGCATTTTCAAAATAACACATATACAGGGATACGCTTGTGAAGGTTCATATTCATCCAGGTCATGGTATATCTGTTGTATTCAATTAGATCAACTGGACTTGAAGTTTAGTTCTTGAAGACGTTTCGCTAGTCATCCGACTGGCTTTCTCAATTCAGAATGAATTGTACAAGAATCTTTGGCAATTATGTACCCTGGAAAATCCCAATTAGCATATCACAGCCAAGTGTTAAGGGCGTGATTGGATAGTGGCTAAGCTGGGTGTCATCAGAACCCTGCAACACAGAGCTGAGAACATCCCCACTAGCACAGAGGCGAAGGCTAAAGAAATGAAACATCTCAGAGGAGCCCTTAAAACTTGTGGATATCCAGACTGGGCCTTTGTCAAAAGAAGTAGAAGGAAAGAAAAGAACACGAATACCAACATTGAAGGAGAAAAGCAAGACAGGAGAAAGAACATGGTCATCCCATATGTAGCAGGGGTCCCTGAGAAATTAAGAAGAATTTTCAAAAAACACCGCATCCCTGTCTGCTTTAAACCGAACAACACACTGAGGCAGCAATTGGTACATCCGAAAGACCCAATACCGAAACACAAGAAAAGCGACATCATATACGCAGTGCAGTGCAGTGAAAAATGCTCTGATTTGTATGTGGGGGAAACCAAACAGCAACTGCATCAACGTATGGCCCAGCACAGAAGAGCCAATTCCTCGGGTCAGGACTCAGCCGTGTACCTGCATCTTAAGGATAAAGGACATACCTTTGAAGATTGTAATGTTAACATATTGGCAAAGGAACGTGACTGGTTCAAGAGAGCTGTTAAGGAGGCTATTTATGTGAAAATAAAGAAACCAAGCCTAAATAGAGGTGGGGGGGTTCGACACCAACTGTCTGCCATGTACAATGCTGTTTTGACACCTTACTCTGGGCGTTCCTATAACACCTCTTAGCCACTATCCAATCACGCCCTTAACACTTGGCTGTGATATGCTAATTGGGATTTTCCAGGGTACATAATTGACAAAGATTCTTGTACAATTCATTCTGAATTGAGAAAACCAGTCGGATGACTAGCGAAACGTCTTCAAGAACTAAACTTCAAGTCCAGTTGATCTAATTGAATACAACAGATACATATACAGGGAGATTCAATAAAAGTTCTTATCATTAAAATGGTGCTAATTTTGCCCCAACCAATCAGATATTATTAACACTTGAAATCAAACATCTGATTGGCTGGGGTAAAATCAGCACCATTTTTTCAGTTTTGTCTGAAAAACAGAAGAGGGTGGATCTTATTATATTGAAAACACTTTACAGTATAATCAAAGAACCTGGCTCATTCCTCTTCATGGATCAGATAGATGCCTTCCTCTGGATCAACAGTTAGGCAGGAAATGAGGATATTGCTAGAGGGGTTGAACTGGATGGACATATGTCTTTATTCAACCTCAAATACTATACTAGTTTTGCTAATCCTATTTTTCATTTGGTGTGACAGATTTGTCAGGACATTTCTGGGATGGTTCAAGCTACAGAAGACATTCTGGATTGTAACAGTGGATGTATTGGACTTTACATAACTAAGGATACTTCATAGTTAACTCACTGCTCTGTAAATACTGCCAATAAAAGACGCCACCACTGGAATTTATCTAGCACAGCATCTATTTTACTATTATACAGGAAGGAATTTGTTATGTAGTCTTACTCTTAATAGTAATTGTTTGTGCAAGCCTCTTTTGTTTTATCCTTACCTGTAAAAGAGAAGAAGTACAACACAACATGAATTAATCTTTGACATCATAATTCATTTTAATAAACAAATAATTCTATCCCTTTCACTTTTTCAATATAAATTCACTTGACTTACATCGCTTGACAAAAATATGATTGGTCTGATTCAAAGTCATGTTCTGTGACAATATTCTGCAGGAAGATAAATGTGTTTTGCAAATTGTTTTCATGGCCTTGTTTGTTTGTATTCTCTTCTCCTGGGCATTCTTTAAATCTCTTTTCTATATACTATGGATATCTGCAGTGAATCTGCTAATGTCTTATATTTCTTGAGGATTATTTTTCTCTGTAGCTATCATAATGTCATTGTTTTGCTCTTGTCTTTAATGTATCTTTTTGACTTGTTAGAAACACCTGCTTCCAATCCCATTTATTTACCACAAATACCATAGCAATATTCTATCAATATGCTATAATAATATTCTAATAATACTATATATATATATATAATATATATATATATATATATAATATTTAGCATATACCGTATCCCTTATTTTATATAAATATTTTTTTTAATTTTATGGGGAATACATTTTGTTTTGCAGAGGTACTATATGTTGGTGGGTGTGGGTAAAAGCAATATACAGGGTTTATGTGTTGTTTAAGCACTAAATAAATAGTTATATCAATATTAACAAATATGTAGTAATGACATTAAAGTATAAAGAAATGTAAATAAGGCAAAATCTATAAATAAATAAAAGTACTTAGTAGTCCCCACACCTGTTTTGTAATTGTATCTTCAAAATGGACTGTTAAGCCACACCCCAGAAAGTTTTACAGGGAGGCAATAGAAGCTTACAAAGGAACATATTTCTCAGTTCCCTTTTAGTGTTGTACCCAATGGTGTGTTTAATATTAGATTGACAGCAGTGTTAGCGAATCAAAACATTTTCTGAGTGTTAGTAGGAAGTTAGTAAGAAGTTGCAAGACTTATATGTCACTTCCTTTGTAAAACATGTGACAGTCTTAGTAAAAACATTCTTCTCACTCTCACATAACTCCACCCCACCCCTCCCCTCTCAATAGACAAAAAGGAGAACTGATGGACAGTAAGAGATATCTATAGATCAGGGATAGGCAACCAGTAGATCTCCAGATGTTTGGAAACTACAACTCCCAGAACTATACTATAGAGTGCTTATAGAGGAATGCTGGGAGTTGTAGTTTGATTTCCCTAACTACAGAGTGCTTGTAGAGGAATGCTGGGAGTTGTTTTAATTCCCTAACTACAGAGTGCTTGTAGAGGAATGCTGGGAGTTATAGTTTTCAAACATATGGAGATCTACTGTCTGCTTATCCCTGCTCTATATGATAGGGGAACTGAAAGGAAAACATATCCATGCCCAAACTCAATTAAGTGAGTTTGTTAATGGTTTATTACATTATTTAAGCAATAGACTCCATAGAAGCCATGAACCTGTGTCTTGAACTGATAAAATGAAATAAGATTAAAACATGACAGGATAGTCTGGGTTCTTTATAGGACCTCAGATTTACCAATAGTGATCCCTCTCTAACTCATTTACCAATAGTGATCCCTCTCTAACACATTACCAATAGTGATCCCTCTCTAATACATTTACCAATAGTGACCCCTCTCTAATACCTTTACCAATAGTGATCCCTCTCTAACACATTGACCAATAGTGATCCCTCTCCAACACATTGACCAATAGTGATCCCTCTCTAACACATTGACCAATAGTGATACCTCTCTAACACATTGACCAATAGTGATCCCTCTCTAACAGAATCCCTGGTGACAGCTGTGAGTTAATGGGGAGGGTGAGTATTGAAAGACAGACAACTTTAATTATAGAATGATCCAATGGATCTCCTATTGATCTAATATTGGCTGGAAATTTATGAGGGAAGATTGATTCAAGCTCTGCTCAAGAGTTGTATTTCACTGTGGTGTTTATACAGAATACTCTATACAATGTTATAATAAAATGTGACAAACAATATTAGAACCAGGATTTCATAGGATTTCTTTTATTTTTAACATCTTGCCTTTATTTATTTTTTTGTACAAATCCCTAAATTTTATAGTAGTGTGTATAAAGATTTTATATCATCTGTATCCACATATAGCTAAACATACACCCACATATTTTCCACTCTGCACCAACGGGCACACTTTTGCTAATATATAAATATAATCAATGCACATTCCTAGGCCCCATACAATATCATATTATCTGCACACTGGTATACTTTATAAACAAAGGGGTTTTGGTATACTTTACTGTGATCACATGAAGGTCCTATGCCCTTAATATAAAGCACTGGATGGATGGCCTCTTCCCTCATTTTAAAAAACCAAAGGGCTGGGGGAAAGTGAAAAGGCCTGTTATATGGATCCAGTGCACAACTATGAGAAATGCAAAAGTTTGCTAATGGTAATTGAAGTAAAAAAGGTTAGAAATTAGGACCTTCCAGACTGGGGTTACCTTGACGTGGTTGGAAGGCTTTTCATTCATGTATACCAAAACCCCTTTGTTTATAAAGTATGTATATGCCAGTGTGCAGATAATTTGAAATTGTATGGGGCCTAGGAATGTGCATTGATTATCTTCTATATGTTTGTATAAATGTTTGACCAGATCAGTAGCACTGCCGCTAAATGTAGCCTAAATAGAGTGCTTCCACAATCCTTGTATAATAGTTATGTATAAATAAGCGCTCACATTTGTAGGTTGAATGCCCAGGTGCTTCGTCTCTGGATCCAGATATTATCTTGTGTAAAGAGGGATATGGATTCAAGAAGGAAACATATTATTGCACCTGTTTACAAAGCACTGCCAAGGCTTTATTTGGAATATACAGTGCAGTTCTGGAATCCTGTGTACACATTCTTGGAAATGAAAAGGATTCAGAGAAGAGCAACTTAATTAATAAGGAAACTAGGGGAACCTAAATATGGAGACAAGGTGTAACAATTTTGCACACTAGAGAAAAGGCACTTGCATGGGGATCTGATCACTGTGTATAAATACGTAAATGGGCTATAGAAAACAATAGAACATGACACATGGACATCCCTTAAGACGGGAAGAAAAAAGTTTAGTCTTAGGTTCATTGGAAAGTTTAATAAAAAAAAAAAGCTGATAGAGTTGGATTTGATCCAGGGATGTTTCTGATTGCCAAGGAATATCCCCATTCATACTGGAACTCTTTAGAATTAATGGATTTGTCAAGTATAGTATTAGTATATGATTAAAGGTTGAAGAAATACATGAGTTTATCCAGTCCAACCTTTTAAGCCTACTCATGAGCTCTACCTAACAGTTGATCTCGAGGAAGGCAGCTGGGTAAAGGGGTGGGGGGGGCAGGGGGATTTGTGATGAATAAATATTTTTAATTTAGAAACTTATCCAGACCACTATTGAACTACTCAATAAACTTGCCACATCTGCTGGAAGTCTATTATCAACTAGAACCAAAAGGATTGTTAAAGGGCATGTCCAACCTTGGACATTTACCTTGTCAATTATTTCACTTATTTTGGTAGAGGAAGACATCTTCTATCTCAATTAAAGATGTGACTTCTCATTTCTTTGCTGACTCCTCTGCACATACTCATTGAACACGGGGAGGAAAAGGCAACCACTGCCAGAAAGGGAGAGAATATTGGTAATACTTATTGTATCATTAAATGTCTGGTTAGAAATGCATGTGATAAAGTGCTAAAAAAAGAAGTGCAGTTAGGTTTACAGGCAAATAAATGACAAGTGACATGATTTTTGTTTTAAAGGTGTACGTGCCCTTTAAGCCACAAATGCTTCAACACTGAATCTCACCTGCCAATTTACCATTCTCATTTTGAAACAGATTATATATATGTGGCCCCAGCACAGAATCCTGATGCACCCAACATATAACTTTAGCCGACATGAATGAAGCTCTACTGACAGCAAACTATTATCTATCCATGTACAAATGTTTTTTTCAAGGCCAACAGACCCTAGTTTATCACGCCTTAGCAAAATCTAAGTATACCACATTCACAGCTATGCCAGAATCTACATTTTTATTTGCATCCTTTTAGAAACCAAGCAAGCATCAAGAATCCATACTGGTTTGTACTTATAAGACCAGTTCTTGAGTCCTAAATATGATTCTGTAACAATGTTTCCAGTATCTTTCCCACCACTGATTTAAAGCTTACAGGTTTATAGTTACAAAAAGGTGAATGTCTACCCTTTTTTAATATTGGTATTGCATTCGCCTTTTCTGATCCATAGGCACATTTACAGACACAAGTGAATCTGAAAATATACAGAACAGTGGTCTAGATTAAACAAATCTCTCCTTAAGATCTGTGGATCTATTTAACCAGGTCCTGGATTTTTATTGACATTAACTTTGTCTAATTGTTTCAGTTTTCCAATTCTCCCATTACTATTACAGTCTCTGCTATTAGCACTAGGTTTCTCTATAGTTTATACGGGGGGGGGAACAATTTAGAACCCCTATTACCACCCTTGCACCCATTATTTAATGGTCCCACATTCTCTATCTTCATCTTTTTATTATATTTAAAAACATTTTGGGGTTGATCTTGCTTTACTTAGCTAGCCGTACTTGAATCTATTTTAGCTAGCTTAATTGCATGCAATCCTTATTGCAGCTTTTATCATTTCTGAACAATTGTTCTGTTCTCTCTGATTTCAAGATTTGAAATGCCCTTTTCTTTCATTCAATTTCCCTGTTAACCTGAGCAGGTGTGGACCTAATTTTATTCACATTTGTTTCCTAACAATATATATTTATAGGTTTAACTGACGTGTTTTTCTCAGGTTAGGTTTAATAAGCTATTTTCCTTACTCATTTATTTTTGCAGGGGGGGATTAATAAATTCTCCTTTAAGTATACAAACAACAAATTAAATGCAGTAGAGCCCAGGTTTTATATTTGCATAACTAGAAAAAACAGCTTTTATGAGCTGCAGTCGATATGTAGTTAAAATAATATTTAATCTCAAACAAAAAGTAATTAAATAAAATAAGGGTAAAATTATGAAGCAAAAAAGCAAAAATAAAATTCACAAATCTGTAGAATACTTGCAAACTTTCAATGTTTGCCCAAATAGTTTTCTTTAGCACTAGAGAATGATTTGTAAAGAGTGCAGACTTTGGAAAAAATAACCCCAAACAAATGTCTACAGTTATGATAGTTTTATCTCACAGCATATGGCAGTCATTAAATTTCTAAAATGATTTCAGACAGGTATCATTCCCAAAGTGTTTACACTCTTAAACTCACTGAAGAAGCCAAAACAATGTCTAAGGAAAAATAATCAAGACCAGTCACTAAAGTCTGATCCTCTCATTCAAGTTTAAAAACCTCAACATGAAATACACATTTTATTGGCATTTAAAGAAATATTTAATACATGAAATAAAATGATTTTACAAATAAATGACTCCTTGCAAATGACAAACCAACATGGGTAAAACCTATTTATTCTGTCACAAAACCACACAAAGTTTCACGGCACTCTGTCCCTTAATCAGGTGCATGATGGGTGTGTGGTCCTGAAACATTGTGTGGTTTTGTGACACAATAAATTGGTTTCACACATGCAGTTTTTCCATGTTTATGAGTCATGAGTCATTTATTTGTGACATTTGATGTTCACACCTGGATTTTTTATGAGTTATATTTATTCCATCTCCTGTGCAACAAAAGGCAATGTTTCAGTCTGGGACCTTTATCAAGCCTTAACACACATAACACTCAATTTATTGCAATTTATACACATAAATCTGTCAAACACAACCATTTTTGTGATGTCAGTTCCTTCAGATTCAACTAAAGGTGCATATTAAATGCGATTATTAAAGTAATTATTTAAGTAAAGGTATTAAAGGGCAACTCCAGCCCGCTCGATCGTTAATGGCTGTCCTCCATTGGCCGTGACTTCACTGTTGCGGGCCCTGTCCTTCGCCGTGTCATCAAGTCATTCTGGAGGTCCACATTATGTCATGTGCTATATGAGAAGTTATTTCCACTGAAAAAATATTTTCAGGTATAATTACTATTCAATCTAATAATTTCACACTTAAACATTGCAGCTCATGTCTAGATATGATTAAATATTTATAATTTTACAACTTTGTGCTCCCCCCAGCATTTGTTTATGTATAGTTGCTTCTCAAAATATAGCTACAACTTGGTAATATACAATCATATGTATTCTACAAGTACTTTTATAGTACAGAGAAAATCTAAATAGTTTTTTCTTAAGTTTTAATTACTTATTTTCTTTAGCTTTACTATAAAGTTTTTCTATGAAATATATCTTTCTATGCAAAAATCAAGAAGTTCACAGTGTTATACGAGCAAGGTAATGCTTGAATGTCTAAAAATGTATCTACTTTTGAACATACCGTATTTTGAACATACCGTAGTTTTAAAAGGTTTGGAAATATATATGGAAGTATATACATTGTTGCCTTTGAACATAAAGCTACATTTACAGGTAGTATTTCCCTAAATAAAACCTATGGAGCAAATAGAAGAACATAGTTTTTGTGTTGAATTGTTTTTAAAATTTCCTTTCAGGATAAAAATCATTCCTAAGAGATCACAGTCCTCTGCTCTATCTATGACCTGCCCTCTAGCATGCTTCATTGACCTGCTCAAATGTGTTTCATGACCCAGATTTGTTTTCAGCTTTGAATCATCTATTGTGATGTATTATAATGGCTTCCCTAGGGAGAGACGAGATTCAGATGTACACACAAGCAAGGAAATGCACTTTATTTCAAAATATTGCAGATGAAATTGTCTGTGATTAAGACAATTTGGGTCACTTTTATATATATTATCCATGGACAAATGTTATTTGTGTCCTGCAATGAATTTTTTTATTTGTTTTTTTGCTTTTTATTTTCCTTTTAACCTACACTTTAGTTAGCCATGCCTTGTGCTGCTGACATATAGCTATACACAGCTGTAAAAATTATTTTATTGTTTTCAACTAGTGATTAATCATAGTTCCCAAAAACAAATCTGTTTTTGATTTGGAACTGCTGGGTTTGTGTTGGTAGAAGCTTTTAAACTTATGGATAACTGGGAATTAATCATATGGGGATGGAAATGTATTCTACAGTAAGCTCAATAACTATAGACATCTACAATTTGAGATTTAGTACAGGATATTGTTATTGGATACTTTTTTTAAAGGTTAAGGTGGCCATTGGCTATTTTCCCCAGATATCACTCAGATCCCCACAGCAGGACAAACTATCCTGTTGATTTGTTGGTCTCAGGATGTCTTCAAATGGGCGAGTATAGCTCAACCAACCATGTGACAGATTCTGCATATCCCACAAACTTACCAACCCACTTTCGTCTTAAACTGTTCATAACATTGAAAGTTAAACAAGGGAAATTATCTTATTGTCTAAATAGCTGTGTAAAATGTATATGTATATCCTATAATTGATCATTATGCACTAAACCTACCTCAGGTACTGCTTTAGACTTTAGTAGTGTACCCTACCTGAGCAAGTTTGTCTCTTTTGGAAACATCTTTGTGCAGAGTTCCAAATATATAGACACAATTATCTCAAGTTTGTTGAGTTAGTGTCCATCTTAAAATGTATTTAGCAGTGAATAAAATGTAACATAATATTGGGGAATACAAGAAATAATTACTGGGAATAATTATAAAACTATATTAGCAAAAATAACTGATTTTAAAAGTGATCCTAAAAAGACACAATAACTCCAGTACCAGAGAGAGTAATTTTTTTTTCTTTTTTACTACTTAATCTTGTTTATAGAGATCACAGCCAGGCCATCCAGAATATTTTTTTGAAAGCTTTGCCAGGGGAAGGGGGACTAGAGAATTCACGAGATATGAAACTATGTGTCTGTGTCTAGGGCCCCACAAATCTAGAAACCAGTAGAATAATCACAAATAATTTCCCAAAAGGCTGATGATTGGAAAGTGGAGCATTAAAGCAATCTGTTAACTAGAATAATACGTATGTATGTAAATTGTTCAGTGCTATATAAGGAAAGAAATATATACAGTTTTATTATTGTGCTAGAACTATATTAAGTTTAGTCCATGGTGTATTGGGGTATTGATGGTGCACTATTTACCTGGGAAAAGCAACCAAAATGCCTTAAATGTTTTCCTATTGAATATAATAGGGGTAGCCTAAATGAAGCCTATATCCTGTAGTTGTTGCCTACAACCATAAAGTATGTGCAATCAGCATGTAAACATTCAAGTACTTCATTCTTTCAGATGTAAAGGCTCTTTGATCTTAACATTCTTATTTGACCATTCCCGGAGAATATTCTGCAATGCGAACCCCAGTAAGGAATGAAAAGGAACAATAAAGCTTCTGGGGAATAAACAAACAAAGGACTGTTATTTAAATTGAAATTGTTATGTTCTTCTTTATTTAGCATTTAACAAGTTTATTCTGTGCTATTTTTCTGGGAAATAGCTGCATACAATGACCATATTTACTATGACTTTTTATGGATGTTTCTTTGCAGAGTACTTTTTTCAGTTTTCATGCATTGAAAGCTTGTTTCACAAAAGTCTTTACAACTTTAACATAGTAACCTCCTCAAAGAACTTTATTATAAGAATGAACAAAAAAATACCATAGCTTGAAATCCAGTTCCTCTTAGGCGAATTGTGTGGTCTCACGTGCTTAAGATGTTTTTTCTTTATTCCAGAAGCTTTTTGATTGTCTGCCAGTTGTTTCCAAACTTCTACATGCTTCAGCAACACTTTTGTGTAGGGGCATCTCTAACATATAATGTGTATTCTCTGTGTTGACTTATTACAGCTCAAACAACAACAGGCTTTTGTGTAGAGTCTCTTCCTCAGATCCCTGCATTTATATTAATGTTTAATAGAATCATTAAAAATAAAATTTAATTGCCTTTAAAATAGCAACACAATTCTTATATATTTATTTTATCTTGTACAACACTGAAATTTTTAGTAGTAAATAAGCTAATGCAATTTATTTTGATGGAAATTGGGAGAAAAAAATATTCTGCTTAAACTTTTGTTCATTACAGTATAACATCAAGTTTATTGTTATCACATATTGTCGTCTTTTACACATAATTTTCTTTCTCTAAATACTCATCCTTATTTCCCAAGTGTATAATTATGTACCTTTGCTTTGCTTACATTCATTTTACTAGGGTTTTTTTAAAATTCCTTATGTGTTTGAAAAATGCAACTTAAGTCCCTTGATAAATATTTTGAGCAAACTACACTAGTGAAAATGGGATGAGTGTCCCTGGGGCGTATTAAAGTACTTTAAAAACATACAGCCCCTTGTGGATTATGTTCTTACTCTAGTGCAGATATTCTTATTATTAAGACCCTGTATGGTTTATTACTTTACTTGCACCCTTGGTGGGCAAGCAAAAAAGCCAGCAACATTCAAGGAGCAAAGGTAGGCTATGGGAGGGGAATAGAACAAAAAAAGTTAAACATCTTTATATTTAAAGCCACAGCAATACAGTAAGTTAAAGTTGTTTTTACATACATATCTTTTAAAGGGCTGCAAAGAGGAGCGTTTAACCTTTCCAAGATCACAAAATTCAATTACAGATGTCCTCATTTATTAAATTGTGGGATCTTGGGGCCAGATTCATAAAGGCGGTATCACTTTTTAGTGACACCGCACGCCTTTAATGATTAGTTTAACAATTGTTAAACCGATTGGAAGTTTCCGATCGGTTTAGCGATTGTTAAACCAATTGTTAATTTCCAATCGGTTTAGCAATCATTCATTTATGATCGTTATCATAAATTAACGATAACGATAGTAAATTACTGATAATGACTGTAAATATACGATAACGCGATTTATGATCCACATAGAATACCGTTGCGGTAGTTTACTACCACAAGGTGTTCTACGACCAAACTTTGTTAATATGTTTGGTGTAAATGTACGACCGTGGAAGTACATTTACATCTGTCCTACATTATCGTTAAATTCTATACACAGCACAGAGGATTTTGGATCCATTAATCCCACCTCCTGTTACTGAACATAGAAACATAATAAAATATCATAGCAATTAGTTTTGGAGAAGTGAAGATTTAAGCTAACAAATCTTTTTAAATCTATTCTGTTTTGGATAATCTATTGAATGCAGAAAATACAAAATTAAACAGTCCAAGCGAGAAAACAGATTTAGCATATGATTTATTTTCAAAATTGCATTCATAATAATACAGGTTCCCCTAATATTTTTTTTAGCCCTGGTACTGTAATTGATAAATAATCAAAAACCTTTCATCTTTTATCACTAATTTTCTTGTTCAACATTTATTAACAGGCATGGTACCTGTGACCCTTGCTTTGTGCTAAATGCTTTTAAGATGATTATTATTTAGTGCAAATCGCCTGATTTATAGTACTAATTGACTTTTAAAACATTTAATATTACAGTAGGTGACTGCAATAAATAAACATTTATGTAAGTTTTGTACTTTTTAAACTTTGCAATGAAGATGACAAGGCAATGCAGATAAAAATAATTGACATGTACAGTGATATTGTGACTTTTAGTGAACTATTCCATCATCAAAAACATTCCCATGGTTGAATTTTTTCAGACAGTGTTCTGATTCTTATAGTTAACCCATGAACTTCTGGTATTTAAGGACTCTACTGGAGTGACAATTGAATGCTTTTTAGCCCTCCTTGGATTTCAGCATTTTTTTATTGGGTAGTAGATATCTTATGTAAACAACAAGAGAAAATCCTTCTATTAAATTCCTTTCTTCTGTGTTTTCTATTTCTATTATGCTAGTAAGGCTCTTTTTCTTTTATTCCTGGATAAGTTTGTTGCCATTAATCGTTGAGAGGATTATTGGTAAAACAAAGTAATAATTTAAATGTTTGAAAATTATATAACCATATGCAATCAAATAATTTGTAGTTTTCTATATGAGGGTATTTTAAAGGGATTAAAAGTGGTAATTTTCACGGCTGAAAAAATACCGCTATTATGTATAATTTTTACAGCTGCTTTTTAGAGCATAAAGAGCATTTAGAGCATATATACAGGGCTATGTACCAAGGGCTGTTATCAGCTAATTGTGTCTTAAAGTCACATTAACTGATATACTGTACCAGGGGTTAATGTGACTTTAAGGCACAACTAACACCCTTTGGGGCAATATGCAAAAACGGTGTCATGCAACCAATGTACCAAGCCAATAACAACTCTTTATGATGGATTCTTTAAGACCAAAAGACAGCTAGTGTTAAAGATTGGGAATAGATAAACCTCATTCACAATTCACTGACAGCCACTATAGGCTCAGTGCATTGCCTAAAGGAGGCAATAGAAAGCAATAGCGCCTCTCAGTACATAGCCCTAATAGTTTGTAAATGTAAGGGACTGTGCTCCTCTCTATGGGAAATTAAACCAAACCATTTGTCTCTTTTTAGTTCCACATTTCACATCTAAATCATCTCCATAATTTGGATTTCTCAATGCTATAACTGCATTTATTTTTCTTTGGAATTTCAGCATTTCCCCAAATAATTATTTTTTGTTGTCCCTTATTGAACCAGCCTCAAGTGTTAGAGTGCTGTTCAGGGTCTTGTTGGACTGTGTCCAATTTATTCTTGTATATAATTCATATATTACTGCTAGCACCACCTTATTTAGGTCACACAGGCCAGTGTATATTTAGAGTGTGCTTCCCCTATTTGATTTGCACTATAGTATGCAGTCTGGGAAAAATATGCTTGTATTATATAGTTTGATGTATACCTGATATGATGTATATTAAATGCTTCAATCATATCATATGAAACAATTTTATATGTTTTCTATTAATTTGTGTGTAAGTCACTATGTAAACATATAGATTGTAAGGAGTCTGCAAGTGTGAGCAGTTATAGATTAATTGGACTTCAATATATATCTTAATAGTGCTGTTCGGGTTCTTGTTGGACTATGTCCAATTCTTTCTTTAATAATATAAAAATGTAAAGGTCAGAGTCTTCATTGAGATATTGATTTTAGATCCTACAGTACTTATTTTTAAGAACAATTCCCTATCCCCTCCTTTCATAGGGGGTTCAAATATTAATAGCCAGATTGCAAAAAAGTATACAGAAGTGCCAGTGGAAACATACCACCTAAACCACAATTTAGTGCACATAAACTATTTAGAAAAGTATGTCAACTCTGAGTAAGGAAAAAAAATAAAAGCAAAATAGTTTCAGAATTCAGTATGTCTTGACATGGATGGTTTTGAAAAACACTTTATGTCGATCTTTATTTTACTGGACATATATATTTTTTCACATATGTTTCGTTCCAGCTATCCACATTTTAAAGCTATATTTGATATTACTCTATTTATAATATTAAAGGACAACTTCACTGTAAAAATATACCTTTTTAAAATAAAAAGTACCTGGGGCTTAGAGGCAGCATTGATTATTCCTACTTGCCAATATTATTTCATTAAGGAGCACACACACATATGACTTTCATTTGCCAGGTTAATGTCCTGGGCCTGTCCTGTTAAATGAGTCAGGAGGAAGCCTGGCAATAGCAGTTTTCTTAATGCTGGTGTTCCTTACTGAAACAAATTTGGACAGTCGGAATTACCAATCCTACTTCCCTTCCCCAAGTACTTTTCATTTAAACTTTTTTAGTATATGCACTATAGTGCTCCTTTAACTGTATCAGTTTCATGTCTGTATTTTGCTGTCATGGACCTCCTCTCGGTTTGTATATGCTTGTGATGGGAATGGTATGGGAAACGATGAGTTATAATAGGCTGAACCAAGTAAACCTTCACCAATGAAAAACATCAAGTTGTGATTAAAAAAAATATTGAATAGAGATGTTCTTATGTATATGCCATGCTGAGATGTTGCTCTTTGATGTGGTTTCATGAGCTGTAATTAATTTCCTGATGCAACAGTGGGACTGTCAATGAGTATTACATCTGTAATGAAGTGTTATTGAATGAGTGTTGTTGAATTTATATAAGTATATAAATATATTCTTTTCCCAGTTTCATATTGTCTGGGGAACCCTGGGCAGATAAGAAGGTAGTAAATTCATTGTCAGCATCAAACTAGCTTCAATTAAATATGCATAGTTCCAAATTTGGGGGCACCTTATTGCTATTATTTAATAACATTATATGGATTTTAGTTACTCAGAACTGATTACACCCACCCAGTGATCTCAGCAATAAGTATGCCACAGTTAAACTAAATGTGCATGATACTGCATAAACATCCACAAATATGACCATGAGTAACAATGACATGATATCTAGCTTGATATAATAGTTTTAAAGCACACACAAAGAGCCAATGAAATGTTTTACTTATTGTTTATACAAACATTATGATTAAGGTATTATGCTTAGGAAACATTGTGTAAAGCATAATCTTAGACAATCTAATTTGTATTTGTGGTTGCTTCAGCAGTATAATGCATAACTGAACACAATTGCTGCAAGTTCTGGGTGATTAGCTGGTAATACAGAACACGACCCGCCATGTGTGCCTGGCTGAAATTATTTTGCACCACTGGTTCAAAAATTCGACATTTACTCGCGTATAGGTATAATAGACATTTTACTCGCATATTCGAACATTCGAACATTTGATAATTATCGAAAATCCGGGTCCGTCCAACTCGAATAGTTAGGCTCGAACTCAGGTTCGAGTTCGAGTTCTAGTCCATCTCTATTCACCACAAATCTACAGTAAAACACTATTCAGTAGGCCTTCCATTTAAAACAATTGTAAAAGATTTTGTAGAAAGGTTTTGACTATTTGTACATTTCCATGATGTTTCGTAGCTTTCTATACACAAAATTATTATGGGTATAAGACTTTAAAATAAACCATGAAAAAAGTGATATTGTGCCTCCCATAAACTTTAGTATGTTTTGTCTGCAAAATGTTACCTGGTGAATTTTCACAGAATCTCTGCTTTTTACATCTATTATGCACACATACCTATTTTTAAAAAATGTGTAAAATAAACAGCTACTGACTAAACTGGTTACAGGCGCTTGTTTCATTGAAAGAACTACCTTTATAGATGAAATAGTGTAGATCACTTTTACAAATAATCAGAATAGGCAATCAAACTAAATTCTATTCATTGTTTTTATTTTATATAAAGAAACAATAATATAAGCTTTACTAATAAAATTGCCTCCATGTCCCTGTCCTTGGCAGGACATTTTACTTTAAAATGCTATTAGTTTATTATGTCACCTCAGGGTGCATGTGTATTGTGTCAGGTTAAGAGCTGATTTAAAAATTACTGCATGAAATATTGAGCCACATGGCAATGCAAGTGTGAAATTGTGTGATATATCACTTTATCCTGAATTCAATTTTTTAAGGCTTTCATTTAAAGGGCAACTATTGTGTTTTTTCCCCTGCTTTTGGCACACAGCTTAACCTATTGCTTTACAAGAAGCACTTTTTCCCACTGGATAGATCCCAAAGTGGGCAGAGATTGGACTGTACAGTTGTCCTTTAAGAAACTTTTAACCATAGATACAAAATGTTTTTTTATTATTCCAATTTTTTGCATATACAGTCTTGTATTGATAGTACAGTTTCTGTATGCTAAGAATATTTGGATCCTCTTTTGCAATCTACTGTTTTAGTTTTTTTAGAACTATTAAAAATTGTCAATTGTTAATAACTCTCTGTTTTTTGAAATTCTTAATAATACAGAGTAAACTTGCATTATTTTATTAATACTTTTTTGCTACTACAATTGAACAATTGACAGAGGTCACCAAATATTTATGAGAAGCTTAAAGGGCATATCCACCCTAACAATTTTTTTTATATAATGTAAGAAACCCCTGCCCAACCCCAGCTGCTATGTCAGAATGTAAAAAAAAAAAGATTTAGAATATTACTTGCAGACCCTTGATCCTCCGGCGCACTGATCTGGCTCTCTGCTTGCCGGAACATACAAGCAGGGGCCAACAGCCGCATCTGTGATTGGCTGAGAGGCAGCTGCCATCTGTAAATAGCATTCTAAATCTTTTTTTAACAAAATTACATGGCGATTGAGGGCGGGCAGGGATGCCCTACACTACAGAAAAAGGAATTAATGTGATTTCAAAAATGTAGGCAGAAATTTGTTTTGCAAAAATTCACTAGACATCTTGAGCAACAAAAATGAACTTTTTCCCATTAAAAGAACTTTAGAATACAAAAAAATGATACTTTTAATGATTAACATAGCAATACCAAGAGGATCAGGAATTTTAGGTGTTTTTTTTATAATACAATAGTATAGGAGGGAAACGTAATACACTGCCGTTAAAGGATACAAATAAAAAAGTGTTCCCTGCTTGAAAATGCTTACTGAATTCTAAAGAAGACATTACATGCTGTAATAGACCTGAACAAAACACTTTATAGGACCTGCCAGCAATTTACCGGTGTCAGAATTACTGGTGAGGTGAATTGGACACTGGTTTGACCTGGGCACTGGTTTGACCTGCTTTAGAACTAAAAATAACTGGTGATTATCAAACAAGATAAATAATTATAAATGCAAACATTCCAGCTTCTGTTATTTTAATATTTTTAATTATTTTTAGTTTTTATTATTTAAGAATAAACAGTATAAATCGAATTTCTAGAACAAATCATGGTAAAGTATTATACAGTACTACATAGAAGAAGCAGCAAGAAATGCATTTACATAGAATATTTATTACAGTGAAACTTTTGAGCTATTTAATACAGAGGAATCATGCAAATTAACCCTATTTTAAATAAAATAAAACAATCAGTTAGATGTGACACTGACGATATAAAAGCCCACGAGTCACAATGGAATCCTGAAATAAATTTGCATCTACTGTAGCTTTTCCCGTACAATCAAATACATTATCTGTATGATTTGCCTTTTTTCTCTAAATGAATATTTTATGAAGAAAAAGTTTACGGTAAAATACTGAATAAAAAATGTTGATTTTATATGCATTGTATATATTTAGTCACATTGGACTTGATTACCCTAAATATACTTTTTCAATACAGTTGTGATAATCAACCAGAATGAAATATCCAATGACACTTCACAAATCTGTGAAATCTGTGAAGCTATGAGTAAAATGGCACTAGTAAATGTTAGGATTAATCAGGAACATTTTTCTTTAATTCTTTTTAATTGGAAATCCCTATTTACTTGGAAACTGGATTTTTTAAATAAAAAATACATTTTATTATTCAAGAGAGATTAAATTTCATTTAAATTCTTTTAAGAATATGATTTTGAATTCTGGCGCATCTTTTTTCCATTTGGGATTTCTGCTCATCATGCTGTATATTAAAATGAAGGAAACTGATGAATTTTATTGAGATTTGTTATTCCACACATTTTATTCAGAAGGAATAGTATGGTTTAAATTACTTACTTGTCAAGTAAGTAACAATTTTATTTATATTTTTACAGATTAATTAAAAAAATACTGTAGATGACAAATATAAATAATGTTGGCTTAATATTATTTTAGTCTAAACTGAATAAAGGAGACTGTTCTAGAAAATTATGTTTAGACAGTTTTCCATATGTAGGAAGCAAGGAGAAAAGATGCTTTTTTTTTTAGAAAATAAACATTATTAGATGTGTTTTTTTGCCTTCCTCCAGGTCATCTGTTAGGCAGGAAATGTGGGTATTGCTGAGCAGGTTGGGGTAGATGGACGTATGTCTTTATTCAACCTCATATACTTCTATACTATATTATACTGTAGATTAGAAATAGTAAAATATATCTTTTTAATCAAAACAGTCAATGCACACTACAATAAATATTTAGATAATTTCAATAATGTTCAATTGGATTATGTTTGTAATTAATTTCCATGATATAAGGTAGGTCTCCAAAGTTATGTGTTAAGCAATGTTTTTAGATAAAAAAATAAAATAAACTCAGAAAATCCATAAGTTTTGAAAAAAACATGTTTCAAGTAGAGATGGACCCAAAACCGAACTTGAACCCTAGTTCGACCCGAACTTTCTGAGTTCAGACAAACTCGAACTGTTCAAACTTGTTTGCTTTCAAACTAGTATGTTTTTCTGGACTCGCGGCTATTGAAATTATTAGTGAATCGCTGTTCACTAACCTTAGAATGTATCGTCCGCTAACCCTCGAAAGTATCGTTTGTTTTTGGTAACTCTTGAATGTATTGATCATTTTCGCTAACCCTAGAATGTACTGTTCGCTAACCCTCGAATGTAGGCTTCAATTTTCGGGAACCCTCGAATGTATGGATCGTTTTCGCTAACCCTAGAATGTATTGTTCACTAACTCTCAAAAGTATCGTCTGTTTTCACTAGCCCTCGAAAGTATTGTTTGATTTCAGTAACCCTCAAATTTCTGGCTTTATTTTCGCTAACCTTCGAAAGTATAGTTCGGTAACCCTCGAATTGGCCGCAACCCTCAAATGTAGCGAAACCCGACAATTGCCCGCTCATGTTCCACAAGTGTGTTTGCAAGTTTTGGTGATAGTAACATGTTCCCCAGGTGCCACAGCCATTTACAGTAAGTTAGTTGTTAGTTTAGCTGTAAACCCGGACTTTTCAAATTATCACTCCCCTATTGACTTTAACGGGTCCGAATTCAAACTTTTCAGTATAAGTTCGAAAGTTCAGAATAATAAGTTCTATTTTCTATTTTGTTTTTCACTGTTAATTTATGTAGCTCCTATAGATAATAAAAACAATGTTGACCCACCTTTGTCCTGCCGAGTTGTCCTCCCAGGATATTTTTGGTAGATGCAGGCAGGCAAAATACATTGAGATAAGACTGCTTTTGTCCATTATATTATTTTTTTTATACACATCTTGCATTTGTTTATATGTTAGTGAGTGCAGGGTTCTCTTAAGAAAAGGGAGGGTGCAAAAGTCACAAAAATGTATATTTACTAGTAGTTTACTTACATTCTACCCTTATGTTGAGACTTTTTGTAAGGTTTCAAAATTGTTTAAGGTATTAGGGGAAAATTATGGGCCTTGTTCTTTAAGAGGGGCAATTTTCCCCCCTGTGTTCTTAATTTGCAGCAACCAATCAGGTGCTATCAAATGTTTTCTAGTAACCAGGTACAGTTAGGAGACAGGAGACAGCTACGATGTCAGACACAGGTACAGTAATTCAAAGATATAAAAAATATCGTATAGCATAGAAACTAAACATACATAATATATATGAAAATATGCCCCATATATTCAATAAACCTTATTTCCAAGGTACAAGTTTTCTTAACTATTATTTGCTTTACAAGTATCTGAATTATTCAAATGATAACAGTAGTAATCTCAAGCATAGATCTTAGTTTTCATTGGCAAATTAGATTATAATTTATGTCGGAGGTTCAAAAGTTCAATATGTAAATCTAACCCTGGTGAAAACTGTCAATGAAAAAGATAACATATATCAAAGGGGAATGCCCTAAAGTAACCCTTGTCTGCTACAAACTGCTGTTATGCCACTCAAGAAAGCCTTGACCTTAACTCTTATTGTTTATGCATACCAGTGATTATGAGATATTCAGTAGTATATTTTTAAAATGATGTTCAAAACACTTTTTTTGAGTATTTTATACATTAAAAGTCTCTAGTATATCTCTATATCTGTCATTGATTTGAACCTGTGTTTCTGCTGCAATGCTTCCTTTTGGAATCAATTCTGGATTGCTGACTAATTCTAATGAAAGTTTTTTTTTTTTAGAATATAAAATAGATATTTCTGCATAGATCAGATGATCTGAAGTACAAGCTATTCACAAGGAGTTAAGGTTTTATGGGATTATGGCATTTGCACTGTATTACTGTATTCCCATATTGATCATTTTGGAATGTTTAATTACTGAACTATATTGAAAAGGACTATATGCTGTTAGGAATTGAGAGATAGGGTAGTTGAACTACAACACTCCCCTAATAGACACAATTGTTCTAATTTGGGTTTGCAAGGCTTTGAATTATTTCTAATAAATCTCTCTAATAAATCTCTCTAATCTTTCACTCATTCATTGGAGCTGAGAATCTGCAGGAAGAATGCCTTAGTGTAGATGTACTTGTGAGTAGCAGTGTGAGTATTATAGTTTCAGGGTTTGTAGGATTCTATACATGGATATGGAATATCATTTTTGGGGTGAACATGCTCCTTAGCTTTCTCCATAGCAAAAGGCACCAATGCAGGTTCGAATTATCGAATCTGCGAGTTGTTCATGGGAAAATGATCGAATGTTCGAATGCGAGACCTCGAAAGTAGCGCTTGAGAGTAAAATCAATTTTTCGGAAAGTCCTGGATATTTGAACATGTTCCCTAGACCATTTCCCAGGTCCCATAGTCATTTACATTAAGTTACCATTGATATTTCATTGTATTTCATTCAAAGTTTTCAAACTATTTGACTTTAATGGGTCCGTTTTCAAACTTTCGAACTTTCGAACTTTCCATATAGTACGAAAGTTCGAAAATGAAACGAACTTTCGAAAGTTCGGCCATTGGAGGATTTACAGAACTCATTTAATTGGTTAAAGTTGTGATAGGTTAACGCAGCTTCAACCCCTAGTTTGCTTTTACTGCATAAGTATTGAAATAGGCACTCATGTATGCACCATAAGCCTATTTACCAGTGGCTATGCAGCTGTTTACATGTTAGTTTTAACATCAGCTGATAACTGGCATAAAGTGTGGGTTAGATTCACCCAAAGCCACACAACTTCTGCTAAATCTCTTCTGAAAAATTTGCCAAGAGAAGGTGTGTCTCACTGGGTGAATGTTGTTAGTTATGTAAGAGTCTAAATTAACCTGAATTATTATTATAACAATTGGTATAATAGCAGTGTCATAAAATAACACTGTGATCAGAAAATAGATAGATATCAGTACACTACAGAGGTGGTGTGTTCAGGCAAATGTTAGTGTGTTCAGGCAAAAACACGATGGCGCCAAACTATTCACTCTAATTTATTAGGATGCATTTTCATTATCTCCAAATTTTATTTTTCTTTTCATTCTTCCACTAAAAGTATAAACATTCTCTTAATTGAATGCATTCAGGGTAAAGTCACTAGTTTACAATGAGTTTACCTTCCCTTAATCTGTATCTGCAAAGGTGTCCAATAATGTCCAATGTAACAGTTCATTGACCTGTGGAATCTAAAGTATTTGACATAGTCATAATCAGCCTGGGCACTAATTGTATTCTATTGCATTCTGCTAAAGAGTGTGAGCAGTAGAGGTGATTATTTTTATAATAAACCTTAATAAACCTCCCGCTGGTGTTTTTAAATTAGGCTATAGCTAAGGGCATGTTTTTAATTAAGAAAATGCTTCACAGCTAGTATGTTGTATCTTCCTGCTCCCTTGGTAAATGAAAATAAAATATTTGTTTGTCTTCATAACTATTCCCATTTTTTTTTACTTGATATCAGATTTCAAGCATTTATATATATAATTTATCATTATATATTTATCATGTATCATCATAGAAAATGTAACCTTTTCTTATAATTTCACATTTCTTATAGATCTATGTACAGGAAAGAGAGGAAGAGAAAAAGAGTGAGAGTGAGAGAAAGAGGAAAAGAGAGAGAGAAAGATAGAGAGAGACATGGCCGTGTTTTATAAATAAAGGAATACAAAAAAGGCTTAAGTTTTACTTTTCCCTTTTACTGCCTAATTGCTTTTTATTTTATTTAAGCTCTTTATTTTGGTATCCTTAAAATGCAGAACTAGCACCACTATTTGTTGTTTTCTTGAATAAATAATTTTCTTGTTAGGAAATTTCAATCTCTGAAACATAAAACTAGCCTTCCTGAATTTCAATTATACAGATTCTCATTTCAAAGTGAAATTACAGCACCTAATTATTATTAATATTTTAGTTTAGGATAGCTGCTGAGTTTTGGAACTTCTAATCTGTCCAAAAGAAAGTAGTGAATCGAATACATGTAGGTATGTGCTTACCAATTACCATTTTTCTGCATCAACCTTAAGTACTTTAAAGACTATCAGCCCCAGATAATCGAGGTGGATATCTTACTTTAGTAAGTAGAACCAGCATTGAAAAATCATAGTTATTCATGATAACTCATGATAAAAAAAAACTCAAAAAGTGATCAGAAAATGCTACACTTTTTCAAGAAGGGTACATTGGACAACATTTTTAAAAAAAACTATTTATGGAGAGGGCCTTTAGACCATTGGCAGGGTCTGTAATTGCACCCTTTTCTTGGTCCATATCATCACAAAATAACAGCTCTATATATACAGCTTTACAGCAGTGTTTTAAACTATTTCTATAAATTTTTATTTAAAGTGGAACAACTGACACATATTTGTCGCATTCCCTTGGCCACTTCCCTAATGAGGGTGAAGCACATTACAGAGCAGCACCCTGTAGGGAGGTAGCAGTTTTGATGCCAGAAAAGCAAAAAAAAAATTATTTTTTCCTCTGACATCACATGCCTGCGGCCCAGATTCCTAGATGTCCCAAAAATGCTGTTTGTAAAAACCACATATTTTTGGAAGGTACTGTTGCTTTAAATAGCAGGGAAAGCCATGACTTACATTGCACAACTGAATGCAGCTACAACTCCCCTCCCTTCTGACTGGCAATTCATTTGATCAAAATCAATGTTTGTCAGCCGCGCAGATCAAAAATCAATGTTGGGCATCATTTACCAGTCACTGTGGATATCTAATACCAGTCACTGTGGGCATCATTTACGTGTCATTGTGGACATTATTTACCAGTCGTGTGTATAAAACCCCTACTACTTCTGGACAAGCCACACCCACCTCCGGGCAAAGCATTACCCACTTTCAAATATAAAACCACACCCCTTCCACCTTGTGGCGAGGGGTGGAGCATTTGGAAATTTTTTTTCAGGTGCCAAAAAGTCAAGAGGTGGCCCTGCTTGCTTAATTCCTTCATAGACTGTAATTAGTAATAAACCAGACCATTATATTGTAAATGTATAAAACATAATGCAGTATCAATGATTTAACCCTTAGTTATGTTTGTCATTGTCTTGAAGTTTAAGAACATTTAAAGGGCATTTTCACTCCCACCACTAAAATCTTTACCTTTTATTTGCCCCACACCACATACTGAGATTGTTAAACTTGCTTACCACCTTAGCGTGACTTAAACTTCAAAACAGGAGCGATGCGCTGGTTGGTGCATTGGCTGTTAAAAAACACTTGTTTTTTTTTAAATGAAAATTGTCAACACACCAACAAATAAGCAAACCTTTTTTGAATCATATTTTCAGCTGATACTTTTACTTTTGAACATGGCTTGGGTGTTTTTTTATTGTTTTGGGGTGTTTTCGTTTCTATCAAAGCCTACATTCTAGTTTCTATCAAAGCCTACATTAAATTGGCATATTAATTTTAAAATTAAAAACAAGTACTAACCTCGTAAAGGGATTTTTCATGGATAACTAAATGAAATTACATTTTTAAAACTTGTTTTGTGGTTTCTAATTTTCCTTCATTTTATGTTAATATTGTTTACTTAAATATGATATACTTAATTATTTCTGTGTATCCCAGGTGTACAAAATGCATTTTAAACAGTAATTCTGCTTTGAATTTTTATTTTCAAGTGGTTATAAAAAAAATTGATTTAGGAAATGTACAGTGCAATGTTCCCGGGGCAATGTGTATCTTAAGCAACAATGGTATATTAACAATATAATTGCATTGTGATTGTTTGCTGGAACAACAGATCAGATGTGTTTTTTGTTTAAACTCTTTAAAACATTACAAAGCCTAAATATATTATGCCAACTATTATGTATTATGCCAACTATTCCCCTGTGCTGCTTTTTCTTAAAATTATTATGCCCCAAGTAGGTAGCCAGTGTTTCTGTCATGATTAATCAAAGGCTATTGATTCCCAGTAGTACTACCTTATTGCAACCCCAACAGTTTTTTTTTTTTACACTAGAATGCCAAATTGAATTAAACACTTCTGCAGAAATGTCAATTAGCCATTGGCAAATTTAGGTTATTTTCTCCTCAGAACACCTATGAATTGTAAGATTATTTTCTAGTAAGTTGCATTTAGTACATGTTAGTAATAGATATTGTCATTATGAAGGCTTCCATATTGTTGCCAGTACAACTCACAACCCATGTAGGCATCAAAAAGCCCCCCCCTCCAACCACAGGATGCACTGTTTCTATGCACAGTTTCTGGCTGGCTTCTGTTTCTAGCAATAGAAAAAGTTCCCAAATGTACCTAAATTCAATCTCTGGTAGTACAGTCCAAGAATGTAAGATGTTAATCTGTGAAATAAAACAGTACTTTACATAAGGACTCAGCAGCCACTCACTAGCAGTATGTAGCATTCAGCACTTACTACAGTCAAGTGGGCAGGCCAACTGTACGGTAGGAGAAGGAAGTTTAAGCTTTTTCAATAATCCATCCTCACTTAGTAGCACTGCGGCTCCAGATGTTCCTTGGTATGAGATACATCTCCTCCGCAATACACTTTGTAACCTGGTCCCCCCCTGATGATGTCACTTGCTGAAAAGTCTTTGTGCTGTGATCTAGCCATGCCGTAGTAGATATTAATATATCTGTGTCTGTGCATATATAATAAACACTGCTACACATTTCACCATCAAACTACGGCTTCATCAGGCAAATTTATTTACATGACTAAGATGTAATGGATTTTTTTTAAACCTTTTTTTTCAACATTTCCTTTAGTGCACAATGTTTTCCAATGTAATTAATACGGGCAAATAAATTATCAGTGGTATCTTAATGTCCAATACAGGGTCCTAATGAATATGTATGAAGCAGCAGAAAAACCTTTCTTTACCAGTAATATGCTTGTCTACATGTATGTGATATACTCTAGTGTTTATTTACTGATCACATCTGGCAAGACATCCACTGTTATTTATTAGCCCAAATACCTACAGATAAATGCAGAGAGATGGCATTCCCCAGCAAATGCTTCCCTGGAATATATATTAGGGCAGCCGATGCAAACAAGTCTAATGAAAAGTAAAATGAAATGTTAACTCACAGATTCCATGACAGTGCTAGATTTCCAGGTTACACACTGTCACAGGGAAAAAAGTACATTAAGAATGTCAGTGCTTTTTCTCTGGTTATGTGTGTATAAATATATACCTGATGACGGCATGCTGAGTGTTGAAACACGTAGATCTTGTATACGGTAAAAATAAATATGATTTTTATAGACCCATGAGTGCAACCCTTTCTACTGTTTTAGGAGCTACCAATGTGGTGGGGGGTATAGGATATTACACATAGGAAAGGTGTATATGTATATGTGTACTATCTCACTGTTACCATTTAAATGACCATCAGTAAATATATATAAAATTTAGCACTGACTTATTTTAGGTACAACACAAAATATACAAAATACATAAACTTAGTTACAGCTGAGCTGAGATCCCTATTTTAAAATGGAATGGTCAAATGGCAGCTTAAACCACACCCCTGTGTCTACTCCATATGAAAGGAAGTATAATCCAAAAAAAGTTTCTTTCTGCTACACAGGATATGATGTGTATTTTAATGGACATATACACCAAGGCTCCTTATATACCACTTCTAGCCTGCAGGTGGTGTCAGTGAGTAATAAAATACAAGGCATCCCTGCTCTCTATGGTAGGAGGAGAGAAAGTGAAAGTGGATTGTGGTGTGTGCTTTGGAGTGATATTGACTGCAACACAAGATCCAGTTACCACCTGTTGGGAGGACAGATTATTGGAGAGAAAATTTACCTTATTGGATGCAAACTCTGAGGCAACAAATAAGTGTACACCAACTTACAAGGACACAATATACTGGCCTGGTCAATATTCAAATTGGTGCACCATAGACAGGGACACCCCTGATTACTTCATATGTTATGTGGGGAACCTGTTTATGTGCACTGTCTGCTTTGTGCCAGACCACCAGAGTAACCCACTGTGTGCCATGTTACCCATAATCCTTCCATAAAGCAGTGAACTGGTACAAATTGGTCACAGTGGTGCTGGTAATACCATTTATTCTCCCTGTTTTCTCTGTATATAAATCTATGGAGGTTGCTACTGAAAGTATTGATTTAAATCCTCCTGTCCTTGTACCTGCAGATGTAATTCCCCAATTAGACTCCATAGCTCTACCAGGCTCAATTGCCATACCTATTTTTAAACCTGATCCTTTTTATGGGGTAACTAGGGAGTGGACTGATTGGCTAGAACAATTTGAATTGGCAGCCACTATTAATGGTTGGGATGAAGGTGCTCGCTTGCAAATCCTTACCCTTTTGCTTAGTGGTAAATCCAGGCAGGTGTACCAAGGATTTACTGTAATACTGAAATAAAAAGTAGTTGTCAGTTATTAAAAATTGCTCTGAAGCAACTTTTTTTCAATTAGATCTGTATAAGTATATATAAAGGATAAATCCATTTCTTTAGGTAAACTGGGAATGATAAATGTTTGTTTATACGTTAGATTATTAGGGCAATGCAATTATAATAACATGATGCTGTGAGGTACCTTCTGTTATAATATATGAAGTACCATCACCACTTGCCGTGGTGAATACTAATAAGTATTAACATGTTTAGTGACAACCACGCAGTGTGGCAGGATTGCCTGGGTCTACTCTCAGACCTGCAGGATTATCCTATTTGGTTCCTCTGGAAGCTGGTGACTGAGTAACAGTTTAAAATATACCTGTGTAAGGATTCTATATCCACTATATCCACACAGTAAAACATACACACACATAATTTCCATTGTGCACCAATGGGAACAATTTTGCTAGTGTATTATATATATATATATATATATATATATATATATATATATATATATATACACTACAAGTAGATAATATGCAGCACACCACCTCTGCAACAATTTCACCGGTGCAAGTGTAAGGGAATACAACTGGACAATCCCAATTTTACATCGTCCGGCAAGTCACAGCACTCGGATTCTGCTTTTTAAGGTTTATTAGATCATCTGCTGTGACTTACCAGATGATATATATATACACAAAGTGTCTGCGGGCTGCACTCACATTCGTCCGTCGGTTTCAACTACCCGGGTGCTGTCTGGACTCATAAAGGGGTATACAGCAGGGGATTCACGGAGCACTCCTCTGGATTATATATATATATATATATATATATATTTGATAACAGTTAAGTCCAGTGCACATGTGAGATTTCCAACAATGCCTTTAATTGGCTACATAATAAACTAGTGATGTTTAGGCCCTGAGTTCCAGGCCTTTATCAAGCAGCCAAAACATTGCCAACTTGTTATTTAGCCAATTAAAGTTAAAGTTATATTATTTCCGACTTTTATGATGGACATTTGCCAGCATTTGCTATGTCAGATAATTCTTCCCTTGTATGGCCTCTTTTATGTACTATTGCCTGTTCTGCCTAATATTGTATATACTTTTATCTCTCTA
This sequence comes from Hymenochirus boettgeri, assembly GCA_019447015.1. Lineage (NCBI taxonomy): Eukaryota > Metazoa > Chordata > Amphibia > Anura > Pipidae > Hymenochirus > Hymenochirus boettgeri. The sequence continues at coordinate 73,147,391 of CM033470.1, read as the reverse complement.
TGAATTAACTGTATATTTATTATGTAATGGTTTTAATATAGGTATTGCTGTACCATGTTTTATAACATAGGTATATTATTAGGTGTATGCAAGATAGGGATTGCACTATGGTTCTCACTGGGTTTTTTGTTGTTGAGATAAAATGCAGTTGTATATAAGGTTTTATCATATGGTTTTCTCTGTTGTTTTAGCATGTGATTCGGTACTCACCTGTACTTACCTCTATTTAAGCGATAGAGACACTCCCCTTGTGGTCTCTGAGGAAGCAGAAGTTCTGCGAAACACGTCAGGCCATGCTTCTTTCCTTACCTGTCTGTGTTCAGTTTGGTGGGTGTTAACATGTGTTTTTAATGTTACAATAAATGGTACGTTTTATTACTACTTTCCCACATCGATGTTTTGTTTGGCGGCAGTCCATTTGCCTATACAATTTTTATGTTTGCGTTTCTGAAGACTCCGGAGGCTGGACCGGGATTTTGTGCGGTGGGACGTGCTGGATCGATGCGAGGAAGATGGATGCCTGGTGGTTATAGCTCCCTGCTGTAAGTGTGATCTCTTTTGTTCTTATATAGACAGATTTAACTCTCCAATTAAGAATTGATGGCTCTGGTCAGCCATCAAAACAGCTTATAAGGACGAAAAATTGAATAAACCCATGGCTAAACTTTTCCTACAGGATATGATTTGAGCACATTTAAATAATTAGCCATTTAACATGTCCCTATGCCAAGGAGATATATTGAATCAAGAGATTGGTTACTATCTATCCCAAGGAATTAAATGAGCAATATTCCTAAATGCTTGTTAAGAGAGAGATGAAATATTTATGACTTTTTATATTGAGATCTGATCATTCTATGTAAAAAAATGGTAATAAGAGTTAATAGTAAGTTATTTAAAGTTAATTATTTTAATAGTTAATAGTTAATTATTTAAAATAGACATGCAAAGTTTCTTCTTATGTTCTCTTTTATACTATTATATTACTTCCTGTGTAGCATACAGTATTTTTTTTTATGTGAAGAATGTCACGTTTTACAAACATAGGGGGTTATTCAATAAAAGTTTTTATCGTTTAAAATTTTGCCCCAACCAATCAGATGTTAGCTTTCAAATGTTACATAAGTTCTGATTGGTTGGGGCAAAATTAGCACCATTTTAAACAATAAGAACTTTAATTGAATCTCCCTGATAATATGGTGTAATACTGAAGCAGACATTAACGTTTCTTTAGGTTTTAATTTGTCTAAACATGTGCAGACATTTAGCAGGGGCAGAGGTGGGGCTTACATTATGACTATTCTATTTAAAATAGGGGCTCTATATGTACTTTTATAACTTTATATATACAGTATGCTGTTTTGTACCTAATAAAGCTTAGTACTATACTATACACACACCTTTACATACACCTTTAATATATGTAATATTATATGCCTCCCATCACATATATATCTCTTAATGCAATCTTCTTCCTATGAATTTATAAATAATCTAAATAATCTTATGCTATAAGGAAGGATACAAATGTGTGTGTGTATATATATATAATATATATATATATATTCCGTCATGACGGCCTGGAACTGATGGGCTGAAACACGTAAGTGTATCAGACCTACTGTGTGTTTGTTAATAAATTGTTCTGAGAAATATATATATATATATATCTCAATGAATGGTAAGCTGCAATTGCTCTTCACTGCTCCCACAAGTAAGACAGCAGCTCTCTAAGGGGGAGATGCAAAAATTTTGGGGGAAATTAAATCAACTTAACTTTAATCCCAGGTTGCAGCACTGCATCTCTGGGTACATTCAGACAAAAATCCTCCCACCCATGTGAACTTTGGAACAAAATGGTAGCTTAGTACTGGCACCAGAAGTGCTCACATGGCTAAATTTAAGCAGAAAATCAAAGAATAGCTAAAATAATGTGATACGCAGAATACCAGATGGGTTAGGACATGATTGGACAGTTACATGGCAGTTGCATGGCAATCAATCAAATCTTGTTGCAAAATTAAAGGGCATGTCCACCTCCAAAACTATAATCCCCCCAACTACTGGCCCCACCATGTAGTGTAGTTTAATCCTTACCTAACATCCCAGCTCCATAGGGTTCTCCTATAGTCCCCCCCAAAGTCCCAAAAACTGCCCACCAGAGTCCATATAGGGCTCTGCCTCCTACCTGGCCTCTGGGAGAAATTTGGCATGCGTACTGCAGCCCTTCTCCCCCTCCCTCCCCCTCCCTCTCCCTCCCTCTCCGGATTCCCTCCCCCTAGCATTTATCCCCTTTAATATAGCCTTCCCCCTGGTCCCCCAGCCCCAACCGCATAATTTTTATTTTTAGAAAGCTCCCCAAACTCTTACTTACCTCCCCTCTTTCCTCCGCTGCACTGAATGACCGGCAGCCGCGTCTGTGATTGGCTGAGCGGCAGCCAATCACGGACGCGACTGCCGGTCCCGCCCCTCTGCTTGCATTTTCTCGCAAGCAGAGGGCCGGGAGCGCGGTGGAGGAAAGAGGGGAGGTAAGTAAAAGTTTGGGGCACTTTCTAAAGATAATAATGATGCGGTTGGGGCTGGGGGACCAGGGGGAAGGCTATATTAAAAATTAGATTTAAGGGTGGACATACCCTTCAAACTAGTTTTATCTGAATTGGGAGGGCATACTGTACATCAACAACCCTGAGTTATTCATAGGTTTAAAAATAATGCACTAAAAAATATATGGTAAAAAAGTACATCAGTTTAATAAAGATGATTTGCACAGGTCTGGTACCCCCTCCCAAATATAATTTCTATTGCCCTCCCATTCAAACCACTTTCCCTGCCAGACCCATGTTTTGCACATGACACACATGCATTACATCAGAGTAAATAGAGCTGCAGTGATGCCCTTAAAGTACCCATTAACTAGTCAGCAATAAATAAACAGGGTTATTCAATTAAAGTTCTTATCTTTTAAAATGGTGCTAATTTTGCCCCAACCAATCAGATGTTACCTTTTAAATGTTAAATAAAATCTGATTGGTTGGGGCAAATTTAGCACCATTTTAAACGATAAGAACATTTATTGAATCTCCCAGAAAGTCTTGTAATTGTAGCCCTCATGTTATTCTAAATTCAACATTCTATTCTCTAATCAATGTTATTTTTTATGCTTATATGGTCCCTGCTCCACATCTTGCCAAAACAGTTACAGAAGATAGCCAATTAATATAGGGGAATATGACTCGGATAACAGACCTACAGTATCTGTTACATAAGGAACATGGAGGAATGAAAGATAAATACTATGTGTTGCCAAAATATACAGAAAATTGTGCTGAGATAAACAATTCTTATTAAACTTTTCTCATTTCACAGAAAAATAATGAAACTCACAGAAAAGTTCATTTTATCATTTGTGAAGGTCCAATTTTCATAATGTGGAATAGAAAATGGAAAATTACTGTTCAGTTTAGTAATAAGAAAACAGAGGACATACATTTTGGAGGAGCATAAAATATGTTGGAAAGGAAAGAGATTGGAACTTTAATATAAAATCCTATTCATGTCGCATTCAATTTAAATTAGAACTGGGTGCATAAATGTTTCACAAATATCCTTTTGTAATCATAGTTATTTATATATTCAGTAGGTAAATTTCGTTTTGTACTATATTCTACAGAGTTATATGGTGTTGCAAGGACATCTCTTATTCAGTATATTAATATTTACACATCATGCAAATAGGGGAATCCTAAAAGAGAATATATAGGGCTTGAAATGGAAAACATTACTGCTTATTTCAATGCATAAGTATCAGTATTTCAATAATTCCATTACAGAATTTATTAAAGGGACAGAACTAAACAGGAAGCTGAACATACAATTCACTGCTGTGTCACTGAGCATTAACTATGGTCTATTGAATGAATGTCAGAAAAATGGTAAAGATAATTAAAGCATGGGGGCTCAATGGTTGGCATTGATGTCTTGCAGTCTTGTACTCAAATCCATCTTATATCTTCAACTGGTTTTATGTTCTCTTTTATCTTGTATGGATTTTCTCCAGTTGCTCTGGTTTCCCTTACAATTGCAAAGACATACTAATAGGTCATGTATGTGATAGGGTGCTTAGATTGTAGCTAAATTATTTGATTTCCCAAAAAAGTCTAATTTGCAAATAATGTTTTTTATCTGCAGAATACTTAGGGGGGAAATAAAGCAAAAAAACTATACCCGGTATTTGTTCATCTTCTACTTTTGTGTTGGCTCAAAATGCTGCACAAAGTGTCTGTGTGTGCTGAAAGTTTTCAAAACCTGCGACATAGGCAATCAAGACTGCAAATCAGCTCTGATTAGGTCTGCTCACAGGTGCAACTGGCAGCTTATCAGTGCTGAATACTTCTGCTAACAGGTACAAGAGAGAGCTAATCAGTGCTGAATATGTCTGCTAACAGGTGCAAGAGGCAGCTATTCAGCACTTAATATGTCTGCTCACAGGGACAAGAGGCAGCTTATCAATGCTGAATATGTCTGCTAACAGGTAGAAGAGAGAGCTAATCAGTGCTGAATGCTGATTAGGTCTGCTCACAGGTGAAAGAGGCAGCTAATCAGCTAATTATGTCTGCTTACAGGTAATAGAGGCAGTTAATCAGTTTGATTATGTGTGCTTACTGATGCAAGAGGCAGCTAATCAGCACTGATTATGTCTGCTCACAGGTGAAACAAATCAAGGTACAGCTATTCAGCACTGATAAGGTTTGCTCACAAGTGATGCATTTAAGAAGCTGGTGTTGATTGTGCTTGCAACACATGTCCATTAAAATCTATGTGCTAAAAAGTCTCTATATTTGCCGATAACTTGGAAATGCTTTCACGGATTCTTGACAGCATACTTCTTATGGATTTTGTGTCTCTAGCTCCAAAACTGTGGTTACAGAAGAATGAAAAGGAAGAAATATAAAAAACAGTTTGTCCATTTATGGGTCAATTCCTGTGTATTTCACTTACTCAACCATACCCAGATCATGTTTACATTGACAAAACACATAAATGAGCAAAATGCAAGTAAATGCCAAACACATGCCAGGGAGGTAAATGGGGCCAACAATCTGTGCAGCAAAGTCCACGATCATCTGTTTTTAAACAGCCAATCATGCGTATGCAGTAAACAAAGGAGCGATAAGCTGTTTAAAAGGCAGGAACCAAACCAGAAGTTCGGTTCTCGTCTTTTAAATAGATGATTGCGCGTATCTTTACAGCATATGAGTGATCAGCTGTTTAAAAACTGCTAATTGCGGAGCTTTGGGAGGGGGATATCATGGGCCCGGTCTTCAATCTCAAGTTTCTCAGCTGCATCCATCTTTATGTGCCACCAGGCTAATTTTTAGACTAAAGTTTTCGGGTTTTTTTAGCAGGATATAATTTTAATTTAACTTTAATTTTAATTCATTTTACTGCCTAAAATTTCCATTGAGAAAGCATAATTATGGAAATAATAAAATGCAGATAAGCAATCATATCATTTCATAAATATAATTAATTTAAGCGTAATGGAGGTAGAGATACTAAATACAGTGGTGCTTACAAATCATATTATTGCTGATAATTCTCCCTTTGTAGAAACTGCAATATCCCATAATATGGTTTCTATTAGACTTGTCATAAAGAGACAAAATGATTAAACTTGGAATGTCTTAAAATGTTTTTCAAATAGATTTAATTTTTCAATAAATCCTGTTTGGATACATTTTTAAGTACACAACAAGGAACCTTTTAAGTTTCCATTTTAAATTTGGTTATCTTTTTTATTTATTGCAAATTACTGTGGCATGCCTTTTTTTTTTTTTTTAAGTGGGGCCATCCCCTTTACAAGTTAGATATTCCTTTAAAGGGCATCTATAGTGAAAAAAAACACATTGCCCCTTTGCAAAGTTAAATTCATGTACTCTGTGCTGCCTTATTCCTATCCCTGTCAGTGACTATGTTTAACCATGGTGTCAGATCTCTGTGCAGCACTCCCCCCTTCCCCCTCCCCTCTGTTACCTCATCCATGTCTCAACTCCGGCTAACTGACAAGCTTATCAGGTGCAGTAGGAGTTAAAAGTTCAACATCCTGAAAAACACACCCACGCACAGTGTCCAATAGAAAGCAAGCTGTCCTGGAGACACGGAAGAAGAAGAACAGTACAGTTTACAATCTCTCACTTTGTGACCCATCATCAATCAGTGAAAGATATTAAAAAGGGGGGTCAAGTGCAGACTTATATCTACCATCAAAGCTACCCCTCTCCCCCTGCTAATTCTCTTATCTCTATGTTTTTTACAGAGCAGGGAGGGGGATTTGATTGACAGTCCAAGTAGAGGAATGCAATCACTGTTCTTCTAACTTGTGTATCTCAGGACAGAGAGGGAATCTGAAAAAAATGAAGACACTCTGGGGGTTGTGGGGAATTATAGAACACATGGAAAGAAAGAAAAAAAAGTTCATTTTCCCACTATAGATGCCCTTTAAAGTTAAAGACGTATGATATAATAAGTAATTTTCATATACTGCATACAGTACAGTATTTATATAGGAGAGATGTTTGTTCCTTATTTAAACTATGCATCAACTGACATTTATCTATCAAGGGCAAACTTTCGCACATTTTATTGTATATGGGTGTAATGCAGTCATTCTTATAAGTGATTCATTCATTACAGAAGCGCAATAAGGTTTGTAAGGTCTGTTGTGTAGAGGAGTGATATTGCATCACCCCCTATTATATTTACCCAAAAACCTGTCAAATAGAATTAAAAAACATTTAGAAATTATTTTTTCTAATAATACTTCCAGAGCCAAGTAAAAACTAACGGAATAGACTTGTCCAGCTGAAAAAGTAGAAGATGTCTTTCTAGTTTTACATTTTAAGTAAAATTTTGGCTTTTTAGAAGGCTGTTTACATACAATATTAAATATGAATTATTGTAAAAAAAAAAATTTGCAGAAGGTGCAATAAAAATGTGTCTATTAAGCGCATTTTCCAAACCCTTTTAAAGCAATTTCTACCTCAAACAATGAAATAATTTGTTTTTTTTTTTTTAAATCAGCAATTTAGACTAAACTCCATTTAGACTGAAAGCTGTGCCCTGCTGTCATGCTTCTTACTTGATGACTGGATTATGGCAATCTGCTGCTGGTTATGTAGTACTTAAGGCACCTTAAAATACACCCCTGTGCTTCCCAGAAGGATGCCTTTTTATTTATTACATTATTATTGTTTTCATGCATAGTGGAGAATCAAAACATATATAAAATAATTATATTCTTTCTTGGATTGACTTAAATATGACTTAGGGAAGATGTAATAAATGCCTTTAACCTGCCTTTAAAAGCCTCCACAAAAAAAGTTTAACCCACACTACCCAAAGTTATATCAGGTTTAACACTTATCTTGCAAGGCCTGCATGTTTCCATTAAGGTAAGTATTACATCTCCCTGTAAGTCTGATGACAGATAAACAAACGAAAAAACACTGGTAGGAATATCCACACATAAGAACAAATTGACAAGACAACAATAGGATTTTTTTTACTGCATATTATTGCTAAACAAACCTAGGCATAGGCCATTTTCTATTGTTACTAGGAGAAACAGCTTTGTTTATCAACCTAACCAAAATTCACTTTAGGGGACTTCTCCCACAGATATAGCCAACTAAGCTACCACTTTAGATGAAACATGAAGGGGGGCTCCATTATATAACAAGGAACATAGAGATGTCTAGTAAGGGCCTATTACCAATAGGGATCATCGAGAATATTTCTTTCAATACAGCAAGGCCTCCAGTTACCTACATATCCTTTTTATTCCTTAGTGAACAAAACAATTAATCATTGGACTATTTTCTCTGGGTAAATCACATTGAGGATTCAAGTAGCCACTGGTAGTAGTAGAGAAAATAGTAACCGTAGGACTTCCAAACACTTTACTAATAAATGTGTATTTGAAATGTAATTTTTCTGTTTATTTTTCCATTTCTCTTCCCTTTAAACAGTTTTTCTAAACTAAAATCAGTGAAGGAATGTGAAGGAATTTGACCCCTGTAGATTGCAGAACTCTGCTGTCTAATGTCTATGGAGTTAGTAAAAGTTTTAATATTTAACAAAACTTATATTCTGGATTTGTAAAGAAATCTATCAATTACATCCAATTTGCAAATGGCACTGCTATTAGTTCAATTTGATCTTAAAATGAACAACAACTTTAACTAGCAATGGCATAACAAGATTAAAAAAATCAATATACTGTTTTAGGCAAATCTGTAAACCTGCAGCTATTTACCTACTTATCTAATACCCAATTGTACAAAGTGTAATAAATACATTTTAAGCATTTTTTACATAAATTTAAAAAATAATGTGATCAGGGCATTGATTCCTAGGGGCCACCTTAAAGGGCATATCTACCCCAAAAATCATAGTCTAATATTTTTTGGCTGCTTTATTACATGTTCAATGCCTCCTTCCTTGCTGCAGTCCAGAGTACTAATAGATAGTTGGCTGTAAAGCAGTGAGCAGATCTACAAATCCCTGTACAATGTTGCTGCCTCAAGCCCCTTGTCAACATGCCCTTTATGTGTCCATTCATGTGAACAGCTGCTCTTTCACAGATGGACCCTGCTTTCTCCACCTACTCCAAGTAACTTACACCAATTGGAACAATCTAGCAGTTTTAACTGTGTGGGAGTAATGGACTTTCTCAAGCAAGGTAACTCATGTGATTAGGAAAGTTCTGATCAGTTAGTAAATCACTGCTGTCTGGTTTTACAATTCTTCCATCATGCCATGTGTGCTGATTGTTGTGATTTCATAAGGGCTCTGGGTTAGGGGTGATAAGGTGGAATGTATTGTGTATCGACTACTGTGGTGGGGAAAGTTTCTTACCCCTTACTGTCTGCTGATCCATGTGATTATGGGGGGGGGGGTTAACCTCCTTGCTGTGAGATGAAAATGGGATTATAAGGGGGAAGAGGGTGTTCTCACATTGATTAGAACACAGTAAGGTGGGAGAAACACCTCCCATAATCTCATGGATTGGCAGACAGCAAGGAGAGAGAAACTCTCACCACCATACATTCCACTTCATCACCCCTAACCTTCTCCTTCCTAAATCACAGTGACTAGCACACACAGCATGGAGTGAGAAGGGATTTACTTATTGTTCTCCTCTAAGAGTCCAGGTCAGCACATGAGTTTGTTTCCCTCCCCCCAAGGATGATGTGCCGGGCCAGTGCCTACATGTGTCCATGATTCACAGCTCAGTAGGATGTAGGCCTCAGTTGTAATGGGATGAAAAGGAGGATACTGGGGATATTTTCAGGGGTTCAGGTATACAGTTCAGGTATGTGGAGGCTTCTCTACAACATATTCAATTTTAGTTTTTGTGGTGGACATTCCCTTTAAAGACTTTAGGTAGATAACCCTCAACTGGGGAAATAAAATACAAGCTGCTATTGATGTCTGTTGCATTTTTAATCACATGCATTAATTATAGTATATCATAGTATATAGTAGCTAGTAGAGATGGCCGAAACGGCTAAAATCCGTTCCGTAACTTACTGTAAATGGCCCTGGGACCTCAGAAATGGTCTGGGGAACAGACCAATCTGATTGTAACCAATTCTGATTGAAAAAGAATCTTATTGGTTAGTATATCAATCAGATTCTTTCTAAAATAATTTTAATGTATCCAATCAGAATTGCTTACAAATAAAGGTGAAGTTTTAAAACCCTAAAGCTTGAAACCTGTTATTTGCAGTGTATATGTTTTCAAGGACATGCTGAAAGGCCGCTGATGTGGAGCTCCGCTAATGGAGGGTGTAGATGACCGCTCGTCTATTTTCTGTATAGGATAATTATCGAACGTTCAAATTTGTGTGTTCAAGTTTGGGTCTAGTCCATCTCTAGTCATGAACTTCCTACTGTGCTTCTTCAGAAATCCCCCCCTTAACAATCCTGCGCTTGCCCCTGGATTTAGAGCATTCCAATGGGCAAAAGGCATGTACAGCACTAGAAGTGCAATATAATGGAGGGGCTACATAGCACTGGCTGGCGCATCATTTTGACATCCATACCACTGTCTTGGTCCTCCAGAATTGGTTTGTTAATTAACGAACGTTCAGCGTTAATTTACTGCCACGGTTGTACATTATCGATAATGCACTGTATCGGTAAACTGCAATACTGTGTGTTTTTAAATAGGGCCAGTAGATCTCTAAAAGGCCTAACACTAAATTTGTCCAAAAAACTTATAGGGGGGGGGGGGGTTAGTCCTCAAAAGGACTTTTGGGTCCCAAATTGTGTGAATACAGGAGTGGTTAACAACAAGTGCTAATCCACCACACTAAAATTCACACACAGTACGCTTCACAAGCATGAAAAAAACTCTATAACTCCTACACTGTCAGGTCTCCACTTAACTCACTTTAACACACTGACAAAGTGGCACCTGTCTAGCTGCCTTTTATACCCAGGGGGTTGGCACGGGTAAAAACAGCTGCCATTGGTGAATTTGATACATGAAAATCTTCGAAAATGTTCGAAGGTGGGTTCGGAAAATCCGCGGATTGGCAGATCTCGGAGATCTGCCATGGAACCAGGTTTGGTTCCACAATCTGGTCCATCTCTAGTTAGTATGCCAATCAGAATTGGTTACAATAAGATTAGAATCTAATTGTAACCAATTCTGACGAGAAAAGAATGTGATTGGTTGGTATACCAATCAGATTCTTTCTGAAAATTCTGATTGTAACAAATCAGAATAGGATTCTTTTAGAAAGTTCCCCAGACCATTTCTCAGGGCCCTTTACAGCAAGTTACTGTATCATTTTTGCCAGATTTTCGAAAATTCTTTAAAAATTCGAATTATATTCGAAATTTCTTGGATTTTCGAAATTTCCCGATTTATCGAAAATTTTCGAACGCAGTTCGGAAAAAATTTGGAAAGCGAATTCCGGAAAATCCATGAGATCCGCAGTTCGCGGATCTCGGAAATCCGAAATTCGCGGATCCGGTTTCGGATCTGCGAACTGGCCATCTCTAGTAGCTAGCAGTAGGTCGTATACACAGTACAGTAAGTAGTAAGTATATAGTAGTGTAATACATAATTATAGTATATATTATAGTATAGTAGCTTATTATACATTCTGATTTCCTTTTAAGTCTTGCAAGACTTTCAATTCCAGTCTTAAAATAAGTATATCACTAAAATATCTAACTAATTTCCTACAACCTCTACAAAACCCATGTTAACCTTGGTTAACCGCCTTGGTACATTTCTGTATATGTTCTGTTCTAAAATAAATTAAAATCTGAACAACTTGAATAATCTGATAGCAATATGGAGGGATTTTTACCAGCTTTACTATTCTAGTTACAATAAATATTACCTCGAAATGTACGAAATAATTAACAGACTTCATTATTCTTACAAGATAGATATTATATCATTAGACATTCCATATTAAAGTACTGTAACCTTTAATATGAGTGTTTTGCGATACCCACACTACAACTGCTAAGAGCGGATCCAAAAGCAGTCACATGTCTCACTGAAACCTTTAAACACTTTGAAACTGTTGGCGAGATTTACCCAGAGACGCAGCTGCTCTGTGTATCTCTCTGTTATGGAGGCTCTGGGTAAATCACTTCCTTTTACATGAGTATTTAGTATTTAGCTGGAGTTAAATACTCATGTACTTAGCCACACAACCAGTGGTGAATAGCTTGCAGCGGCCATGTGGATGTCTTTTGCGATACTTGTACAGCCACCACAAGCAAGGGTTTAATGTCATGCTAACAGACAGTGATTCGGTTAGCTTGACCTTAACCAGGGCCGGATTGACACCTCAGGAGCCTGTGGGCCCAAAGAGCCTGGCACCCTTAGCCCCACCCCTAAACACAGACCACACCTCTAAACCACACCCATTTTCTCTTTTTGGGGTAGGATAATAGGCTATAAAGGGATTGGATTGGTAGGAGGAGATTGACATCCTCAGGTCCTCAGGTGCCCCTAGGCCCATGCCTACTGTGCCTAATGATAAATCCGGCCCTGCCTTAATCCCACTTCACTTGGCTGGGGCTCTGGGTGAATATGGGTGTAAGTATATTCAATGTTGTCTTTTAGTTCCATTTTGAAGCCAAAGTCCAAGGGACTATTTACATCCCTATATTTTACAGTAGGATGCATTATGACTAAATAATACACTCTGAGACCCAGGAAATAATCTAAACCGATATACACTAGCAAACCACATTGTACATGTTCTTAAAATTTTAAAAAACTGGTAAAAGTTTTAATTTTTACTGGATTCATTATTAACTACAGTAAGTTAAAATGTGCCTCTGGGTAAACACAGACATAACGTTCATGGCATATCATAAAATCACTATTTTAAAGCAGCAATGTAATTGAATATTTAAAATTGTACACATGGGACACTGACCAAGCATATGGTTTCTTAAAGAATACATTGAAGAACACATGCACCTGTATTTATAAATAAATGCAAATAAATACAAAATGCTTGTTTTTCAAAATCCACTCTACTTTAGAATTATTATATAAATACATTTTGTTGTTCAACTGTTGTTACAGTTCAGCCTCTATTTGTCTTTTCTGATCCTAGACATAGTTAACACAATTCCTAAGTGTAATCTTGTAACTATAGGGTTCTGTGCTTGAAGATAGAATACCTAGTCATGACTTGGGTGTAAGGCAATTTTTCTTCCTGAAAGAACACACCTCTTAACTAACAGAATAGCCTTCATGGTGGTAACCGAATTGCTCTCAAAGGAAAATGTTCCCTTTTGAAAAGCAAATCAATGCAACGGGGAAACTGAAAGCAGAGAGAAAACAGGTGAACAAAATGAAGGAGCACTGACATTTAGCGCAAGCAAATTACTTGTATTTTCATTTAATAGTTTCATAATAACCCATTCAGTGCCAGGGGGATTTAACGTGTGATATATGACCTGTCTGGCAGAACATTTACTAGACCAATTCATAAGACAGTAGTTTAAAGCACAAAATTATTTTACATGCTATAATGATTTTAATAATTTTCAAAAAGGATATGACTAGTGTTCAATACATACAAATCTAATGCAATGCTTCTCTGACTTTGTCCTAAAGCAGTCTTGTTTTGTAACATATCCAAATGAGGACAGATGGAACTGTCACAATGCCCCATCTACCATTTAATCCACCTCAGCTTCTGTGAGAATCTACTGAAATGATGTTGGCAGACGCCTGTCACATTAAAAAATCGAATGTCAAAAATAAGAAAAATAAATGTATATACATAGATGCAGTACATACATATGGTACCTAAAATCCATCAACATTTTTAGCCAGATTAAGTGGTTCATAAGTCCAATAAAACTATTTGAGTAAATCAAGCATTTAATTTCTTTGCTAACAAAAAGTAGTAGTTTCAAAAAATGACTTTCTGGACTTTTGGATCTTGAAAGTCATTTAGAGTGGCTTTTTGAATTTGTGTGATGTATCTGTGGCATTCAGTAGAGATGTTTAAATTCCGTTATGTTTGATGAAGTCCCAAGAACGGGATAAGTGTATAACATACTGTGTATTTTGCTGAGCTGGAGCAGATCGGAACTATTTCTTAACCCACCCAGGAAGGGTGAGTTTATCTTCCCTATCAGCTGCTCATTTAATGGGAGAAGGTGGGTGGATGTCACAAGAGTAGCGTGCTTGGAGCATAGGACAACTACCCTTTGTTTGGGGTGCATTACCATCAGTGTGAGAGACTGCTCAAACATTGGAGTTGACCAGAGCACATATTCCTGTAATTCTTGGCTACTATTAACATTCCATCAGTTCTCTGCAGGAGACGCCCAGGTAGGAGGATAGTAGGGAAAGGTTAGCCGCCTTGATGGGCAGATTTTAATTGGTTTTATATTTTGTGGTGGTTAATTTTTCTGTGTTATATTTGATGTGAGGTAATAAAGTTTGTGATTTGTTACCAAATTAATTGAGTGTACACAGCATTGTGCTATTGCTACAAGGTTCTTTTGTCAAGGGGATCTATCTCCTTGGGTTTTGGTTTCTTACATTCAATTTTAACCCTGTAAGCACCACAGATAAAATTGCTTAGCCATACCCACAATTCATAAGGCTGTGAATGGTGGGTATGCACTTTTCACAGAAAAGTGCAGTTACATCTATTGTTGAAAATTGGCCATGGTGTTTTACACTTATGTAATTACAGAAATGTTTATTGAGTGTGTTACACTATTTAACAAACTATTGTAGAAAACACATTTTAAAATGTGTTATTTTAGATAACTTTAGTGTTTAAAAAGAAACAGCAATGACATCAACGTCCTAGTAGCGAGCGGTTTGGGTTGTAAATGTGGGTCTCACTCTCCCAGTTTAGTTATAATAGTTATAGTGTTGTTGTATTTTGGTATTGCATCCTTCCAACATTAGTGTACTTTTAGGATTTGATACAGTTATCTATGGATATTTTCAGAACTCTGTACAGTAAAATCTGTCAGTCCATTATTGTCAAATGTATTTTAACTAGAGATGTTCGAAACTGTTGAGTTTCGTTTCCGTTTTCGAATTTTAAAAATTTTGAAAGTTGAAAATTTGAAAAATTAACCCATAGAAGTCCAAGAGAGAGTTTCTGTCCATTTTGAGGGACAAATAGTAATAGTAGGTTACTGTAAATGACACAAAGAACTGGGGAATGGTCTGGGGAACCTGTAAATAGAACCAAAACTTATTTCCCTCGAAATACTCTTTCCCCATGATTGGGCTGTTTTCGAGCTTCTGCATTCTATTATCGAGAGTTACCGAAATCGAGCGCTACTTTTCAGGGTTACTGATATTACAAAGTTGAGGGTTACCAAAATCGTTTCTTGGTTTCGAGGGTTACCGAAATCGATCATTACTTTTGAGGGTTACCGAAATCGATCATTACTTTTGTTGCACGGTTTCGATAATCATCTATTTTTGATTTCGATAATTATCAAAATTTCAATAAAAATCGAAAAATTCGGAAAATCTGGGCACCATGAAATCTGGGAGTTCAGAAAGTTTTTTCAGGACTTCGAAACCCTCAAATTCGATTCAAAACCAATTTTAACTGTATGTCTTCATTGAGATAAGGCAAATGATAATCAAAGTATTGAAAATCAAACATATGGTGATGGTAGGTTCATACTCACAGGTGCTCAACCCCGATGCTGTCTAGCGGCGCTCACACGCTTCGTTCCTCCCACGACCATTGAGATATATATATCCATACGACAAGTATGTGTGAAGCAGGCTGCACGCTTACAGTCTCTAAAATCATTTCTTTATTCACAAAAATTCATCAGGACACACAACACTGGTAAAACGCAGAACCTGACAAACTCGAGGAACACAGGTGTGCCCGACGCGTTTCGTGACGTCAGTCACTTCATCAGAGGCTCATCAGAGGCCCTGATGAAGTGACTGACGTCACGAAATGCGTCGGGCACACCTGTGTTCCTCGAGTTTGTCCATGTCTGCATTTTTACCAGGGTGTGGTCCTGATGAATTTTTGTGAATAAAGGAATGATTTTAGAGACTGTAAGCGTGCAGCCTGCTTCACACATACTTGTCGTACAAATGATAATCAACATTATTTATAACACAATAGTAACAAACGTTAATATGGGTAAGACATATTTTATTCTGTGTTAAATGTACTGTGTTAGTTTTATCTTAAACTATTTGAAATTGCATTTATTATTCTTGTCCTGCTATTAATCTTGATATGTTCACTAAGCCCCATTAATTTTGAAGTCTAAAATCAACATATTGATGTTTTTTATAGCATGTTGGAACTCTGGATACTCTAATAATTTCTTTATGCATGATAATGACATTGAGTATTGAGTTAAATATATAACTAGATTTATAGATGTTTATCAGGCAATTTATTTACCATTTTTTTTAATTGATAATTGTTAAAGGCAAATAATATTTGACAGTGTGGTAGAAACAGTACTCCTAACATTCATGTAATGTGAGCAGAGGCTTAAAGGACAACTAAACCCACAGAACAACACTTAACCAGAAGGCAGAACACCTTGATATAAATCCAGCAACCTGTGTCTTACTGTACCTCTCATTTTGATATGGGCGCTGGGAAATTTACCTAAATAATATGGTTTGTGCTTTACTTTTAGTATCACAGTTTGGTCAACGACCTTTTTGTTATGCACATGCTCAGTCCTTAGCTATGGCAAAACTTGTTACAGTTGGTTACACCCATTAATAATCTCTAGCCAATAATTTTAAAGGACAGATAAAGCAGGAAGCATGTGACTGAGGTTAGGTGGTGTGGTCCAACACTGCACATACACACAGATACGTCATCCAGTTCAACAGACTTACGTTTACTTGAATACAATTTACTGAAATGGTATTTTATAGCTTATGGTGTTTTTAGGGGGGTAGTTTTCAGATTCTGGAGTAAAAAAAATATTGGGTTTAGTTCTCCTTCCTTTAATAGCCTGACATGCCAACACCCTTGTATGTACATCTGGTAGATGTACACCAGGTTTCATTTTCAATTGACTTATGAAAGCATTAAAGCTTGAAAAAAAGGCCAAAAAAGTGTTTATTTCTCCATTATGAGAGCAATGTGCCTGTTTTTGTGTTTCACAATGAAGTATAAAATACTTTTTGGGACTTTTCGTCCAGCCTTAAAGCTTCCTTCTTTTTTTCTGCCACCAACATGCACATTTTTTTATTTCTTGCAGGCTATTGATGATTAGCATAAGCAGCACTTTGTGAAGGAACCAGGCTGAACTTTTAACATTCCACCCTGAGCTTTTGCAGACTGACAAGAGCCAAAATGTATTGGGCGCTACTTTAGTGCTGCTTTTATACTAAATTAAGAAAGCTTTATAAAGCAGAACTCCAAATGTGCCAATTTTACTCTAACCAGTTTTATTAATTACTAAGCATTCAGAAAATAATTAGTTTTTATCCAGAAACACTTTATTTTAAAATATTAAACTATAGTTCCATCTTCCCCATGGCTATGATGCACCTTGACAAAGCTAGTGACTATTTGGGGCAAATTGCCATTGATGTTTTATTATTAATATTTATATAAAGTTGAGTTTAAGCAGGGACTTTTGCCAAATGCCTTAAGGCTTAAATCACTTTTATTATGATATCTGTGTAATTATTATGTATTTATTACTTGTGTTTGTATTTTCTCTTATTTTTTCCCCTTGTCTGAATTCCATGTGTTTTAATATGGTACAGTGCTACATCCCAAGTGGTGCTATATAAATATAACTTTCATACATTTGAATGCCTGTTTAGCCTACAGTATTTAGTCATGCACATTGCTATGTGGCAATGCAGGACATTTATTACACAATACTTTACATATTTTTTTGAAACATTAAATCTTTTTTATAGCACAGCACTACTAAGTTTTGCGCTTCCTCGTACAACAAAATGGTTTAATGTAAAGGACCTTAAAGGGTATCTTTACTGCTAAAATAATTTTTTGCTACCAAAAAATTATTTTACCAGTTGAGATACCCTTTAAGGTAGCGCAAAGTCTTTCTTATTTTAACTCGAGCCTGCAATACGATAAATTGGGTAAAAGTAGGGGCATGCTTTCACGGTATTTGATATCTGTACAACACATAGTAGTAAAAACAATAAGTAATATTCAGGGAGATTCAATAAAAGTTCTTATCATTTAAAATGGTGGTAATTTTGCCCCAACCAATAGATGTTAGCTTTCAAATGTTAAATAAGATCTGATTGGTTGGGACAAAATTAGCACCATTTTAAACGATAAGAAGATTTATTAAATAACCCTGATTGTCTTAATAGTGTCTGAGAAACAGAATAGCACTCTTTTTCTTATAGCACTGTGCATTATTTATTTTACAGTTTTACAGTAAACTTTTTCCAATACTGTTTCTAATCTATATTTGCTTTCTGAGCTAAAGGAAGTACAGTATAAATGACTTTCTGAAGATTCAAAAGTCACCTTTAGAATAAACTTGTAGTTTTGATTCACATTGCAGAGATTTTCTGGTCCAAACACACAATATCTTTACCCCTTGTTTTTAGCATACTCAGGGAGATTCATCCCCGCACTAATTTCTCTGTCTTCTCTATCTTTGGCTATCTCCCATGTGCTTACAGCTCTGGTTTTTTTTATTCTCCATTTGTATCTATGCGAAGAAAAGCTACAAAATATCCCATTCACACCCTTTAAAAACTTTCTCAAATTCCGCCTATGCAGATGAAAAGAAACAGAATTCCATGCGAAATGCCACAATGTGTCTTATCACGCCATTTTTTTGAAAATAGCCGTTCCCCGGTAGATGCAGCAGGACAATGTCGTCTGCACCAAGAAAGTGACTGAGCGAAGCTAGCACTGCGTACATTTCTTGAGGTAATTATACCTTTTAATCGCGTATTTGTATTTTTCGTTTTTCCGATTCTCCTTCTAGACTACAAATTTTACACCATAGGAAATTGAACATAGGTGACGCACATAAGTAGCTATTATTTGGATTCAAAATAGTCATTGTGCATTGCATACCAATAGTTGCTCCGTAGCGCTTGTGTCTTAACCATTAAGTTCCCGCATATTTTTGCACATCCATCCGTGGATTAAATCTGGATATGTGATTCTTATTTTCCCTATTTTTACTTTTGTCTTATGTGTTTACAGCACCTCGTCGTGTAGAATGTTCGAGCTCTAGGCAGGTTCTTAGTATAATGAAGTGACGTGAATTCGTCGACACCGCGGTACTATGGTCGGAGAGAGTAAGAACACTGGGTGGAATAATCACTACATTTAAACGGGGGCAAAAGTACGAGTGACTGGCTCAATTTCGAGTTGAAAAAATCATGAAATAACCAGTCCACTACTGCAATGAAACATTTATTGCAATCCCAATTTATCTTTTACTACTTTTAAAATTAGAAAACCCGCAAGTGGACCTATGAAAGTCAATGGGAGTTAAAAATCCAAAAGTTCCATCCAAAATTAAGGTATAAATAGAAATGGTAACTCTGTAAATGGTTCAGGGACCTGGAAAATGGTCTGGGGACGTATTCAAATAAAAGTCAGAAATCCGCAAAGTACGAATTTCAGCGGATCTGTGAAATCCACTTCAGAACTAGGTTCAGGTATCTCTAGTTCTGACCGCTGTAGTCAAATGAAGATACTGGATGGTAACATAATACTGCCCAATACAGTCAATACATGTCATGGGCACTATTTTACAACACTGTCATGGATTAACACTGCTATTGTAATTATGGCCTGGATCATTATCATAATTTAAAGATATTGATAATTAAATCCCATACTTTTACACTTCAGCATTATGGATGAAAATATAAGAAATCATTTTTATAAAAAAAAAATAGAAGAAATAGAAATAAAGTGGGTTATGCCTTTTATAAAGAGCAGATATATTTTATAGATATATTTTTGCATAGAATCCAGCCCAATAGATTTGACAGACAAAACAGCAAGTCCTTCTAAGCATAAATAGCATTTGCAGTTTTAATTCCGTTCTTCATGCAATCTGCATATCAGACACAAAATAAAAATATCTTTATAGTTGTTTTCTACTAGAGATTGATTTTAGCTTTTTTTTATCATTGTGACAATCCCTTAAGTCATAAATTCAGCATTAAATGTTTGAAATGGATGACTAATCTATTAAAAAGATATAATAAACCAGCAGTTTTATGTAGAGATTAATATAATGTAAGTAGCACACCTGAACCTGATTTGTTTTATAGAACTAATCATAAAATTTGCTTAGAAATTTGTTAGATGTTTCTGGCATTATAGAGCTTTATGTGCAGGGAAACATATAACTCCCACATCGTCTATTAAGGTTTTCCAGAATCAAAAACTTTTTTACAAAAACCAAATTACTTATGAAACCATACATGCACATTACAATGTGCATAGTGCTAAATTACAGCAATGTAGATCTTGCCTTTTACCCAATCTGGTTTCTGTTTATGACATCAATACAGCATACTCAATTTCAAAAGGATTGTGACCACTATAAAAATAGAATGAATTCAAAGCCAACCATTAAACAGGAATATAGTGAAAATAGATTCTTGCCTG
Source organism: Hymenochirus boettgeri (assembly GCA_019447015.1). Lineage (NCBI taxonomy): Eukaryota > Metazoa > Chordata > Amphibia > Anura > Pipidae > Hymenochirus > Hymenochirus boettgeri. The sequence continues at coordinate 73,127,223 of CM033470.1, read as the reverse complement.
GTCCTAATTTTCCAAAATGATTTCAAGAATTCATAGATCTTGCTTCAAGAACTAAATTATAAAAATGTCTTATTTACTGCAGAATAATTTAACTTAAATCTTATAATACCATAAGTGCTAAAGGGCAAACTTGTCAAGAGAAATTAATCTGTATATGTTAATAATGAGAGAGATTTTGTTTCAAAATTTGTTTTTTTAAAATAAAAGCAAATAAGTCATATAGTAGATAGAGTGGCCGAACTTCGTAAAATCCATTATGATTTGGAAATCTGACCCATTAAAGACCCACTCAAAAAATTTGAAAAGTTTGATTAAAAAAGGAAAAATAGCAATAATAACTTATTGTACATGACTCTGGGACCTGGGAAAAGGTCTGGGGAAATAGCCAGAGCTTGAAAAGAAAGCAACTTTCTTCACACGCATGCTAGCTTCGGCATTCCACATTTAATCATTATCCCATGTTTGGGCTCGAGGGTTCATAATTTTGTTAAACCTCTCATTAACCTCCTATACATGGAACTGAGGGTTCCCAAATTCAGTATTTCTCCTATGTATATGAAATCAACAGTTAACAAATTATATAAACCTCATATTTATGGAATCAAGGGTTCACATTCTTTTTCACGACAATCTTGACCATTCATTATATAATTATGAAAAAGTTCAGTGCGATTGAAAAATCTGAAATCTGAAATTCAGATGCAGAAATTCTTGAAAGTTCCTTTATTTTTGTCCGCCTGCATATCTTCTCGAAGTACCCCATAATAAATAAGAATGTGTACTGGGACTATTGATGAAGAACTTGGCCTAATTTCCAAAGATTAACTCTAATGGATCGCTGTGTTCTATGCCTGTAAAACAATTATTTTATCCTGATTCCAACCCCCCCTCCCAGTGGAAACAATGGATTTGGCTAGTCACACATGATCTTGCTTATCACAAACTACTTTATATGCATAGAAAATAGAAATTGTCCAAATGAATATAATAAATATGGGCACCTTGCTTATGTGAGATGCAACTCAGTGCGATGAGCAGCATCCCCATTTAGGTGGTTAGGCTGCTAACCATTCACTACTCATCCCTCCCATCTCCCTACTTTTCCTTCTACTCTTACCACCTGTGCACCGTCACTTCTGAATATGAAAGGCAAGACAGAATTCACAATATGTATGCACTTTTTCCTTTAGTCCCTAATCAAAGACAAACAAAAACATCTTTCATCAGTGCAGATAGTCATGCAGTTAATGACCTCCTCTCTAACTGTAGAGCTTAGAGATGTTTAGTCTGATTTACCCACAAACCACTAAAGGTGGGTGGGTGTAAATATGCAAATGAAAGAGGGTATCTTTCTATGGCTGCAGGGGAGATTTTGTTTATGCTTTTAATTTAATTTTTAAAAAAATAATTAATAAATTAAAAACGTACTATTATATATATATATATATATATATATATATATATATATATATATATATATATATATATATATATATGTATATATCAATGTAAGGATTAATGTGATACATTGCTTACCATTTTTTTTTGCTTTTCAAAAATCGATTTATTGTATTAGGCATTTAGTATCATTGTTTTGTAAAATGTATTGAATGCACTAATGCTATGTTAACCTTTTTAGTCCCTAGCATCTATTGTAACAACAAAGTAACATATTAGTATTTTAAAGTGAACATGCTCTTTATGGTATATCTTTACTCCAGCTGTTTCCAATAAACACAATCATTTATTAAGAGCCCTGACTACTGATCAGATTGGACATGTTTTGAAATCCATGTGGAAAAAGGCCAATTTTGTGATGTGCCAAAAAGTCTGTCTATTTCTAGACCTCTGTATAATAAATAGTACCAGACTGATTAGTTTTGCTACAGCTATGAATTATAACACATGTAACCTCATTACTCAAATAATGAATCCACCCCTGACACATAATATGGGTGTTTCCTTTACTTATAAGCTTATCATATTTACTCAAGGATTCAATAGATATGGTGGAAATTATAGCGACTGTATTTTAAGAGATTTTGTTATATTACCATTATCAGGACTGTTTCTTATACTGCATTAATTGCAGCATCTAATATGCCTGTTTAGGCAGACAGAGAAAAAAGGAAAGTTGGAGGAGTATGTGTTTATATTAAAAAAGAATTGAAGCCAAGAAGAGATAACTGGCAATATGGGTGGAATTAGGCAACAGAAAGGGGTAATTCCATTGTTAGTGTCTGCTATAAGCTGCCAAATGCTAGCAAGAGGAGGTTAGTCAACTCATATGCAGTTGCAAGGGCTGCAAGTTTGGGGAGTGTGCTTATTATGGGGGACTTTAATTACCCTGACATTGATTGGTGTAGTGGAACTGCCATCACAGAAAAAGGCGATGAGTTCCTGAATTTGCTGCAGGATATTTTCTCTCACAGGTGGTTGAGGTTCCTACTAAAAGGAGCTCTGTTGGATCTGGTAATATCTAACATCGTGGAGCGCATTATAGATATAAAGGTAACTGGAGGCTTAGGGAATAGTGACCAGTGGCGTTTGGACTTGTTTCGAAAGGAAAAGTGCACTGGGTTAACAAAGACTTTTAATTTCGGGAAGGCAAATTTTCCCGGTTAAAAATAGCTCTTCAGAATGTCACTGGATAATGTATTATCAGGTAAAGGTACTGAACAGAAGTGGACTGTGTTCAGGGGGATTTTAAGCCAGTTCACATATAAATTTATAATCTTGGGAAATAAATGTAAAAAAAAAATGTAAATCCGAACCCATGTGGCTGAATTCTGATGTAAAGAGGCAAAGGAAGAAAAAGGCATTTAAAACCTTTAAGGCAGAGGGAACAGAAAGGGCCTTTAGGGATTATAAAAACTGTAACAAGGAGTGTAAGAAAGCAATCAAACTAGCTAAATTAATAATAAGTTAGATAGCTGAACAAGCATCACTAAGCCTAAATTTTTTTAAAGTATATTAATAGTAAGAAGATGAGGACTGAGAATGTGCATCATTAATTAATGGGATAAGTTAGTTACGGAGATGGCGATAAAGCAAATGTCTTGAATACTTTTTTCCTGTGTAACACTATAGAAGATCCAAGTACAGATTTCATAGGTATAGTAGCAATAATGGTATAAAATATTTAAGTGACTTTGGACTTAAGGATATGGTACGAAAGAACAATAAGGTTAATATTAATAAATCTCCTGGACCGAATAAACACCATCCTCGGTTACTTAGGGAGCTAAGTTCAGTTTTATCTAGCCATTGTTTCTTATTTTTGCAGATTCCCTCATGTCCGGTGGTGTGCCTCTGGATTGGAAAAAGGCTGATGTTATTCCAATATTCAAAAGGGTAGTCGTTCACACCGGCTAATTACAGGCCTGTAAGTTTAACTTTAAGTGGTGGGGAAGATCCTGGAAAGTTTAATAAGGGAACATGTTCTAGAGTATGTTTCAAGGACTGACATTATAAGTAGTAACCAGCATGGATTTAGGAGGAGTAGATCTTATCAAACTAACTTGCTTGAATTTTATGAGGAAGTGAGTAAAAATTTAGACTCTGGCATAGCAGTAGATGTAGTTTACTTGGATTTTGCAAAGGCTTTTGATACAGTCCCCCATAGGCGACTAATGTATAAGCTGAGGTCTGTTGGTCTGGGGAGTCACATTTGTACATGGATAGAAAATTGGTTAATGAATAGGATGCAGAGAGTAGTTGTAAATGGGGCTTCATCATTATGGACTAAAGTGCTAAGTGGGGTGCCACAGGGGTGTTGGGGCCGCTTCTATTTAATCTATTTATTAATGATTTGGAAGTGGGTATTGTCAGCAAGGTTTCTGTGTTTGCTGACGACGCAAAACTTTGTCGACCATTAAAAACTTCAGTGGATGTACAATCATTGCAGGGGGATCTGGATAGATTGTCACATTGGGCAATCTGGGCAGATGAGATTAAATGTTGATAAATGTAAGGTGATGCATTTTGGACTTAAAAATCCTTGTGCTACTTACACAATAAATGGCTTCGTGTTAAGTGAATCCCTGTTGGAAAGGGATCTTGGAGTTTTGGTGGATAACAAACTTAAAGGTAGCAAGCAGTGCCAGGCGGCAACAGCCAGAGCCAGCATGGTATTGTCTTGTATAAAGAGAGGTATGGATTCAAGGGAGGAAAATGTTATTCTCCCTCTTTACAAAGCAGTGGTAAGGCCTGATTTGGAATATGCAGTGCAATTTTGGAATCCTATGTACAAACAGGACATCTTTGAAATGGAAAGGGTTCAGAGAAGGGCAACTAAATTAATAAGGGGATTGGGGGAGCTTGAATATGAAGAGAGAGTGGAAAAGTAACAATTATACACGCTGGAGAAAAGGCGCTTGCGTGGGAATATGATTATTGTGTATAAATACACAACGGGCTTCAAGTTCGGAAAGGGTTTTTCACTGTGAGAACGGTAAAGCTAAGGAACTGTCTTCCAGTGGACATTGTTATGGCATTGTATAGCCCGTTGTGTATTTATACACAATAATCATATTCCCACGCAAGCGCCTTTTCTCCAGCGTGTATAATTGTTACTTTTCCACTCTCTCTTCATATTCAAGCTCCCCCAATCCCCTTATTAATTAGGTGCCCTTCTCTGAACCCTTTCCATTTCAAAGATGTCCTGTTTGTACTAGGATTCCAAAATTGCACTGCATATTCCAATAGGCCTTACCACTGCTTTGTAAAGAGGGAGAATAACATTTTCCTCCCTTGAATCCATACCTCTCTTATACAAGACAATACCATGCTGGCTCTGGCGTTTGCCGCCTGGCATGCTTGCTACCTTTAAGTTTGTTATCACCAAAAACTCCAAGTCCCTTCCAACAGGGATTCACTAACACGAAGCCATTTATGTGTAAGTAGCACAAGGATTTTTAAGTCCAAAATGCATCACCTACATTATTAAACATTTAATCTCATCTGCCAGATTGCCAAGTGACAATCTATCCAGATCCCCTGCAATGATTGTACATCCACTGAAGTTTTTAATGGTCACAAAGTTTTGCGTCGTCAGCAAACCAAGAAACTTGCTGACAATACCCACTTCCAAATCATTAATAAATAGATTAAATAGAAGCGGCCCCAACACCCCTGTGGCACCCCACTTAGCACTTTAGTCCATAATGATGAAGCCCCATTTACAACTACTCTCTGCATCCTATTCATTAACCAATTTCTATCCATGTACAAATGTGACTCCCCAGACCAACAGAATCAGCTTTTACATTAGTCGCCTATGGGGGATGTATCAAAGCCTTTGCAAAATCCAAGTAAACTACATCTACTGCTATGCCAGAGTCTAAATTTTTACTCACTTCCTCATAAAATTCAAGCAAGTTAGTTTGATAAGATCTACTCCCTAAATCCATGCTGGTTACTACTTATAATGTCAGTCCTTGAAACATACTCTAGAACATGTTCCCTCATTAAACTTTCCAGGATCTTCCCCACCACTAAAGTTAAACTTACAGGCCTGTAATTAGCCGGTGTGAACGACTACCCTTTTGAATATTGGAATAACATCAGCCTTTTTCCAATCCAGAGGCACACCACCGGACATGAGGGAATCTGCAAAAATAAGAAACAATGGCTAGATAAAACTGAACTTAGCTCCCTAAGTAACCGAGGATGTGTTTTATTCGGTCCAGGAGATTTATTAATATTAACCTTATTGTTCTTTCGGTACCATATCCTTAAGTCCAAAGTGCACTTAAATATTTTATACCATTATTGCTACTATACCTATGAAATCTGTACTTGGATCTTCTATAGTGTTACACAGGAAAAAAAGTATTCAAGACATTTGCTTTATCGCCATCTCCGTAACTAACTTATCCCATTAATTAATGATGCACATTCTCAGTCCTCATCTTCTTACTATTAATATACTTTAAAAAAATTTAGGCTTAGTGATGCCTTGTTCAGCTATCTAACTTATTATTAATTTAGCTAGTTTGATTGCTTTCTTACACTCCTTGTTACAGTTTTTATAATCCCTAAAGGCCCTTTCTGTTCCCTCTGCCTTAAAGGTTTAAATGCCTTTTTCTTCCTTTGCCTCTTTCATCAGAATTCAGCCCACATGGGTTCGGATTTACATTTTTTTTTTACATTTATTCCCAAGATTATAAATTTATATGTGAACTGGCTTAAAATCCCCCTGAACACAGTCCACTTCTGTTCAGTACCTTTACCTGATAATACATTATCCAGTGACATTCTGAAGAGCTATTTTTAACCTGGGAAAATTTGCCTTCCCGAAATTAAAAGTCTTGTTAACCCAGTGCACTTTTCCTTTCGAAACAAGTCCAAACGCCACTGGTCACTATTCCCTAAGCCTCCAGTTACCTTTATATCTATAATGCGCTCCACGATGTTAGATATTACCAGATCCAACAGAGCTCCTTTTAGTAGGACCTCAACCACCTGTGAGAGAAAAATATCCTGCAGCAAATTCAGGAACTCATCGCCTTTTTCTGTGATGGCAGTTCCACTACACCAATCAATGTCAGGGTAATTAAAGTCCCCCATAATAAGCACACTCCCCAAACTTGCAGCCCTTGCCAACTGCATATGAGTTGACTAACCTCCTCTCTGCTAGCATTTGGCAGCTTATAGCAGACACAACAATGGAATTACCCCTTTCTGTTGCCTAATTCCACCCATATTGCCAGTTACTCTTCTTGGCTTCAATTCTTTTTTAATATAAACACATACTCCTCCAACTTTCCTTTTTTCTCTGTCTGCCTAAACAGGCATATTAGATGCTGCAATTAATGCAGTATAAGAAACAGTCCTGATAATGGTAATATAACAAAATCTCTTAAAATACAGTCGCTATAATTTCCACCATATCTATTGAATCCTTGAGTAAATATGATAAGCTTATAAGTAAAGGAAACACCCTATTATGTGTCAGGGGTGGATTCATTATTTGAGTAATGAGGTTACATGTGTTATAATTCATAGCTGTAGCAAAACTAATCAGTCTGGTACTATTTATTATACAGAGGTCTAGAAATAGACAGACGTTTTTGGCACATCACAAAATTGGCCTTTTTCCAATGGATTTCAAACACTGTCCAATCTGATCAGTAGTCAGGGCTCTTAATTAAATGATTGTGTTTATTGGAAACAGCTGGAGTAAAGATATACCATAAAGAGCATGTTCACTTTAAAATACTAATATGTTACTTTGTTGTTACAATAGATGCTAGGGACTAAAAAGGTTAACATAGCATTAGTGCATTCAATACATTTTACAAAACAATGGATACTAAATGCCTAATACAATAAATCGATTTTTGAAAAGCAAAAAAAAATGGTAAGCAATGTATCACATTAATCCTTACATTGATATATACATATATATATATATATATATATATATATATATATATATATATATATATATATATATATATATATAATAGTACGTTTTTAATTTATTAATTATTTTTTTAAAAATTAAATTAAAAGCATAAAACAAAATCTCCCCTGCAGCCATAGAAAGATACCCTCTTTCATTTGCATATTTACACCCACCCACCTTTAGTGGTTTGTGGGTAAATCAGACTAAACATCTCTAAGCTCTACAGTTAGAGAGGAGGTCATTAACTGCATGACTATCTGCACTATGAAAGTGTTTTTGTTTGTCTTTGATTAGGGACTAAAGGAAAAAGTGCATACATATGTGAATTCTGTCTTGCCTTTCATATTCAGAAGTGACGGTGCACAGGTGGTAAGAGTAGAAGGAAAAGTAGGGAGATTGGGAGGGATGAGTAGTGAATGGTTAGCAGCCTAACCACCTAAAGGGGATGCTGCTCATCGCACTGCAGTTGCATCTCACATAAGCAAGGTGCCCATATTTATTATATTCATTTGGACAATTTCTATTTTCTATGCATATAAAGTAGTTTGTGATAAGCAAGATCATTGGACTAGCCAAATCCATTGTTTCCACTGGGAGGGGGGGTTGGAATCAGGATAAAATAATTGTTTTACAGGCATAGAACACAGCGATCCATTAGAGTTAATCTTTGGAAATTAGGCCCCAAGTTCTTCATCAATAGTCCCAGTACACATCCTTCATTTATTATGGGGTACTTCGAGAAGAATGCAGGCGGACAAAATAAAGGAACTTTCAAGAATTTCTGCATCTGAATTTTCAGATTTCAGATTTTTCATACGCACTGAACTTTTTCAATAATTATATAATGAATGGTCAAGATTGTCGTGAAAAAGAATGTGAACCCTTGATTCCTAAATATGAGGTTTATATAATTTGTTAACTGTTGATTTCATATACATAGGAGAAATACTGAATTTGGGAACCCTCAGTTCATGTATAGGAGGTTAATGAGAGGTTTAACAAAATTAGAACCCTCGAGCCCAAACATGGGATAATGATAAATGTGGAATGCCGAAGCTAGCATGCGTGTGAAGAAAGTTGCTTTCTTTTCAAGCTCTGGCTATTTCCCCAGACCTTTTCCCAGGTCCCAGAGTCATGTACATAAGTTATTATTGCTATTTTTCCTTTTTTAATCAAACTTTTCAAATTTTTTGGTGGGTCTTTAATGGGTCAGATTTCCAAAATCATAATGGATTTTACGAAGTTCGGCCACTCTATCTACTATATGACTTATTTGCTTTTATTTTAAAAAAAAAATTTTGAAACAAAATCTCTCTCATTATTAACATATACAGATTAATTTCTCTTGACAAGTTTGCCCTTTAGCACTTATGGTATTATAAGATTTAAGTTAAATTATTCTGCAGTAAATAAGACATTTTTATAATTTAGTTCTTGAAGCAAGATCTATGAATTCTTGAAATCATTTTGGAAAATTAGGACCAGGCAAGAATCTATTTCACTATATTCCTGTTTAATGGTTGGCTTTGAATTCATTCTATTTTTATAGTGGTCACAATCCTTTTGAAATTGAGTATGCTGTATTGATGTCATAAACAGAAACCAGATTGGGTAAAAAGGGCAAGATTACATTGCTGTAATTTAGCACTATGCACATTGTATGTCTGTATGGTTTTCTAAGTAATTTGGTTTTTGTAAAAAATTTTTGATTCTGGAAAACCTTAATAGACGATGTGGGAGTTATATGTTTCCCTGCACATAAAGCTCTATAATGCCAGAAACATCTAACAAATTCTAAGCAAATTTATGATTAGTTCTATAAAACAAATCAGGTTCAGGTGTGCTACTTACATTATATTATCTCTACATAAAACTGCGGTGGTTATTATTCTTTTTAATAGATTAGTATCCATTTCAAACATTTAATGCTGAATTTATGACTTAAGGGATTGTCACAATGAATAAAAAAAAGCTAAAATCAATCTTATGTAGAAAACAACTATAAAGATATTTTATTTTGTGTCTGATATGCAGATGCATGAAGAACGGAATTAAAACTGCAAATGCTATTTAGCTTAGAAGGACTTGCTGTTTTGTCTGTCAAATCTATTGGGCTGGATTCTGAATGCAAAAATATATCTATAAAATATATCTGTCTTTATAAAAAGGCATAACCCACTTTATTTCTATTTCTTCTATTTTTTTTTTATAAAAATGATTTCTTATATTTTCATCCATAATGCTGAAGTGTAAAAGTATGGGATTATAATTATCAATATCTTTAAATTATGATAATGATCCAGGCCATAATTTACAATAGCAGTGTTAATCCATGACAGTGTTTGTAAAATAGTGCCCATGACATGTATTGACTGTATTGGGCAGTATTATGTTACCATCCAGTATCTTCATTTGACTACAGCGGTCAGAACTAGAGATGACCTGACCTAGTTCTGAAGTGGATTTCACAGATCCGCTGAAATTCGTACTTTGCGGATTTCTGACTTTTATTTGAATACGTCCCCAGACCATTTCCAGGTCCCTGACATTTACAGAAGTTACCATTTCTATTTATACCTTAATTTTGGATGGAACTTTTGGATTTTTAACTCCCATGACTTTCATAGTCCACTTGCGGGTTTTCTAATTTTAAAAGTAGTAAAAGATAAATTGGGATTGCAATAAATGTTTCATGCAGTAGTGGACTGGTTGATTTCATGATTATTTTCAACTGAATTGGCCAGTCACGCACTTTCTGACACCCCGTTATAAATGTGTGATTAGTTCCACCCAGTGTTCTTACTTCTCCGACAGTACCGCGGTGTCGACACCATTCACGCTCCATCTTCATTATACCTCAGAGACCTGGGACCCCTAGAGCTCAACAACATTTCGTAGGCACTGACGAGGTGATGTAAAAATAAGGACAAATAGTAAAATAGGAAAGAATAGAGAGATGGCACATATAAGATTTCCAGAAGCCAGGATGGAGTGACTGCAAAGAAGATCAGGGGGAACTTAATACGGTTAAGACACAATGCGCCACGTGAGGCAATATTGGGTATGCAAATAGCCACTAGATCGATATTTTGAATCCAAATAAAGAAGCTACTTATGTGCGTCACCTATGTGTGCAATTTCTATGGTGCTCAAACAAGTCTTATCGTAGCTCTAGAAGGAGAATCGGAAAAGCACGAAAAATACAAATACCCGCCGGGATTAAGAAGGTCATATATTATCCTCAAGAAATGTACGCAGTGCCTAGCTTCGCATCGGTACACTTTCTTTGGTGTCAGACGTACATTGTCTGGCATTACCGGGGAACGGCCTATTCAAAAACAATTGGGGTGAAAGATAATTTGTTGTGTTTGGCATTTCGCATGGGAATTCCCCCTGTTTTTTTCATCTCAATATGGGTTGATATTTCGCAGAGCAAAAGTATATTATAGACCAGGGGGGTGGGGCTAATCGAGAATTGACTTTGGTGCTACCTTTCTCTTTCCGGACCAAAGAGGGAGTAGAGTAACAAAAATGGCTGAATAGGAAAAAAAAAAAAGACACAGAGGGACCACAGGTGGGTGAAGCGACATGGGAAGGGGGATAAGGCGCAAAAAAAAGATAAGACGAAGCAGGAGGAGAAAATTTAGTGCTGGGGATGAATCTCCCTGAGTATGCTAAAAACAAGGGGTAAAGATATTTGTGTGTTTGGACCAGAAAATCTCTGCAATGTGAATCAAAACTACAAGTTTATTCCTAAAGGGACTTTTGAATCTTCAGAAAGTCATTATACTGTACTTCCTTAGCTCAGAAACAAATATAGATTAGAAACAGTATTGGAAAAAGTTTACTGTAAAACTGTAAAATAAATAATGCACAGTGCTATAAGAAAAAGAGTGCTATTCTGTTTCTCAGACACTATTAAGACAATCAGGGTTATTTAATAAATCTTCTTATCGTTTAAAATGGTGCTAATTTGTCCCAACCAATCAGATCTTATTTAACATTTGAAAGCTAACATCTAATTGGTTGGGGCAAAATTACCACCATTTTAAATGATAAGAACTTTTATTGAATCTCCCTGAATATTACTTATTGTTTTTACTACTATGTGTTGTACAGATATCAAATACCGTGAAAGCATGCCCCTTACTTTTACCCAATTTATCGTATTGCAGGCTCGAGTTAAAATAAGAAAGACTTTGCGCTACCTTAAAGGGTATCTCAACTGGTAAAATAATTTTTTGGTAGCAAAAAATTATTTTAGCAGTAAAGATACCCTTTAAGGTTCCTTTACATTAAACCATTTTGTTGTACGAGGAAGCGCAAAACTTAGTGTGCTGTGCATAAAAAAGATTTAATGTTTCAAAAAAATATGTAAAGTATTGTGTAATAATGTCCTGCATTGCCACATAGCAATGTGCATGACTAAATACTGTAGGCTAAACAGGCATTCAAATGTATGAAAGTTATTATTTATATAGCACCACTTGGGATGTAGCACTGTACCATATTAAAAACACATGGAATTCAGACAAGGGGAAAAAATAAGAGAAAATACAAACACAAGTAATAAATACATAATAATTACACAGATATCATAATAAAAGTGATTTAAGCCTTAAGGCATTTGGCAAAAAGTCCCTGCTTAAACTCAACTTTATTAAATATTAATAATAAAACATCAATGGCAATTTGCCCCAAATAGTCACTAGCTTTGTCAAGGTGCATCATAGCCATGGGGAAGATGGAACTATAGTTTAATATTTTAAAATAAAGTGTTTCTGGATAAAAACTAATTATTTTCTGAATGCTTAGTAATTAATAAAACTGTTAGAGTAAAATTGGCACATTTGGAGTTCTGCTTTATAAAGCTTTTCTTAATTTAGTATAAAAGCAGCATAAAGTAGCGCCCAATACATTTTGGCTCTTGTCAGTCTGCAAAAGCTCAGGGTGGAATGTGTAAAAGTTCAGCCTGGTTCCTTCACAAAGTGCTGCTTATGCTAATCATCAATAGCCTGCAAGAAATAAAAAAATGTGCATGTTGGTGGCAGAAAAAAAGAAGGAAAGCTTTAAGGCTGGACGAAAAGTCCCAAAAAGTATTTTATACTTCATTGTAGAAACACAAAAACAGGCACATTGCTCTCATAATGGAGAAATAAACACTTTTTTGGCCTTTTTTTCAAGCTTTAATGCTTTCATAAGTCAATTGAAAATGAAACCTGGTGTACATCTACCAGATTAATACAAGGGTGTTGGCATGTCAGGCTATTAAAGGAAGGAGAACTAAACCCAATATTTTTTTACTCCAGAATTGAAAACTACCCCCCTAAAAAAACCAATTAGCTATAAAATACCATTTCAGTAAATTGTATTCAAGTAAACGTAAGTCTGTTAGAACTGGATGACGTATCTGTGTGTATGTGCAGTGTTGGACCACACCACCTAACCTCAGTCACATGCTTCCTTGCTTTATCTGTCCTTTAAAATTATTGGCGTAGAGATTATTAATGGGTGTAACCAACTGTAACAAGTTTTGCCATAGCTAAGGACTGAGCATGTGCATAACAAAAATGGTCGTTGACCAAACTGTGATACTAAAAGTAAAGCACAAACCATATTATTTAGGTAAATTTCCCAGCGCCCATATCAAAATGAGAGGTACAGTAAGACACAGGTTGCTGGATTTATATCAAGGTGTTCTGCCTTCTGGTTAAGTGTTGTTCTGTGGGTTTAGTTGTCCTTTAAGCCTCTGCATCACATTACATGAATGTTAGGAGTATCTGTTTCTACCAACTGTCAAAATTATTGCCCTTAACAATTATCAATTAAAAATAAATGGTAAATAAATTGCCTGATAAAATCTATAAATCTAGTCTATATATTTAACTCAATACTCAATGTCATTATCATGCATAAGAAATTATTAGAGTATCCAGAGTTCCAACATGCATATAAAAAACATCAATATGTGATTTTAGACTTCAAAATTAATGGGGTTAGTGAACATATCAAGATTAATAGCAGGACAAGAATAATAAATGCAATTTCAAATAGTTTAAGATAAAACTAACACAGTACATTTAACACAGAATAAATATGTCTTACCCATATTAACTGTTTGTTACTATTGTGTTATAAATAATGTTGATTATCATTTGTACGACAAGTATGTGTGAAGCAGGCTGCACGCTTACGTCTCTAAAATCATTCCTTTATTCACAAAAATTCATCAGGACACACACCTGGTAAAATGCAGACATGGACAAACTCGAGGAACACAGGTGTGCCCGACGCATTTCGTGACGTCAGTCACTTCATCAGAGGCCTCTGATGAAGCCTCTGATGAAGTGACTGACGTCACGAAACGCGTCGGGCACACCTGTGTTCCTCGAGTTTGTCCATGTCTGCAGTTTTACCAGTGTTGTGTGTCCTGATGAATTTTGTGAATAAAGAAATGATTTTAGAGACTGTAGCGTGCAGCCTGCTTACACATACTTGTCGTATGGATATATATATTCAATGGTCGTGGGAGGAACGAAGCGTGTGAGCGCCGCTACTGACAGCATCGGGGTTGAGCACCTGTGAGTATGAACCTACCATCACCATATGTTTGATTTCAATACTTTGATTATCATTTGCCTCTATCTCAATGAAGACATACAGTTAAAATTGGTTTTGAATCGAATCTGAGGGTTTCGAAGTCCTGAAAAAACTTTCTGAACTCCCAGATTTCATGGTGCCCAGATTTTCCGAATTTTTCATTTAGATTTTTATTGAAATTTTGATAATTATCGAAATCAAAAATAGATGATATCGAAACCGTTTGCAACAAAAGTAATGATCGATTTCGGTAACCTCAAAAGTAATGATCGATTTCGGTAACCCTCGAAACCAAGAAACGATTTTGGTAACCCTCAACTTTGTAATATCAGTAACCTGAAAGTAGCGCTCGATTTCGGTAACTCTCGATAATAGAATGCAGAAGCTCCGAAAACAGCCCAATCATGGGGAAAGAGTATTTCGAGGGAAATAAGTTTTGGTTCTATTTACAGGTTCCCCAGACCATTCCCCAGTTCTTTGTGTCATTTACAGTAACCTACTATTACTATTTGTCCCTCAAAATGGACAGAAACTCTCTCTTGGACTTTATGGGTTAATTTTTCAAATTTTCAACTTTCAAAATTTTTAAAATTCGAAAACGGAAACGAAACTCAACAGTTTCGAACATCTCTAGTTAAAATACATTTGACAATAATGGACTGACAGATTTTACTGTACAGAGTTCTGAAAATATCCATAGATAACTGTATCAAATCCTAAAAGTACACTAATGTTGGAAGGATGCAATACCAAAATACAACAACACTATAACTATTATAACTAAACTGGAGAGAGTGAGACCCACATTTACAACCCAAACCGCTCGCTACTAGGACGTTGATGTCATTGCTGTTTCTTTTTAAACACTAAAGTTATCTAAAATAACACATTTTAAAATGTGTTTTCTACAATAGTTTGTTAAATAGTGTAACACCTCAATAAACATTTCTGTAATTACATAAGTGTAAAACACCATGGCCAATTTTCAACAATAGATATGTAACTGCACTTTTCTGTGAAAAGTGCATACCCACCATTCACAGCCTTATGAATTGTGGGTATGGCTAAGCAATTTTATCTGTGGTGCTTAACAGGGTTAAAATTGAATGTAAGAAACCAAAAAACCAAGGAGATAGATCCCCTTGACAAAAGAACCTTGTAGCAATAGCACAATGCTGTGTACACTCAATTAATTTGGTAACAAATCACAAACTTTATTACCTCACATCAAATATACACAGAAAAATTAAACCACCACAAAATATAAAACCAATATTAAAATCTGCCCATCAAGGAGGCTAACCTTTCCCTACTATCCTCCACCTGGGCGTCTCCTGCAGAGAATGATGGAATGTTAATAGTAGCCAAGAATTACAGGAATAGTGCTCTGGTCAACTCCAATGTTTGAGCAGTCTCTCACACTGATGGTAATGCACCCCAAACAAAGGGTAGTTGTCCTATGCTCCAAGCACGTATACTTGTGACATCCACCCACCTTTCCCATTAAATGAGCAGCTGATAGGGAAGATAAACTCACCCTTCCTGGGTGGGGTTAAGAAATAGTTCCGATCTGCTCCGCCAGCAAAATACACAGTATGTTATACAACTTATCCCGTTCTTGGGACTTCATCAAACTAACGGAATTTAAACATCTTACTGAATGCCACAGATACATCACACAAAATTCAAAAAGCCACTCTAAATGACTTTCAAGATCCAAAAGTCCAGAAAGTCATTTTTTGAAACTACTACTTTTGTTAGCAAAGAAATGTAAATGCTTGATTACTCAAATAGTTTATTGGACTTATGAACCACTTAATCTGGCTAAAAATGTTGATGGATTTTAGGTACCATATGTATGTACGCATCTATGTATATACATTTATTTTTTTTATTTTTGACATTCGATTTTTTAATGTGACAGGCGTCTGCCAACATCATTTCAGTAGATTCTCACAGAAGCTGAGGTGGATTAAATGGTAGATGGGGCATTGTGACAGTTCCATCTGTCCTCATTTGGATATGTTACAAAACAAGACTGCTTTAGGACAAAGTCAAGAGAAGCATTGCATTAGATTTGTATGTATGAACACTAGTCATATCCTTTTTGAAAATTATTAAAATCATTATAGCATGTAAAATAATTTTGTGCTTTAAACTACTGTCTTATGAATTGGTCTAGTAAATGTTCTGCCAGACAGGTCATATACACACGTTAAATCCCCCTGGCACTGAATGGGTTATTATGAAAACTATTAAATGAAAATACAAGTAATTTGCTTGCGTAAATGTCAGTGCTCCTCATTTTGTTCACCTGTTTCTCTCTGCCTTTCAGTTTCCCCGTTGCATGATTTGCTTTCAAAAGGGAACATTTTCCTTGAGAGGCAATTCGGTTACCACCATGAAGGCTATTCTGTTAGTTAAGAGGTGTGTTCTTTCAGGAAGAAAAATTGCCTTACCACCCAAGTCATGACTAGGTATTCTATTTCAAGCACAGAACCCTATGTTACAAGATTACACTTAGGAATTGTGTTAACTATGTCTAGGATCAGAAAAGACAAATGAGGCTGAACTGTAACAACAGTGAACAACAAAATGTATTTATATAATAATTCTAAAGTAGAGTGGATTTTGAAAAAACAAGCATTTTGTATTATTTGCATTTATTTATAAATACAGGTGCATGTGTTCTTCAATGTATTCTTTAAGAAACATATGCTTGGTCAGTGTCCCATGTGTACAATTTTAAATATCAATTACATTGCTGCTTTAAAATAGTGATTTTATGTATGCCATGAACGTTATGTCTGTGTTTACCCAGAGGCACATTTTAACTACTGTAGTTAATAATGAATCCAGTAAAAAAAAAACTTTTACCAGTTTTTTAAAATTTTAAGAACATGTACAATGTGGTTTGCTAGTGTATATCGGTTGTTTTTGATTATTTCCGGGTCTCAGAGTGTATTATTTAGTCATAATGCATCTACTGTAAAATATAGGGATTTGTAAATAGTCCCTTGGACTTTGGCTTCAAAATGGAACTAAAAGACAACCATTGAATATACTTACACCCATATTCACCCAGAGCCTCAGCCAAGTGAAGTGGGGATTAAGGCAGGGCCGGATTTATCATTAGGCAAGTAGGCATGGGCCTAGGGGCACCTGGAGGACCTGAGGATGTCAATCTCCTCCTACCAATCCAATCCCTTTATAGCCTATTATCTACCCCCAAAAAGAGAAAATGGGTGTGTTTAGAGGTTGTGGTCTGTGTTTAGGGGTGGGGCTAAGGGTGCCAGGCTCTTGGGCCCACAGGCTCCTGAGGTGTCAATCCGGCCCTGGTTAAGGTCAAGCTAACCGAATCACTGTCTGTTAGCATGACATTTAAACCTTGCTTGGTGGTGGCTGTACAAGTATCGCAAAAGACATCCACATGGACCGCCTGCAAGCTATTCACCACTGGTTGTGGGCCTAAGTACATGAGTATTTAACTCAGCTAAAACTAAATACTCATGTAAAAGGAAGTGATTTACCCAGAGCCTCCATAACAGAGAGATACACAGAGCAGCTGCGTCTCTGGGTAAATCTCGCCAAACAGTTCAAAGTGGTTTAAAGGTTTCAGTGAGACATGTGACTGCTTTTGGATCCGCTCTTAGCGTGTAGTGTGGGTATCGCAAAAACACTATATTAAAGGTTACAGTACTTTTAATATGGGAATGGTCTAATGATATAATATCTATCTTGTAAGAATAATGAAGTCTGTTAATTATTTCGTATATTTCGAGGTAATATTTATTGTAACTAGAATAGTAAAGCTGGTAAAAAACCCTCCATATTGCTATCAGATTATTCAAGTTGTTCAGATTTTAATTTATTTTAGAACAGAACATATACAGAATGTACCAAGGCGGTTAACCAAGGTTAAAATGGGTTTTGTAGAGGTTGTAGGAAATTAGTTAGATATTTTAGTGATATACTTATTTTAAGACTGGAATTGAAAGTCTTGCAAGACTTAAAGGAAATCAGAATGTATAATAAGCTACTATACTATAATATATACTATAATTATGTATTACACTACTATATACTTACTACTACTGTACTGTGTATACGACCTACTGGCTAGCTACGAGATGGCCAGTTCGCAGATCCGAAACCGGATCCGCGAATTTCGGATTTCCGAGATCCGCGAACTGCGGATCTCATGGATTTTCCGGAATTCGCTTTCCAAATTTTTTCGAACTGCGTTCGAAAATTTTCGATAAATCGGGGGAAATTCGAAAATCCAAGAAATTTCGAATATAATTCGAATTTTTAAAGAATTTTCGAAAATCTGGCAAAAAATGATACAGTAACTTGCTGTTAAAGGGCCCTGAGAGAAATGGTCTGGGGAACTTTCTAAAAGAATCCTATTCTGATTTTTACAATCAGAATTTTCAGAAAGAATCTGATTGGTATACCAACCAATCACATTTCTTTTCGTCAGAATTGGTTACAATTAGATTCTAACTTATTGTAACCAATTTGATTGGCATACTAAATAGAGAGTGGACCAGATTGTGGAACCAAACTGGTTCCATGGCAGATCTCCGAGATCTGCCAATCCGCGGATTTCCGAAACACCTTCGAACATTTTCGAAGATTTTCATGTATCAAATTCACCAATGGCAGCTGTTTTTACCCGTGCCAACCCCCTGGGTATAAAAGGCAGCTAGACAGGTGCCACTTTGTCAGTGTGTTAAAGTGAGTTAAGTGGAGACCTGACAGTGTAGGAGTTATAGAGTTTTTTTCATGCTTGTGAAGCGTACTGTGTGAATTTTAGTGTGGTGGATTAGCACTTGTTGTTAACCACTCCTGTATTCACACAATTTGGGACCCAAAAGTCCTTTTGAGGACTAACCCCCCCCCCCCTATAAGTTTTTGGACAAATTTAGTGTAGGCCTTTAGAGATCTACTGGCCCTATTTAAAAACACACAGTATTGCAGTTTAACGATACAGTGCAATTACTAATGTACAACCGTGGCAGTAAATTAACGCTGAACGTTCGTTAATTAAAACAAACCAATTCTGGAGGACCAAGACAGTGGTATGGATGTCAAATGATGCGCGCAGCCAGTGCTATGTAGCCCCTCCATTATATTGCACTTCTAGTGCTGTACATGCCTTTTGCCATTGGAATGCTCTAAATCAGGGGCAAGCGCAGGATTGTTAAGGGGGGGATTTCTGAGAAGCACAGTAGGAAGTTCATGACTAGAGATGGAACTGACCCAAACTTGAACACACAAATTTGAACGGTCGATAATTCATCATACAGAAATAGACGAGCGGTCATCTACACCCTCCATTAGCGGAGCTCCCACATCAGCGGCCTTTCAGCATGTCCTTGAAAACATATTACACTGCAAATAACAGTTTCAAGCTTTAGGGTTTTTAAAACTTCACCTTTATTTGTAAGCAATTCTGATTGGATACATTAAAATATTTTAGAAAGAATCTGATTGATATACAACCAATAAGATTCTTTTTCAATCAGAATTGGTTACAATCAGATTGGTCTTGTTCCCAGACCATTTCGGAGGTCCCAGGGCCATTTACAGTAAGTTACGGAACGGATTTTAGCCGTTCGGCCATCTCTATAGCTACTATATAATTGATATACTATAATTAATGCATGTGATTAAAAATGCAACAGACATCAATAGCAGCTTGTATTTTATTTCCCAGTTTGAGGGTTATATACCTAAAGTCTTTAAAGGGAATGTCCACCACAAAAACTAAAATTGAATATGTTTGAGAGAAGCCTCCACATTACTGAACTGTATACCTGAACCCCTGAAAATATCCCCAGTTATCCTCCTTTTCATCCCATTACAACTGAGGCCTACATCCCTACTGAGCGGTGAATCATGGACACCCGTAGGCACGGCCCGGCACATCATCCTTGGGGGAGGAAAAACAAACCATGTGCTGACCTGGGGACTCTTGAGGAGAAAATAAGTAAATCCCTTCTACTCCATGCTGTGTGTGCTAGTCACTGGATTTAGGAAGGAGAAGGTTAGGGGTGATGAAGTGGAAATGTATGGTGGTGAGAGTTCTCTTCTTGCTGTCTGCCAATCCATAGATTATGGGAGGTGTTTCCCCACCTTACTGTGTTCTCAATCAGACTGAGACAGCACCGCTTCATTGACCCCCTTCATAGATCCCATTTCATCTAACGCAAGGAGGTGAAATTACTTCCGCCTCTCAACTCGCATAACAACCATGTTAAGGTCCTGACAGGAATCAGTCCATGACAATTAGGTAACAGAGTGTGTATGTAGATATGTTCATATGCTTTAGCCTCACATCGCCATTCAGATTATGAATGAGTCAGAAATACACAATTGACATTACAGTTCAAAGCACGGCTTATCAGGCCCTCTAACCCCAGGAGCCATTAGTGAAGGGAGACATCACTGACTGCAATGGTGCACAGCAACGCGAACTGGGAGCGATGCCTGGGTGACGGAAGGAGAATATGAGTGCAAACTACAAGCGCCAGCTGTACCTCAGTATGTCGTTACTCAAGGACAGTCGAGCTGATCAGGTCAAGACTTTACTGTAACATCTCACTGTTGAAGAAGTTACCAATGTTGTCTCATTGAGATATAGATCCAATCACTGTCAGGCAGTGCACAAGTTCAGAAAAGCTGCTGCTATGCCATATGTTCCAATATCTCAACACGGTCGGATTGTTTCTCAATCCTGTTACTGGGGCTTACTATGGATTATGTATGGCTGGAGTATAAGGTCTTGAAACAATGAAAGTGCGAGAGTCCCGTTGTAGAAAGCACGATGCAGTGTTACGAGAATGAAAAGAGTGGATTTCACTATCAAGTAGTGTATGAATTTGATATGAATTAGGTGAGATCGATGTGAGTGACGATAGCTAGCGCCACACAGCACAACATTGCCAGGTGCTCATTGTCGATTGCTCTATCCTGTTTTTATCCTTATATGTTGTTACTTGTTTTCTTATTGACTTATTGAATGTAGTACCTCACCTTTCGCATCTTTGTAGATTTAGTTGTTTTGTTATTCGTTCTTCTCGTACGCGTTTTTATGACATTTTATCACTCTCTGGCCTCTGCGCCTTCTCCTTCCGGTTCTGCCGTGTGCTGCCTCCCGCCGTGGGCTGCTGTCTGTCCTCTTAAGTTTACTTCATCAACTGATTTTCTTACTTCTTATCTGCGTTCATGTGTTTTCTCGCGCTTTCGACCGTCATCTCCAGCCTCTTTTCAACCTGCCCCTAGTTGACGTATCTTCTGTATGCTTCTCCCCTCCATTCGCCCCGACCTCTTCCTCTTTCCCGTCTACTTCCATCCTCCGTCTTCTTTTTTCTTTCTCATTCCCTCATGTTCACCTTCTCTTTTCGTCCCTTCGCCTCTGCCCCTTTTTCCCTCTCTTCTTTATTTAGCTGACATTTTCTTTTTATTTTCTTCTCTTAGTATTTCCTTTTTTTCTTTCCCGCCCCCCGTTCCGTTCCTATTTCGGCGTTCCAAACTATCTGGGACATTGTTCACCAATAGAACATGTCAGAGGACACAAGGACATCCCTTAAGACTTGAAGAAAAAAGGTTTAGGCTTCAAGTTCGGAAAGGGTTTTTCACTGTAAGAACGGTAAAGCTAAGGAACTGTCTTCCAGTGGACATTGTTATGGCCACAGTGAAAAAACCCTTTCCGAACTTGAAGCCCGTTGTGTATTTATACACAATAATCATATTCCCACGCAAGCGCCTTTTCTCCAGCGTGTATAATTGTACTTTTCCACTCTCTCTTCATATCAAGCTCCCCCAATCCCCTATTAATTTAGTTGCCCTTCTAGACCCTTTCCATTTCAAAGATGTCTGTTTGTAATAGGATCAAATTGCACTGCATATTCCAAATAGGCCTTACCACTGCTTTGTAAAGAGGGAGAATAACATTTTCCTCCCTTGAATCCATCCTCTCTTTTACAAGACAATACCATGTGGCTCTGGCTGTTGCCGCCTGGCACTGCTTGTACCTTTAAGTTTGTTATCCACCAAAACTCCAGATCCCTTTCCAACAGGGATTCACTTAACACGAAGCCATATTATGTGTAAGTAGCACAAGGATTTTAAGTCCAAAATGCATCACCTTACATTTATCAACATTTAATTCATCTGCCCAGATTGCCAATGTGACAATCTATCCAGATCCCCCTGCAATGATGTACATCCACTGAAGTTTTTAATGGTCAACAAAGTTTTGCGTCGTCAGCAAACACAGAAACCTTGCTGACAATACCCACTTCCAAATCATTAATAAATAGATTAAATAGAAGCGGCCCCAACACCCCTGTGGCACCCCACTTAGCACTTTAGTCCATAATGATGAAGCCCCATTTACAAACTACTCTCTGCATATTATCATAACCAATTTTCTATCCATGTACAAATGTGACTCCCCAGACCAACAGACCTCAGCTTATACATTAGTCGCTATGGGGGACGTATCAAAAGCCTTTGCAAAATCCAAGTAAACTACATCTACTGCTATGCCAGAGTCTAAATTTTACTCACTTCTCATAAAATTCAAGCAAGTTAGTTTGATAAGATCTACTCCTCCTAAATCCATGCTGGGTACTACTTATAATGTCAGTCCTTGAAACATACTCTAGAACATGTTCCCTCATTAAACTTTCCAGGATCTTCCCCACCACTAAAGTTAAACTTACGGCCTGTAATTAGCCGGCTGTGAACGACTACCCTTTTGAATATTGGATAACATCAGCCTTTTTCCAATCCAGAGGCACACCACCGGACATGAGGGAATCTGCAAAAATAAGAAACAATGGCCTAGATAAAACTGAACTTAGCTCCCTAAGTAACCGAGGATGTGTTTTATTCGGTCCAGGAGATTTATTAATATTAACCTTATTTAGTTCTTTCTGTACCATATCCTTAAGTCCAAAGTTCACTTAAATATTTTATACCATTATTGCTACTATACTCTATGAAATCTGTACTGGGAGACTTTATATTAGGTTATACAGTAGTGTGTACTGACCCCCAGGGTAGAACGGTAAAGCTAAGGAACTGTCTTCCAGTGGACATTGTTATGGCAGGTTCATTGGTCAGTTTAAAAAAAAAGCTGGATGAGTTTCTGCAAACAAGGAATGTTGCAAGTTACTGGTATTGATACATAAAGTAGAGTTGATCCAGGGAAATTTCCGATTGCCACTTGATAAATTCATAAATTTGGTGTTTTTTTTCTTTCTTCATCTGGATCAACAGTTAGGCAGGAAATGAGGATATTTCTAGATGGGTTGGACTGGATGGACGTATGTCTTTATTCAACCTAAAATACTATACTATACTAACCTGGATATGACTTTTTTGTATTGTGTACTACAATGGTAATATTATTTTAATAAATATAAAGATGTAGCATTTATGAATGGATAGAATGACTTAAGTAATACATTTCCCTAATAATAGCTAGATATGTGTAGCTGTATTTCGTAAGAGGGTCAACATTTTGTTGAGTTGTTACTTTGCCTCAACTAATCAGATATTATAAGTAAATGTCTTAGCATTTGGGCAAGAATGTCAGTTACTTTTTCTTCCTGAGGGACAATATGAAAATCTATCAAGTTCTACAAATAACCTAAATTATATTTACATTATATTTAATGACTTTGTAGAATATTAAAATAGAGTTATCTTGCAACAAATATTTAGCTTTCATAATTGTTAAATGGGAAATTCCCTGAAAACATTACCTGTGAGCAGTGAGTTATGTGCTCTTACTACTCTTTGATAGAGATGAAATCCAGGCCCAGATATGAACTCCTAGATCTAAAAATTCTGTTTGGATCAATTTAGAGCTAATGGGTACTTTCAGATCAAATAAGATTTCAACGGTACACACACCTGTTAAGGGTAGCATATTCCCTCAGGCCATCGGTGCTCACTGCACCCCTCAAATGCCGTCTCCCCACGGTCTGCCATTGAACTCACGAAACAGTCGAACTTGCAATATTCGATAAAAGCATGCAACCCAGTGGGCATGTAATAAAAAACTTCATCCTTTATTGGTAACAAACTTTAAAACCACACACATCGAGGCTCCGCCCTACGTGTTTCATGGAACTTGTCCACTTCCTCGGGAGCCCCTAAGGAAGGGGACAAGTTCCATGAAATGCGTAGTGCGAGCCGTGGATGTTCCAGTTGTTCCCATTTGTGTCTACATTAGGTCTTCATGTGGCAATGGCCGTGATGTGTGTGGTTCTAAAGTTTGTTACCAATAAAGGATGAAGTTTTTTATTACATGCCCGTCTGGTTGCCTGTCTTTATCGAACATTGCTAGTTCAACTGTTTCGTGAATTCTAGATAACCTTTGAAAGTACGAAGCTACTTTAAAGGGTTACCGAATAAATGTGGCTACTTTCAAGGATTACCGAAAGTTGCCTTGACTATACATGCTGAAGCTCAAAAATAGCTAGAGATGGTCGAACTATATATAGTTCGTTCTGTTTTTTTTTAAATTCGGACCTATTCAAGTCTATGGGGGAGAGATAGTTCGAAAATTATATGGTTATTATATTACTAGGTTATTATATGGTTATTTTATTACTAGGGTATTATAATTCCATATAATAACCTAGTAATATTATAACCATATAATATTATATTACTTATTATTATTTTTTATAAATAATATTATATGGTTATTATATTACTAGGTTATTATATGATTATTATATTACTAGGTTATTATATTACTAGAGTATTATAATATAATAACCTAGTAATATAATAACCATATAATAACCTTGTAATATAATAACCATATGATAACCTAGTAATATAACAACATTATATTATTGGGTATTATATGGTTATTATATTACTAGGTTATTATATTATGAGGGTATTATATTAATCCAAAAGCTGTATAGCTGCCCCCCAGCCAGGATTCGAGCCCTGGTCTCCCATATCAAAGGTGGTGCCTTTAACCACTACACTATCCAGCCACTGCATTATATGGATAATATATTACTAGGTTATCATATGGTTATTACATGGTTATTATATTACTATATAACCTAGTAATATATCATCGATATAATGTAGTGACTGGATATGCTTGTGAAGGTTCTCATTCATCCAGATCATGGTATATCTGTTGTATTCAATTAGATCAACTGGACTTGAAATTTAGTTCTTGAAGACGTTTCGCTAGTCATCCGACTGGCTTTCTCAATTCAGAGCTCAATTCTCAATTCTGAATTGAGAAAGACAGTCGGATGACTAGCGAAACGTCTTTAAGAACTAAACTTCAAGTCCAGCTGATCTAATTGAATACAACAGTTGTAGTGGCTGGATAGTGTAGTGGTTAAAGGCACCACCTTTGACATGGGAGACCAGGGTTCGTATCCTGGCTGGGGGCAGCTATACAAATTTTGGATTATTATAATACCCTCGTAATATAATAACCATATAATAATCTAGTAATATAATAACCATATAATACCCTAGTAATATAATATTGTTATTATATTACTAGATCATATGGTTATTATATGGTTATTATATTATGAGGGTATTATAATAATCCAAAATTTGTATAGCTGCCCCCAGCCAGGATTCGAACCCTGTTCTCCCATGTCAAAGGTGGTGCCTTTAACCACTACACTATCCAGCCACTATTTCTGTTGTATTCAATTAGATCAACTGGACTTGAAGTTTAGTTCTTGAAGATGTTTCACTAGTCATCCGACTGGCTTTCTATGGGTACGTTTTCGAATTTTCTAGTTTTTTTGAAATTTTCCAGTTTGGAGCATCTGTACTCTATAACTGCAATAGCAATAAATGACATTGCTCTATTGATTTATTGGAGTGATTTTATTTGTACTATAATAAAATTCAAAAGTATCATAAGCATGTTTCTGTTATTATTAATATATCTTGCTTACTGAAGATGTGCAATTATGATTGAATGGAGAATGAATATGTACAGTATCCTTTCCTGGTTATCAATTTCAAAGTGGGCAGTCTGTGGACCTTTTAAAGGGCAAGTCCAGCCCTAAAATGAAAACTTACATACAGGTAAATCACCCCCCAAAACCCTAAACGGTAATAGTTTGAAATCTGAAATATATAAGTCTAACCTGAAATCCTGCACAATGTCCCGTTGCCTCTGTTTCTACTTCCTGGTTCTTCAAGTTAGCAACTGTCAGTTATGGATTTGACAGTTGACATCATAGCCAATGACTGAATGTTAATCCGCTATCTGCCTCTTCTGAGCATGCCCAGGCTCAGTACCTGCTCAGTACAGGTTTATAAATTGCTCAGTTTCCATGAGGCATCCAGAAGCGTAGCAGGCATACAGTAATGAATTCATAGGACAAAGTAAGATATATCAACATATTTTAAAGATGTCGTTCTTTCTAAAAGATGTTCTTATGAGGGTGGAGTTTAAATGTAGTCAGTAAAAAACTTGTGTGACAATTGAATTTTATTCTGTATTATTTTTAAAATACTGGATCCAAAAAAATAATGAAGGATTAAGAATTGCAAAATATTTAAATGTTTTATTTTTCTCTTAATTCTAAAAAATCTGTTAAAGTCATAATACTGGACCATTCTATTGCATTCTGTGTAAACAGCTTGCCACAGAAAACTGGCCATATACAGAATTCATTATTTGCCATTTTTTTCCATGCAATCCCATACATTTTTTAAATGAGGATTGCAATTTTAGCTTTCTTGCAGACAGGCTCATATTTACATTTCCAAGGCCACATGCTTCAACTCCTCCTGAAGGATTCCCAGGTGTCCTCATAGCAGCCAGGAAATGTAATTCTTCAAGATTGTTTTAATCTACATGAATAATCCCTTTTGTGACTTAATGTCTGCTCAGTAATATCCCACAACTTCTTCTAAAATAATTAAGCTACTTAAACTTTATTAAAATAAATTTGTGTTTCTGAATTGCCTGGCAGGGCAATAGTGTTTATGTACTGAAACTTTCCTACTTGCCGTAGAATAGATTTTATGTATTATTTACATCAACATTAAAGTTTAGTAAGCCAGTGTCAATTGAAAAGTATTCCAACTAGTATAAATAGCAAGTAGGGAATGGACAATATTATCCATAACTGTGTTTGCAATTCACCCTTTCAGTAAACTTTTGCAAATTTCTGTCCTCTGTCCATCCAAGGTCACAGGCTGAGGATTGGAGGGCATTAAAACAATTAGAGATGGCCGAACTTTAGAAAGTTCGGTCCGTTTTTGAACTTTCGAACTATATGGAAATTTCGAAAGTTTGAAAGTTCGAAAACGGACTCATTAAAGTCAATGGGAGTCAAATAGTTCAAAAAGTTCTAATGAAATACAATTAAAATATCAATGGTAACTTAATGTAAATGACTGTGGGACCTGGGAAATTGTCTGGGGAACATGTTCGAATATGCAGGACATTCAAAAAATCAATTTTACTCTCACTCGCGCTATTTTCGAGCTCATTCGCGCCTAGGTACCATGTACATTTTACTTGCTGATTCAATGCTCGCGTATAGGCTTTAATGGACACTTTACTCGTAGATTCAATGTTCGCGCCTAGATACCATGGACATTTTACTTGCGGATTCGATGCTCGCGTATAGGTTTTAATGGACACTTTACTTGCGGATTTGATGCTCGCGTTCGCGCCTAGATACCATGGACATTTTACTTACGGATCTGATGCTCGCGTATAGGTTTTAATGGACCCTTTACTCGTGGATTAGATGCTCGCGTATAGGTATAATAGGCATTTTACTCGCACATTTGAACAGTCGAACATTTGATATTTATCGAAAGTCCGAAAATATCAAAAATCCGGGATAGTTCGAGAAGTCCGAATTCGTTCGAATTCTAATAGTTCGGCTCAAACTCGGGTTCGAGTTCTAGTCCATCTCTAAAAACAATATAAACATCTGCTGATACCTTTATACACAACTACTGGATTCAAAATGCTGTGCGATTTAAAATTCTCGTGTCGCAGTCGAGAGTGGCCGTTTGGGAAGTTTGGTTTGTACCTTCTTGACTAAATCGGTCTTGGCCTCTCACGCAGACTCCCGGTAGCTGGTATTATGATTTCTGTTTGCCGGCTGCTGTTATGTTTTCTTGAGATGTAGAGTTCCCTTGATGTTTAGTTCCTGCTCTGTGTGGCTGCTGTTTTATTACTGGACTTTATCGTGTTATTTTGCATAAAATGAAGGATTAGCCTTGTAGTTGTAGGTGGGGATAATGTAGGAATTTAGTTATCATTACTAATAAACTGTTGTAAATACTGTATATACCTTATGTGGATGTGCCATTATTTGCAGTCTTTCTTTGGGATCTATATTCCTTATGTATTTTGTAGTTCTTGTGACTACCACAGGTATTGTTCAGAAGCTGTGCACCTTCCACCTGATTTGTAAAAACAATTGAAGGTGCATCAGTTTTTATGTATACATTTTTTAAAGTTTAAAAAAAAATGTGGTTACTGTCCTCCTAATATTAGCAATCACAAGTTATTTATTAACACATCCTCTCCCTTTAATAAAATCCATACAAAACAATATACAGTGTACAAATTAATGTTTTTGTTTATGTATTTATTTATTTATTTTTGCTTCTTATGTAAGGTAAAGTATAAAATTCTCTATGGGTTATTGCTTTTTTCATCTATAAAACTATGCAATTTCACACTCATGAACTTCTAATAAAATATCATCAATTTTGCATCATTATAGAGAATAACAACATTATAGAAAACATTTCTTGGATAAGCTAAATTATGACTAAATTTCGGATGGATTTTTAAGAGCTGAAAAAAAAAAATCAAAATTGCAGGAAGTAGAGTGATGGTACCAGTCATAGTTGATTACTAAATGCCCTTTATACTATATATACTATATAAAATAGTGCAATTGTTATTTTTTAAGATGTTATTTATCTCTTTAAGGTACAAATGCTTTCCTATTATTCTTTCCTAGGGCACTTAAATCATGAGCTGAGTCCACATTAATTAACAAGTCTTTGTTTTAAGAACATTAACCAAAATGAATTACAAAATTACTGCAGTTGTGATAATTGTACTTTCCTAAATAAACTGAAATGTTGTGTAAATAAACACTAATGTACGTGAGAAATCTAATGCACAGAACACACA
This sequence comes from Hymenochirus boettgeri, assembly GCA_019447015.1. Taxonomy (NCBI): domain Eukaryota; kingdom Metazoa; phylum Chordata; class Amphibia; order Anura; family Pipidae; genus Hymenochirus; species Hymenochirus boettgeri. The sequence continues at coordinate 73,098,007 of CM033470.1, read as the reverse complement.
TTCTCTGTTTTTTTATTCAGACTTTGACTTGATTTTCTAAATGAATCCATTTTTATGGGCATCATTAAAGCAAGACAATCACTTTTTAAAAAATAGGTAGAACTAGTTCAGAGAGAGATCTGTGGAGGTTCTGTAACTAAAAGAAACAACAAAACATCTTCAAATAATTTATATAAAAGCAAGAAAGTACTAAAAGATTCTTTGCAAAAAATTTTCTACTAATGATTTAATGTCATAAAAACTATTATTAATAATTCTGACAAATCAATTTCAGGTCCTGACAATAGATAGTCATAGTTTGGACAAACTCAAACTTTTCGAACTTTCCGAACCCCCAAACTGTATTTTCGATAATTATTGAATTTATGCTCTGTTTGCTAATCATTGAATTCGGCCATAACCGTTGAATGCGGCATTTTGGTGATATCCCTCAAATGTTCTGTTTTGGTGATAACCCTCGAATGTATCGTTTGGTAACCCTCAACTGTATTGTTTGAATTTGGTGACCCTCGAATGTATTGCTCAATTTTCTGTAACCCTCGAATGTATCACTTGGTAACCCTTGAATGCATTGTTTACATTCGGTAATCTTTGAATTTTGGTAACCCTCGAATGTAGCATTCGGTAACCCTCATATTGGCCATAACCCTCGAATGTAGCATGTGGAAACCCGACAATTGCCCAATCGTGGGGGTAAGAATTGTTTGAACATTTTTTTGGTGATATGGACATATCCCAGGTGCCACAGTCATTTACAGTAAGCTACCATTGATATTTTATTTGTAATTAAACCAAAATTTTCAAATTATTTTCTCCCATTGATTTTAATGGGTCTATTTCCAAACTACTGAACTTCTGAACTCTTACTAAAGTTCAGAAGCTTGGAAACATACTGAACTTCAGGAAATTCAGCCATATCTAGTCCTACCTAACAACCAAACAGTATGGCTATACAGATGTCTCCACACCATTATGGAAGTCCCTGAACTTTGAAAGCTGCTAGTTACACTGTTTTTTATTTATTATTCAGTGTAAGTTGGTGGAAGATAAACTGCAGGGTAACCAGCAGCTTTTAAAGTCTTATCAGGGATTTCAATTTTGGTGTGGAGACATCTGTATAGGATTTCAGGTTAGACTTATATATTTCAGATTTCAAACTATTACAGTTTAGAGATTTGGGGTATGTGTGTGTGTGATGAACCTGTATATAAGTTTTCATTAACGGGCTGGGTCTATTCTGTTAAAATTAGAATGTATTCAAGATGTTTTAGGAACCCCAGCCCTTTATCGAGCTGTGATGGCCATATACATAGTACAGTTTAGTAAACATAACAAATTGCATGAACAAACTAATCTAAATTAAACTATAATAATGTATAACATAATAGCATAAGCCTCATGGATAAATAAACATACTAGGTGGATAGGTTCAAGTGTGAATCTTCATTTCTTTGAGTACATATTTATATTGCACGCAGTCATTGTCTGGAAACATCCCCTTCTGTCTGCCTGAAATATAAATAAATATATTTGTTTAAGTTCTGTCTTTATATACTGCATTACTTTTGGGAACTGTGGAGACCCCTGATATGCACATCTATTGTCCTTTCTTGAATCTAGTGCTTAGCCAGAATGTTTTAAGCATATGTTTATATACATATATAAACAAGAGCAATAGGCCAAACTATATAAAAATAGGTTTAAATATTTAAAGCAATCGCACTTGTGTTACTTTGCTTTATGCCCACAGGTGAGGGGAGGGAGCACCAGGGTTTTAAAGGAAGTAAGGGGAGTTGTTATTTAGATGATGGCTCTTGTGTATCTGAAACAAGTTGGCCTTGTTGACAATAAACAATAAGGCAAAAGACAGAGTGCACACTGAAGGAACAGAACTGGAGATAGGTAAAAACCAAACTTTATTGAGACATCTTGACATGAACACATGGACCTGAAGGTCACCTTATGCGTTTCATGCATATAAGGCACTTAATCACTTAAGGTATGTTTTTGACAATAAATCAGCACTTAGAAGTTCTGTAAGTAAATTCTGATACATTTTTACATGCTCCATTAATTTGGAGGGCTTGCATACCAAGGCAAATTAAGTCTGGAATTGTGATATTCAAATAGTCCGATGTGAGACAAATAAAACTATCATTATTGATTGGAATCATATTGGTGTGCTGTACATGTATATATAGATATATATCTTGATACTATTATTGCATACCTTTGTGCTCTTACATAAATTCTTCAAAAAGTAATAGTGTTCCTATGTCTACACTTTGGACAGATAGAGTATACAGAGTTGGATGATTCTGAGTAACAGTATGCACATTTTTGGTCAAACATCACACCAAATGTCTGTGCTTTTAAAATGCACTAATATTACATATATAAAAATAATAATAATTGGCTCAGTTGCCAAAATCTATTGGGCAGAAGATTTTAAACTTATATCACCTGACTTTTTAATTGGTTAAAGACATCCCCAGAGTTTGCCTGTCTAGGTAAAATGTAACTATAATGTAACAATTAAATAGGTTTAATTGTGGATGTAAAATTACAAAAACACACAGGAGCCCAATTGCATGCATGTATCTATCACTGCTGTTATTTTATTTTTTTTATTACACTTTCATACAATTCAAGAAGGTTTGGCAATAGTTGCTGCTGTTGCATATAATTGAAACCCTTTTTTTATTGTTATTCTTAATAAAATTTATTAAAACTAAAAACAACAAAAAAATGTATCATCATAAGAGTTTATTGCTGTTGAAAGTTATGTGAATGAGCTGTAACTGAGTAGAACACTTACTGAACCCTAGTGTTAATGTATACAAAAATGTTTGCAAACTTTCTGTGTCCTATCACATATGAACTTCCAATTTCTGGTATTACAGATGGTAGTCTGGAGTATGTTTGTTGAGGGTAAAATGCAATTTGAACCAGGCTTATATCTATGGTTGGAGGTCTAGATAGATACAAACATTTCAAGACAATCTTCCACTAAAAGTGGTAAAATAAACCATAGAACATGAAAAAATATTAAAATGGCAAGGCTAATAATAATGATAAATGCATTTTGCATTTATTGCCTTCTAGCTAAAATCAATGGATGATGTTGTCAAAATGAGTCATTAGTGTGTAAAACTTCTTAGAACCTGTTCTGGTTATAGATTATTTAAAATTGTTTATGGAGTATCTCAGTAAAGTAGTTTTATTTGCACTGTTAGATTTTTGTTCCACAGAATAATTATTCTAAATCTGTTACTAACAAGTGTGATATTTGAATTATTATCTATAGACTGAAGAAAGTTTGCATTGCCTTAGATGGGCTCCATTTAGGATATCTTGTCTACATGTTTTACAAATTGATGATGTTTGAAACTCTGTAGTATAAAAGTACAGTTACATGTTTCTTTTAATTTAACTTATATTTACCCTTGCCTAGTTCTCTTTCATGCTAAAAGCTATCATTTTGAACTCTACTTTTGAATAGTGGTCCCATACGTATAGAGAATAGCCCTGGAATTCCTGTGTTCTATTCTGTCAATGAAAGGTCATTGATTTAAAATGTTTTCTTTCTGTGGCTTGTTAATTGAACCAATTCGGTTCTTGGTTCAGATTTATTTGTTACAAGTACAATTTTATTCAGCATAAATAATAAATGCATTATAAATGAATTCCAATATAAATAAATAATTACTGATGTTTGCCCTTTACATGGATTTATTACAGTTTAAACAAATGAAGCATCCCACATTCTATGAAGGAAGAGATTCCTTTGCAAAGTAACCACATTTTGAATATTAAAATTAGATCATTATTAACAGTTATTAACTTTTAATTATTAACAATCTTTTAATCCTCTTAAATGGCTTCAATGCTACCTTTGTTATTAGTATGATGAATAGCAACTAAATACAATTGTAAATATATATAGGTGTGTGTGTTTGTTTAATAATTTTCTTAAAGGATCAATATACTCCAAAATCCAGAAAAAAGGAATGAATGCATAATGAATTATAAATTATAATTAATGTTATAGACTGGAGCTGTCAGCTTGCAGACAATATCTTCCTGCCTTGACTGAGGGTTTTTCTGGTTTTCTGCCAAGTGGCTGGGTATGTAGGTATGCATCACGGCCTGAGTCTGTGACCCTGCTCCCTTAATGGCTGATTTTGCAGGTAAGGTTGGGGAGAGCAGGTCTGGAGGCAGTAATGGCGGGCTGAGGAGGAGAGATAAGGGCTATACTTTATGACAGCAGGCAATGTGAGCAGGAACAGTAAGTGGAAAATATATATTTTATAATGCAGATTTTATTAATACTTTTTTTTATATTGCTGATTTAAAAATCAATAAATATTTACCTTTTATACCTTTGGCATGTGCTTTGGTTTTAAGCTAAAATACTAGATATAAAATATATTTAAAGGGGAACTGTGGTCTCCAAACAAGTTAAGTTTAAATGAAAGGCCAGTTTCCTACCTTTAAAACGAGCCATCAACCACCTCTCTACATGCTCCACAGCCCAAGATATAAAGAAATGACTGACCAGAAAGTTAATAGGTGGGAGGCTGACATGTGACATTCCTAAGGCTTCTCCTGCACAGTGCCACCGGCGAGCACAGCCTCAGACTCCCTCAGTGTGTGAGGGAGAAAGGAAGTCCCTCCTCCTCTCTGCTGTGTGAAGGACCTGCAGCTGCAGAGAAGGTAAGGGAATCTACAGCCCTTCACTGTCACTGTGTAAAAACAGCCTTTTCAGGTTCTCACTCAGCCTGAAAAGGCTGTTTCCACAGAGTTTTCAGAGGGGGGTGTCAGTTTCACCCAGAGCACCTGTGAGTGGGAGGGACCATGGCACCCATGAGTGGGCGGGGCCATGGCACCCGTGAGTGGGTGGGGCCATGGCACCCACAAGTGGGTGGGGCCATGGCACTCACAAGTGGGCGGGGCAACATGGGGCTGTAAGGGAATGGGCCAAGGGGGGCCTGCAACTGGAGGGACCATGGGGTCCATGAGTGGGAGGGACCAGGGGGGCTGCAAAGGGGAGGAGACACAGGACAGATTGACCGACAGGTTTCAGAGCAGGAAGCAGGAAGTGCAGGGGACCTGGTGATGCTGCTACCATATCACACACAAAAATGTAAATATCTTCAAAACTATGTAAAATAAACAATGAAAATAAATTGCAAAAATTCTCCTATCAATTTACCTCAATTTACCTAAAGTTATTTTTGTACTACAGTTCCCCTTTAAAGTCACATGTTAACTGGTTTCAGATTATGTTGTTTATAGTTATATTACATTACAATAAATCCAGTCGAGCAAATGAGTCTATATAATGACCTTGCGTCTGTTAAACGCTATGAAACAATAAAACTCATTCACATTTGGGAAATTGATGTACTGATGTGTGTAAACATTCAGTTAGGCTTCATTCACATTCTGTTCAAAGGAGATTAAAGCAGATAAAACCACATGTCAATCTCTTGCTGCTATTTCCTGCATATAATTGCATATTTATGGTAGACATTGGCCTTGACATGTTTAAAGATAAGAGGACTTTAGTCCTCCTGACATTTTAAAAGCACTTTCTACTTGCTAATAAACTTAGTAATTCACTTCTCCTCAATATAATAGATTTTACAGAATAAAAAAAAATGTATGCAGCAGCAACAGAGTCATAAGTTATAAGCATATAGTATATATTTAACTGTGTATATTTATGTAAAATGAATCTACTAAAGTAGATGAAGCATTGTTTCTCCATTATGATATAGCAAATGAGTGTGTAATCATTTGGCAATTTTGGAATATCACCCCAGCAATCAGACCTTTGTGCTTTTACAGTATGTGGAATGTTTAAAACAAAGAATATTAAAACTTGTGAGACTTTGATCACTTACGAGGGACGTTACATTAACAGATCAAACTAATATATTGTTGATGCTGCAAAACCTGCAGCTATTGCTACTTTTACCAAATAGACAAATGGGCTAGGAGATGCATTAAAATTGTAATGCCTTACTAATTATTTGCCATTTTGTTTGTCTTTGGACATTTTTAAGAAATAAGTGTTAAAGCTCTAAAATACAATACTGACAAAACTTTAAAGTTATGTTACTTGGGGTTTATTAGAAATAAAACAAACTAACAAATATACATGGGAGAATTAGATCAGTGAGTCTAATAAACATTTCAATTTTATTTGTAGGAGAGAACTTAGCCTTCAGTGATCATCAGACATGGTGGCTTATCATCTAGGTAGCAGTTCTGCAAATGTACTGAAAAATGGAGTTTTTGGGTTTTGGGAAAGTTAAGAATGAGAAATGAATTATGGAACTGTTTAATAGGCTGGCATTTGATAAATGAAGTGCAGAAAAATGGGATGCACAGGAAAGTGCAATGTCTTATGTAACAGAGCTTTGTGCTAGATATATTACCAAAAGTAAACAAACAAAAAAATAAACAAAGGCCATTATGGTTCAAATGGATGAAGCCACTCTTCCCATAGTTAAAACTGCAAATCAACAATACTAGCAGACCCAATATAAGAAAGACAAAATAGCAAATAAAGCCAGTCTAAAAGAGAGATTAATAAAACAGTTTAAATACAAAAGAGAGGGGGGAAATAAATTGTAAGTTCGGAAATGTCAAAAATGCCTTTTGGATTGAAAAATAAAAGCAAGCACATGCTAAAGGCTAAATGCGGTAGATCAATTGAAAGACTCTATGCTCACATTTTTGTAATGATATTCCAAAAGGCACACCTGTACTTTAAAAAAAATATTTATAGATTATATTTACTCAGAAGAGGTGATGCTATAGATATTGAAAGTGTTTAGGTCCAGCTAAAATATACAAAATGATATAAGGGATATTAAGGAACTGTATCTGTATTTTACAATGCCATCCTTATTTTGCCTTGTGGCCATAAAATAAAAACATGATACAAAATACCAATATCTCATGGTATTTTGCTACTGTGATATATCTGACATAGATGACCAATATTGACTGTGAGCGTAAATCAACAATGTGGCCATAAACTAGTGATACTGATCTGTAATTTATATACATTTTTTCATCAATCTCCAATGCTTCTGGTGTAAACCAACAGTATCAGTAGTGACTAATACTATGGGTTTATAAAGAGGCACCATGCCTATAGTGATTTAAAGCAGCTTAATATATTATATTGCCCCTGCTGCAAAATGTAGTATTAAAAAATGTTTCATTCTTCTGTAAAGCTCTTTTTTTTAATGCTGTAAAAAAGCTGATTATTAAGGACACACAAACCATCAAAAATCGAAATAAAATACTTCAAGCTTGAAGATTTAAAGCTTGGATTCGATTGTCAAAATTTACCATATATACTTGAGTATAAACCAAGAAATGTGTTTCTTTAAAATCATCCTGAAAGTCTCCCCTCGGTTTATACTTAGATCTGGGCTGAGCTTGAAGCTTGAAGGAGCAGATAGACAAAGACACATAGCCCTGATTAAACAAAAGCTGTTCCCTGTAACACAAAGAATTTCTTGATTTCTGTGGGTCAGGCAACTGTTGTCCTGCTCACTCAAATTGGCCCAGACTGCAAGGGAAAGGGAGAAAAACGATAACAATAACAGGATTCAACAAACACTTTGCACAGAAAGGTATGCAGGAAACATATGTGTATAGGGCTATGTATGTGACTTTATATGGTACTGTACATGGGATGTTATATGGTGTTATGTATTGGACTTTCTATGGGGCTGTGTATTTGACTTCCTATGGGGCTGTGTATGGGACTTTCTATGGGGCTGTTTATTGGACTTTCTATGGGGCTATGTATGGGACTTTCTATGGGGCTGTGTATCAGACTTTCTATGGGGCTGTGTATTGGACTTTCTATGGGGCTGTGTATTGGACTTTTTATTGGGCTGTGTATGGGACTTTCTATTGGGCTGTGTATTGGACATTTGATGGGGCTGTGTATGAGACTTGCTATGGGACTTGGTATGCCCAACATTTAACTTTGAATTTGATACATTTAGCAAAGCATTTTTTGAATTTGACAAATGTCTTTTAAACCCAAAAATTATAGAACAATGTTATTCTTCTTGCAGAATGCTTGTGAAGGTTCTCATTCATCCAGGTCATGGTATATCTGTTGTATTCAATTAGATCAACTGGACTTGAAGTTTAGTTCTTGAAAACATTTCGCTAGTCATTCGACTGGCTTTCTCAATTCAGAATGACTTGTACAAGAATCTGTGGCAATTATGTACCCTTGAAAATCCCAATTAGCAGATCACAGCCAAGTGTTAAGGGCGTGATTGGATAGTGGCAGACAAGGGACGATGCACGGTGGTACTCAACACCTCAGACTACCATGATAAGGTGACCATGCTCCTGGCCAATAACAACACATATGAGGCTTTAACAAGGGATCCCACCAGCCGGTACAAGAAAAGGGTCGTAGACTTACTGCAACAGCTTCAAAAGGATAAAGCCATTGATCGAGCAATGTATCATCGCCTCTACGCTGGTGAGGCACATCCATGCATATATGGACTCCCAAAGATACATAAGGAAGGGGCACCACTAAGACCTATAGTCAGCAGCATCAGCACTGTAACATACAAGGTGGCAAAATACCCAACATCTTAGGACCATTGGTGGGAAGTTCTAAGCATCACATCCATAACTCTCAGGATTTCACCAACAAGATTGAAGATATAGTACTCGGTGCAGAAGAAACTATGGTGTCCTATGATGTCACATCTCTCTTCACCTGTATACCCACCAAGGAGGCTGTTGACATGGTGAGAAAACAGCTAGGCCAAGACTGCACTCTTACCAGCAGAACTGATCTCAACCCAGAACAGGTGTGTTCCTTACTGGACTTGTGCCTGAATACCACCTATTTCAAATACAGGGATAAGTTCTATAAGCAAAAACACGGATGTGCTATGGGATCTCCAGTTTCTTCTATTGTGGCCAACCTTTACATGGAGGAGGTAGAAAAACAAGCACTTAATACCTTTAAGGGCATAGCACCCAGCCACTGGTTCAGATATGTGGATGACACCTGGGTTAAAATCTGCCAGAAGGAAGTACAAGCTTTCACAGAACACATCAATGCGGTAGACTAAAACATCAAATTTACAAGGAAAGAGGTACAAAACAACAAACTGGCTTTCTTGGACTGCTTGGTAGAAGTTAAGGAAAATGGTAAACTGGAAGTAGAGGTTTACAGAAAACCAACGCACACAGATCAGTATTTGATGTTTGACTCCCACCACCCTTTAGATAACAAGCTGGGTGTCATCAGAACCCTGCAACACAGAGCTGAGAACATCCCCACTAGCACAGAGGCGAAGGCTAAAGAAATGAAACATCTCAGAGGAGCCCTTAAAACTTGTGGATATCCTGACTGGGCCTTTGTCAAAAGTAGAAGGAAAGAAAAGAACACGTATAGCAACAGTGAAGGGGAAAAGCAAGACAGGAGAAAGAACATGGTCATCCCATATGTAGCAGGGGTCTCCGAGAAATTAAGAAGAATCTTCAAAAAACACCGTATCCCTGTCTGCTTTAAACCGAACAACACACTGAGGCAGCAATTGGTACATCCCAATTAGAGATGTCCGAACTTCGCAAAATCCGGTCCGCTCGAAAATTCGAAAATCCGCGAGCGGACCCATTAAAATGAAAAATACTCTTGAAATAACGAGATTTTTCGTATTTTCGAAAATTTTCGAAATTACGAGTTTTCACGTATTTTCGGGAATTTTCTAAATTACGAGTTTTCATGTATTTTCGAAAATATGTATTTTCGAAAATACAAGTAATCCTCGTAATTTCGAATATTTTCGAAAATATGTATGTAAGGAATTAAGAGAAATCCTTGTATTTTCGAAAATTTTCAAAATACATGTTTTCCTGTATTTTCGAAAATTTTCGAAAATACGTGAAAACTCGTAATTTAGAAAATTCCCGAAAATACGAAAAATCCGCGAAACGGAAGTTCGGAAGGCGGAAAATCCGGAAAAATCCGCTGTTCGCGAACGGGATAAATCCGCGGCGATCCGGGTTCGGATCCGCGAACCGGCCATCCCTAATCCCAATACTGAAACACAATAAAAGCGACATCATATACGCCGTGCAATGCAGTGAAGAATGCTCTGATTTGTATGTGGGGGAGACCAAACAGCAACTGCATCAACGTATGGCCCAGCACAGAAGAGCCAATTCCTCGGTTCAGGACTCAGCCGTGTACCTGCGTCTTAAGGATAAAGGACACACCTTTGAAGATTGTAATGTTAACATATTGACAAAGGAACGTGACTGGTTCAAGAGAAGTGTTAAGGAGGCCATTTATGTGAAAATAAAGAAACCAAGCCTAAATAGAGGTGGGGGGTTCGACACCAACTGTCTGCCATATACAATGCTGTTTTAACACCTTACTCTGGGGGTTCCTATATCACCTCTCGCCACTATCCAATCACGCCCTTAACACTAAGCTGTGATATGCTAATTGGGATTTTCCAGGGTACATAATTGCCACAGATTCTTGTACAAGTCATTCTGAATTGAGAAAGCCAGTCGGATGACTAGCGAAACGTCTTCAAGAACTAAACTTCAAGTCCAGTTGATCTAATTGAATACAACAGATATACTTCTTGCAGAATGTTCCTGTGTTGTAATCTGTTTCCCATCTCAATTTCTGATTCAAATGGGGAAACCTGAAAGACACTTTAGGCATTTTTTTCTTTTATGTGATTACTATACTATCTGAAGGTGGAGAGTAGAATATTTCCCTCTGTATATCCTCTACAGTAGAGATGGCCTAGAACTCAAACACAAACCCAAGTTTGAATCAGAGTTCAGTCAGAGTCTTTGGATTTTCAAACTTTTCGAACTTGATAATTTTTCAATTTTTTTCTTTTTTTGGGGGGGGTTTCAAGGATTTTAAATTTTTCAAAAGTTTGAGGATTTTTATCAATTTTTTTTAAACAATCCAGTACAATATGTACCAAATTCACCAATAACCCCTTGTGAAGTGTTAACCTTTGGCCCGCTTTCCCTTATATAATGCAAATATAAGGCAAATTGTAAAACTAAAGATTAAAGTTCAGTGCAAATACACATACAAAAAAACCCAGTATTTTCCCATGCTAATGACCTTAACCTGCTCATTCAGCATTTTGTCTCTGTATAAATAAATGCTTCTGAAATTTTGACTTCCTGTTTGCAGGACCCCTAATAGAAATTATTATCATTCAGCCCAGTGCCTGGGTTGATTCAGTTGCTCAGTAGAGATCTGAACACATTTGACTCATCCAACAGCCAATCGGTAGAAATTAAAGTGGCCATACACATTAACGATAATTAACAATAACAGTATCTGTAGTGTGTAGGGACTGAAACCAATCGTAGATGGTATTACGGTTGGTAGGAAAAGACAGAAAATTTCCATCAGTTGGTATCAGCCTTTACTTTAAGTAAAGGGAGACGATACTATAGGTCCGTGTATGGCCATGTGGCCAACCGATCCCCATACCGTGTATGGGTGATCGGTATGGGGAGCGGTCACCTTTACTATTAGGAATATTCCACTGTTACTGTGCATTCTAGGAAGAAGAAGGATCATTACAGAACCTGAAATGTCAGCTCACTATTATCAACAGCAAAGTATAGCAAGGGGTTTAAATCCAACTGATTTTTCAAAATGGAAGAGAATATGTATAATAACTAGGTATAAATAGTATGTGTATGTATAATAACTAGCTATACATAATATAAACTAAGAATTGTAGGGATAATGATATCTTCTACTGAATCTTCCCTTTAAAGACAATTTTTTTAATTTTTACCCCCTTTTATTGAGGTATGCAGCAAGGAAGCTTTGCCATATTCAGACCTCAATAAAATCCCTAACCAATGACATTCCAAACTGAGTACCACCTGTACATATTTGTAGTTAAACCAATACTATAAAAAAACAATCAAAAAAAGATAGTGTTATTATCAAACAGGGAAAGATGGTATATCTTTAAGTTCAATAACAAATGACTACACTGTGAATTAATAGATTATAATGTTTTAGAAAGTCAATGTAGACATATGATTTTGATCTCCAGTCATCAAGTTCCCTTTCTTTGTAAGCTTCCATCTCAATAACTTAGTATCTTATATTTTTCAAATTTTTAGAGTGCCTGTATAATATAGTACTGGTCACAATTACATTGGAGAACTCTGAGGCTTCACCAGCATATGCTGTGCAAGTAACAGGAATGTAAAGTTAGAACTCATCTGTAAATAATCTATTAGTGTAATTGGATTAAAATCGGTAAACTGAATATAAAAGCAAGTGACAAAGAATCCGTGAACTAAGTTGACTTTTCTTGATGGTTAATTCTAAATTTACTGAGGCAAGCATAAATGGAGAAGGTTGTCATGGTAGACCAAGCACAAAAAAACCTGAAGCATGTCTAAGTACAATAGAACAGAATAAATTATATTAAATTCAAATAACACGCTATAACTACTTCTTTTAAATTCTTTACCCTGTCCCAAATTGTGTGTAAATTAAATGGAGAAAAAAAATTGCAATTTACTCTGGTAGCATTTTCTTTGTGGTTACCAGACATTTTCTGTTCACCATTGACAAAATTCTACATGTAATGTTTCTCTACTGCCAAACAACTGGATCCCTCAGCAATGGCGACACTAGTTTTCCTGTGAAAGTAGCATCAAGGGAATGGAAAAAGCACGACTACTTTCCAATTAGTGAATAATAAACATTAGAATGATTTCAAATTGAAGATATTTTTCTAATTCCCTATTTTGACACCAGAATTCTTCATTGAAATACTGGTAAATTGAATTAACTATGTTAACTGAGTACCACTACGCTACAATTTCTTGGCTGCAAATCTCTAAAATCACTATGCTTACTTAAAGGGCATGTCCACCCTTAAAATAAAAAACTGGTCATATGTCCGTTGCCTGCCTCAAGCCCCAACTGATATATTCAGCACATTATTAGATGGAAATATTTAAAGATAATTATTTCCTTCTTTCTGGCAAAGTAACTTGACTCCTCCCTTTCGTGCAGTCAATCAAGGCTGTCACTGTTGACATCGCAACCAATGATTGACTGCTGATTCACCCGCTGCCTCCTCTGCACATGCTCAAGCTTGTAAAAAGCTCTGTGAGTCAAGGATGGCGACAGATACCTTTTCCATAAAAGAAAAAAAACTTGTCATTAAAAAGCTGGTTACAAATACATGTAATAAACTGGTTAAAATAGCAAGTCACCATTTTTTGTTTACGGATGGACATTCCCTTTAATATAACATGTGCTAAAGCCTGGAACCTTTGGCTATATACTGTACATGTATAGGAAAGTGGCCATGCTTTACTTTATTACAATCTTTGCATTATTCTGTCACACAATAGAACACATAAGCCATGGTTTTTACTGTGTCCTTATTATGTCGTGGAGGTTTTGTTTCAAGTTAAACATTAAGGCCGCTTTACTATACGTTGTGTATGGGAGGATTCCCACTGCATTACGGCTTGCTGGTAAATTGAAATTTGTCTCTTGAAATTTTCATAATAATGCTCACACGCACTCATATACACACGTATGTATGTTACTTAACACAGTTTAAGCAATTTACAATTCAGAGCCGATGATATTAAAAAAATAATATATACTTCTACTGGAGGCTGTAAAAGTGCAATGGCATTAAATCTTTTTAATTGTGTATTTAGGCCCAGCTTTATGACAGTATTGACTATAATGAATATGCTTTTTCGTATTTATGCAAGTTACACAAAAAACACACTGGGTAATATCGCACTTTTTGATAGCATCAGAAACTTTGCAGGGTAGACTGAGCACAAATCCGAGAACAAATGAAAATTAGTTAAGCTGAGCCAGCAAAGATTATACTAAATGAGAACACAATAGCCATAAATTTTACAAACGATTCATTTTCTAAAGTGACTACTTTATGTTAAGCTGAATGAAACTTGCAATATGTACATATCTTTGTATTTTTAAATGGAAGAGGAAAAAAATCTACATTCTACCAACACATCCATTTGTACAGTTTCATATATGCCAAATAACTGAGCGTGTGCATTTAAAGATATGGTAATAAGAAATGGCAAGCTATTCTCAAGGTTCATATCTAAAGAGATGAAAAAGTCTGCAATGCTTTGTAATCTTAAAAAAAAATGGAAGCAAAAATATGAACAAGCTGGAATAGATTTTTTAATTCCTAACTAGCATTGTGGAAAAATAGCAGTGCCGCCCCTGCCACCCCTACGACCGTGGAGGGGGGGGAGGATTGGAAAATAAGAGGGCCCACAATAATCTCCTGAAACCTCCGCGATCAGCTGTTTTAAACAGCTGATTGAACATATGAAGTAAACATACATACAAGTTATTCTTGAGATGCCACCCCCTGGGCTATCCCCGCCACTTGTAACACAAGCCAGATTCCAGTAACCAACTGCCATCACCTGTGACATCACCTTGAAAAGAAATAATTCCTGCAAAAAAACCAGCAGGGCATAAAGATGATTAAAGCAATAACATAGAGTCTAGCTGCAGCTAGAGATTGCACTTTTAGACTGTCCTCAAGTAGCTTGAACACTTTATATTCACTGAGAGGTGCCATTTTGTCCTAGAAAACATTCTATTACCATATTTGCATTCTTTCACTGCTTCTCAGTGACTATGTAAATGTACTATTATTATAGTTTGCCATCAAATTTTATTATCACTGCAGAGTCTTACTAATATTCTAACAAAATAAAATTGAAAAGAACAATCATGGTTATTCAATAAAAGTTCTTATTGTTAAAAATGGTTCTAATTTTGCCCCTAACCAATCAGATGTTAGCTTTCAAATGTTAAATAAGATATGATTGGTAAGGCTAAAATTAGCATAAATTAAATAATATTAGCATAATAATAATATTATTAATATTAATTAATATTAATATTAACATAATAATAGCATAAGAACTTTTATTGAATCTCCCTGAATGTGTTTTTTTCTTTCTCTACAATGAAATATGCAGCCCTTTGCTTATTGTCTTAGTTTTATAAACAGGCAGCAAGAGGGGTAATTTACACTGTGTCTAGTCAAATTAAAAACCATGGGCAGCTGCAAAAGTAGTTCAAAAAGAAGCCAGTGTTTTGAATTTAGGGTTAGGCCACACTAACACCATTTTCTCTCGTTTGCATATGTGATTGTGCATGCAATTTTGAATACAGTGGAAATCACAGGGACACAAACATTCCTGCAATTTCCGGTGCGCATATGATTCCACACGCATTTTGGTAATGCATGCGATCACCAATTTTTTTGTGCAATCACATGCATTCCTATAACAGAAAATAGTGTAATCACATGCAAAAATGCGCAATAACGCTCACAATGCACCAGAATTCTGATGCATTTGCGCAACAGCACGATGTGTTGCCGTGTGGCCTCAGCTTACATTCAAAACATTATATAAAGCACACGCAGTACTGAGAAATAAATGAGTAAATTAATTAATAAATAGGGGATTCAAGTTGACAGCAATTATAAAGCAGCAACTGCTGTATTTGTGTGCAAAGGGTATATATGTAGGTGAATTTGCACATGTGGTCACTTGCCAAACAATCTCCTGGCAAATGTGGTGTGCAAATGACCAAAATCTCCTTTCTCATATGCATTTACGCAGATATTCTGAACAGATTTTAAACTGAGATCCCTTTGCTGCAGAGCTAATATGGGTTGTCATAGTAACCCAGTTCACATAGAGCAACCATGCAGGCACCAGGGCTCGGAAATCACGTGACTGCCTTGATGTGCAGATGTTTGTGTTATTGTACCTCATATTCTGTGTATACAGCTTTAGTTTTGCCCTCGGCTTGAACTAAACAAAAAATATAAATAAACTTGACCCTGCACCTGGTACTTTGCAGTAATAGATTTTAAAAACCAGGCTCATTAAAGATTTTGCTAATGACCAGTGAGGAAGTATTCAATTGTGTTCTTATATCTATACTGGTTCTATTATCCATTTTTTATCCTGTTTATGATGTAAACAAATTGCTGGCAGCTGATTTGTAGATGGATTGTGTACCTGCCTATATTGTATACCTGCCCATAGTAGTCACTATGTGCAACAAGGAACATGAGCATGAAGAAAATGATTCATTATGTTTTAACAGTAGGGAGCCTGTCATTACATTAATGGGTACCCCCCCATTTAATAAATATTATCATTTATCCAAATTGGATTGAATAGAGGGGTAATTTCCTCTAGGGTCCTTTACGCAGTTAGTTGCTCTACACATTTAATTATAGAGGTTTTAAGATTTTTCCCTTTTGGGTAATATTTTTGTAAGATCATTGCACTAAAGTTTACTGAAAAGGTTTTTTTTGATGTAAAATCTGGATTGTTAAAGGAAAAGTGCACTGTAAAATCAAATTATGTTCATTTGGAAGCTGCAGCTTTAAAAAGACTGTTGCCATATTTTTTTTTACCTATGTCCCTCCAGAGCCTAGCTTTGTGCCTTGAAAGCTGCTGACATCTTGTTACTGGTTTGCTGAATGTTAAGCTCCAGCCCTCTGAGATTTCATCTGCTTCCATGCACTCTTCTGCTTGAGACACAAACAGTAATGCCCGTGATTTCCGTGCACTTGCCTGCTTGAGACTCAAACAGTCATGCCTGTAAGTTCCATGCACTCTCCTGCCTGAGCCTCAAACGGTAATGCAGGTGAGTTCCGTGCACTCTTCTGCTTGAGCCTCAAACAGTAATACCTCTGGGTTCCATGCACTCTCCTGCTTGAGCCTCAAACAGTAATGCCTGTGAGTTCCGTGCACTCTCCTGTTTGAGCCTCAAACAGTAATGCCTGTGAGTTCTGTGCACTCTCCTGCTTGAGACTCAAACAGTAATGCCAGTGAGTTCCGTGCACTCTCCTGCTTGAGCCTCAAACAGTAATGCCTGTTCATGTGCACTGAACTCACAGGCATTATTGTTTAAGGTTCAAGCAGAAGGAAGCAGAGGAAATCTCAGAAGGGCGGAGCTTAACATTCAGCAAACCAGTAACAAGATGTCAGCAAATTTCAAGGCACAAAGGTAGGCTCTGGAGGGGCATAGGTAAAAAAAAATACGGCAACAGTAATTTTAAAGCTGCAGCTTCCAAATGAACATAACTTGATTTTACAGTGCACTTATCCTTTAATAGATTTTTTTATTTTTGTGTTCCAACACTTGATTTACAAGTAATAAAAAAATAGAAAAAATGCAAAAGGAAATGCAAATAACAAGTCAAGCCAGTCAGACTCGGTTTCTTTATGATAGTAAATACAATATAATTTATAGCAATAGTGTATGGATTTGATGGAATGTCAAAATCCTATTTTACCATGTCACCTGATGCATTTGAGTATATTCACCCTCTCTCTCTATATATATATATATATATATATATATATATATACATTCACAGACTGAGTGGTCGCAGGCTGGGTTTAGAGAAGATAAGAAGATGATACTTTGACACATACAGTTGCACAATTTTTCTTTTTGCACAATACTAATGTACATGCATAGAGTACTTAATATACACTAAAACAATACAGTTTATTTCTGCTTAATATTGATGGTTTTTATATTATTGGGCTGACAGTGGCACTTTTAGGGGAACATACAGTAAAAGCCTACATATGCATATTGCTTTGAACCCAGCTTTGTACACATCATCTCTGAATCTTCCTTTACTAGCATCTGCCTTGATAAAAAAAAAAACTATTTGAAATTATCTTAAGCAGCATTGTATTAAAATATATACATTAGTGTGTGGAGTATTAGTATATACATTGTTAGATCCATATTATAGATATAACAAAATATAAAACACCTAAATAAACATATTTATGATGAGAAGATGCAGCATATCAATCCTTAATAATAATAATAATAATATTTTTTTTACTATATATACTCTAAAAGAAAGTAAAATAATAATGTTGAAAATGATGAAAGAATATACAAACTACCTGATACAAACATTGTGTAATCTGATGCCTAAAAAGAAATTTTAATAAAAGTATTTAGCTATGTTTCACCATTATCACAAAGCCAGTCGTCTTTCTATTCCAAAGCAACAATTGCTATTAAAGCAGTGACATTTACTAGGCATTGTATGGATGATTAGGAAACCTTTATCCACGCGTAACAATCATCACTGAAGCCAGGAAACCATCAAGGACGCTTCTTTTCATATTTAAAACTCCTGCATCACTTAAAATATTTCACCTGTGACAAGGAGTTTTTTCGGCAGCAAAGACAAATAAGCCTATTATAGAAGTAAAGAACTTAATGAGATTGATCCATACAGGAGAGAGATCAATGGGTCAGTTACAACCTTACCAGAGAAGTTCATCATTCATAGAGAATATAAGAAGCTGGTGAATATAACATTTTAAGCTATGATGTAGAAAAATTAATAATTTTGGATTTAATATTTTACACTGTAAAATTATATGTTTGTAAAAAAAAATTAATGGAACATCTAATATTTATAAAACATCTCTGTAAATGTAAAAGTTTATACTTAGCAATGCATCATACTTCATCTAATACTAATGTCTTCATAATAGGTTTTGCAGAAACAGATGGGGAGATTTAACCAGTGCAGCTCTGGGTAGATCTCTGTAACCTTATTCACCTGTGGCTCTGGGTAAATAGTTTTCACATTTTAATCCTACATGAATATTTTAACACCAACTATTAGCTGGTGCTTAATAGTCAAGTAAGTACTGGTGAATAGCTTGCGGTGGCTGTCTTTTGTGATACCTGCCTCAAGCAAGAGGTTCAAGTCACTCTATCTGCCCATGAATAGGTTAGCATGACTTTAAACCCTGTTTATCTGTGCTGTGGCTCTTGGTGAATGTCATTTTGTTATAGACAATTTAAGAATTTATAGTTTCATAGGAGATTTCACAAATGTATACACAAGAAGTCTATCTCTCCCAAGTTTAATTCACTTATGATCTTTGTTTCAGTGAACTCACTGGCTAAAAAAATCTCAGCCACAGCCATCATAAAGTATTTTATATTGGGGGGCACAGTGAATAATAATTAGCATTGATAATGGGTGCTGATGTCCCCTCTAGTAATGATGCCAATGCAAAAAAGCATTCTTTTAATATTAAGGGTAGCCCTTGATGTTGGGGCTTTCCCAGAAGCCCTTTGAGACATCTGATTGGTGGTTCAGGAGTTGCTGCCCATTAAGCCATTGCATACTCATAGAAAAATACCAGTTTTGCAGAAAAGTGCTAGAAAGATACCAGAAAGGTACCGGCTCATAAAGACAGGGCACATTCACAAACATAACATCAAATAACCTGTGAGTACTAAGGGTCAGCTCCCACAATCCACCTTAGCTGGGTAAGCCCCCCAGCTTTCTGCGTACAGGCACATGCTCTGTAGTGCTCAACAGATCAAAACAAGGAAGTTGCAGCCTTGCTTCCTAGAAGCTCACAGCCAATCACATCACAGCACAGAGATCCTCCCTCTCCCTGACACAGAGCAGAGATTTCATTTTTTTTGTTTTCAAACACATTCAATGCTCCTGTCCTAACAATGATATAATCCTTTACTCTTCATACAAAAAGAAAAATAATATTTGCAGAGTATTTCATAGATAGCATGGATGTAAGAATCTAAATACTAGCATTTAAGCAAAAATAAAAATAAAATAAAAGAAAGTCTGGGGAATAGAACCTGCAACTTATACATTTACTCTGTCTTGCTAAAAGCAGAGCGCATACCTCTAGGCTAACACAGATACAATATATATCAATAATACATTTAGAATCTTTTAGTAACATAATGGAAGCAAAAAATAAAGGTAAATCTGGGGATTTGATCTTGTGTCCTTCAGAACTGTGTATTTCTATAACTGGCATCTTACCAGGTGAGCCACCAGTGAAGAATTTGGATACATTTAGAAGCATTATCTCTTGCTTGGAAGATAATAGAAACAAAAATAAGGTAGGTCTGGGGTATTGAGCTTGTGACCTTCTGAACTGTGTATTTTTAAACTGGATGCCTTAACAGGTGCGCCAACACTGAGTAAGCAAGAATTCTCTGTACATTTGGAATCTTTATCTTTTGCTAGGGAAAGAATAAAAAAAATGGAATATGGAATCCCTGATAAAGCTGCTTGTTACCCTGCAGTTTATTTTCCAGCAACTCACACTGACTGGTTAATAAACTTCAGGGTAACAAGCAGCTTTCAATGTCTTATCAGGAACTTCCTTATTGGTGTGTGGTGTGACAGTGAATACTGGGTTCAGGGGGGTGGCTCTTTGATGACTTCATGGGCCGTGGGTTGTACTGGCAACAACATGGAAGCCTTCTTAGTTACAGAATCTATTTCTCACATGTACTAAATGCAACTTACTAGCGAAGAATCTTACAATGTATAGGTGTTCAGGGGAGAAAAACTTTCACATTAGGTTTAAAAAAAAAAGTTTAGTTCTCCTTTAATTTTAATTTGCCCCCTGATCCTTTAGACAATGGTCCCAGAGCTGGGTAAGCTGCAAGCAATAAAAATTAACTCTGGGGCAAACATGTTTATCCCTAAAAGCTGACAGAAAAGTGTTGAGGTGCAAGTAAAAATAAAATCATGAAAAGGATAGGTTTGCAATGAAAAAGTGAAATCCCTGCAAAATGTATGCTATCCCTGTTTAGTGATATGAACCCAGGTATGTTCTTCTATATTTTAGTTGTTTAGTCTTATTGTGTTTTTTTTTTTGTTAATATATTTTTAGGATAACTATTGTGTATATTTTAATTTCCCAGACTTACTTTTATTTTTACTGAAATGTTAATATTCTGTTTCTTACATCCATGGTAGCTAATAAATACACTGAAAAGATGACTTTTTCTTTTTGTATGAAAGGATTATATCATTGTCAGGACAGGAGCATTGAATGTTTTGAAAACAAAAAACTGAAATCCCTGCTCTGTGTCAGGGAGAGGGAAGATTTATTTGCTATTATGTGATTGGCTGTCAGCTTCTAAGAAACAAGGCTGCAACTTTCTTGTTTTGATCTGTTGAGCACTACAGAGCATGTGCCTGTATGCAGACACTTAGCTGGGGGTTTACCCAGTTAAGGTGGATTATGGGAACTGACCTCTAGAACACAGAGGTTTATTTCAGAAATCATGCAACAACCACAGCAAAGGGAGAAGTGAGACACAGCTTGTTGTATGTTTGTGAATGTACTCTGTTAATAGGGACAATGTTGTCTAGAGACATTAGTTCTCCTTTAAACTTGTGCACATTATGCTGTATGCAATATTACATGTACATTTTATGGAGCAGCCTTGATTTGTACATTACATGGCAATGAAACCATTTCATCCATTTTCATTATGAGAGTCTTTCATTGAT
Organism: Hymenochirus boettgeri; assembly: GCA_019447015.1. Classification (NCBI taxonomy): domain Eukaryota; kingdom Metazoa; phylum Chordata; class Amphibia; order Anura; family Pipidae; genus Hymenochirus; species Hymenochirus boettgeri. Next base: position 73,076,534 of record CM033470.1, on the reverse strand, counting down.
TTCAAATGGATTAACCATTGCAAATACTTGCATTCTTTTCCTAATACATATTGCATCTATTATAACTTTTATTTGCTTTTGATGAGTCTAAGTGAGCCATAGTTAAATTATAACATTTGAGTGAAAAACTACATTCTAAAAGAACGATTAATATGATCAAAAAAGGACCTTGTCTTTAGTTTCTTGCAGCTGAGCAAATAAAAATAAAATCAATAAGCTATTTGTAAGGGTCTTAACTACAATTAACCAACCTTAAATTACACTGCTTCAGTTTTATCTTCAGACATAACACCATGAGCGGTTTATGAAAACATTTGTTACATTATGGAAAAGTATAATTTCATGTCCATGGGTAACACAAACTATATTTTAAATTATTACCTATACCTAATACCAATGTACTTTAATACAGTTTTTAATAACAGGGATATACCATAGTTTAACCCAAACCCGGTTTTGAGCAAAATTACTATTTTAGGCATAGAATTTTATGAGTTGAAATGTTGGGACTGCTGAAAGGGCAAATCAGATTTGGTCCTTTGACAAACAGATTCAACAATTTCTTTAAAAAAATTCTAAACTCAAAAAGTGCTATTGAATATTTGAAAATTGACAACGAAAATTGAAAAAATCCTGATTCAATTGGGTTCAAATTAGATTTTCAGAACAATAGGTAACACGGAACTGGTGTCGGTGTGCCAGTTTTATTCATCTCCAGATTAGAATTGGATTTCTGTTTTGATGAAATTCAGCATAAAAACTGGTCTGTTCTGCCTACATGCGGCATCCTTAGTCATCTTTAGTACATCCTTAGTCATCCTTAGTACATCTTTTTTAAAAGTACTTGGCTTAAAAAAAATATATAAATAAGCTTGCCACCTAATAGATTCCTAGTCTCTCTACATTAATTTATGAACCATGATAATTATTTCTCAAGGCAAACCTAAGTTTCCTATTTTACTGACTGTCTTTAAAAAATTAAACACAAAATCATAATAATTATTTTAATGATAGGCTACCTTTATGCTCAGTATTTCAACTCTAGAGTTCATTCTATTCAGTTTAGCTCCTAATATTTTCTAAAATTTACAAATCGTTGCAGTAAACAGTGTTTTTTTTTACTGCTGATTATACAATCACATTAAAATTTTAAATTTACTGACACAAGTTAGTCAAACATAAATTTAAATACCCCTCGATCTATAATATACAGTACAAGTTGTTTTCAAGCTATCATTGTGATTGAGTGGTTTATACTGTATGTTATAGCTAGCAATATGATTTTCTGTTGTTCATAACTTAGAATCTTGCTAACATTAAAAAATTGAAGTCAGTGTGAATCATTAAACCTGATTTCTACAAGACACCTCATGCTTAAAATGTTTTATCTTAGTAAGCCAGCATGTAGCTCATCAGCATGTATTTAAAATATGTCATAAATAATGCTCAAAGTGTCCTTCTTAGTTTCACCTTAATAAATATGCAGTGTACTGGTTCCTTATTGACTCTGCTCATGCTTATAACTAAATGTTCTCCACATTTTAGATTTAATGAAGTGCCTCTTATTATCTTCAGTATATCCTATAGTAATACAAGAAGAAATACAATTGCATTAACCTCTAGATTTATCATGCTGTAAGTAGATGTAAAGCATATTAAGCCTGCATTGTTTTAACAGACTAATGGAAAACAACATCTTGAGCACAGAGAAAAAGTTAACTAAGGATATATTTTGCTAACATATTTTTGCATTCTAAAAGTCTTTATCCCTAAGCAAAATAATTGGGAACTGTCTACCAAAGCATAAATAATCAATTTTTTTAACTGAGTTATATATATTTCTACATTATATGAATATGTCCAAGTAGTAGGCTAAACATACACCAAAAGCTATACTTGTGTGTCAGTTATGTAAGGGTACACTTATCACACTTATCACATCACCAGCACCATTGCTCTGCCCCCCATGCCAGAGGCACTGAGCATGCCCAGTTGTTACCTACTGCTGTAAGAGAACATCATCTGCTGCATTATAAGTCCTGCCCCAAAACTATCTAATCATTTTTAAAGCTACCCACAAGCCTGAGAAAAAATGGTAAAGTAACGAACAGAGAATGGTTGCAAGTCTTTAAATAGATTCAGACAATCTTTGGGAGGAAAGGGGCATCTTAAACAGCACATTTCTCACACACTTCCTTGTTTATACTGACTGTCGGAGTCTAACTTTACAAGCCTATAACTTAAGACCCAGAGAAGCTAGATACATTATCCTAGGCTTGTTTAAAGGTATGAGACCACAGTTACTCTTTAAATTTCATGAAAATTGATATTTAATCAAAAGTCTCTTGTCCTCTTATTCCAAGGTAATTCCCTTCTCTTAGAGATTTATCTTATACATGTGCAGTGTAGGTTTCTTGGTCAGAAGCAGTCACCACAGTCAGTTGACTGTGACTTTGATTGTCTGCTGCATTAGTAAGATGATGGAAGACCTGCAGTAAAGTAGGCAAACTCTGGACTGAATATTGATCTTCAGGGACATCTGAGGGATAGGGAAATATCAGTGTTGGGGATGGTAAGTATCAATTTTCATTCAAGGGGATATACATGCCCTTTCAGTAGTACCAAGCTGACTTACCTTACTTGACAATGGCACTGGGCAAATGTGCTTTCTGATAAATCTTGCTGCACTTTGTTATGTATTGAAAAAGTAGTTAGTCCTTCTCTTTGTTTGTATTGCAACAATGTCAGGTTTGATTTAGCCAGTTGGAAGTGATTTCTGTATTATCTTTACTGTGTTTGTAATATTTAATTTTACTTCTCCAACTTGACCATTCAGCATCTGTATGAATAAATAATTAAGTATTTTATTTTTATTTTTAAACATTTGATATCCACTATATTATTTGAAAATAAATGCAAATATTTCTTTGAACACATATTTCAGTCAGTGATTCCTTGATGTAAATAATAGCCTCAGAAAGGACAAACAAGATAAATTGAGATGGATATCTTCCATCATTTGTGATCCTTATAGATTTATTTGTCAGATTTATGGATACCTGGTTTCCATTTATTGTCACTAGTATAAATAATAAGTGCTGCCTGTGCCATTCTCAATCCTGAAAGATTTACTGACATAAGGTTTCTTTTTCTACATACATGTGGAAAAATAAACATTTTAAATGTGCAACAGATCACACTAAAATGTTCTATCAATGGATGAAAGATTTTCAGTCAGATATAGGATAAAATAGGAAAATATCTGCTCTTATTTCATGCAAAATTATTTTGCCACTTTACTATTTTTGTATGCAACTACAGTATGTATTTTAGATTATTCGTTTTTTAACGACTGTTAATAGTTTTTGACTTAACCTTTTCCCGCAGATACTATTTTTAGCACAAATTATGTGAACAGCAAGTGAAAAGTTAATGTTTATAACCTCAGTTTTCTAAGTTTTTTCTTTAGCGTGGATCTGGAATGATCTATCTGTACAGGATGGATTTTGTTGCCATTATGAAAAAAGGTCTGGGCATGTATTTACACTCAAGTTCCAACTATCAAAATGTATGAAGATATAGTGCTCTGCTATGTGCCACTTTGACCTTACATCAATATATGATTATTGATCACATCTCTAATGTGCAGAGTGCTAATGAACTCAAAATGTATTACTGTTACATTCACATGGCTTTGTGTGGAATTTATATTTTTTATGTGGCGCCACTTACTTACACAGCACTGTTCTAATGAAATATTGGGGGTCATTTATAAAGAGTCCTTATTGCATAAATTGGTACAAAAGACCTTCAAACGGCTGAGTGTGGCACAACATTCCATTGCTAGTGACAAAGTTAGCTGCATTGAGGGAAATTTTTAATAGCAGCAATTTAGCACATTTTCAAAACAATGGCTTACATTGAAATTGTGCTACTTGTACACCAAATATGTAACTACTGGGAACCTGGTGTTATTGCTTAATAAAGCAGCATAATTGAAAAAAATTAAAAAATCAGTATCTGCCTCACAGCCTTTGGCGAATATATCTGTTGTATTCAATTAGATCAACTGGACTTGAAGTTTAGTTCTTGAAGACGTTTCGCTAGTCATCCGACTGGCTTTCTCAATTCAGAATGACTTGTATAAGAATCTGTGGAAATTATGTACCCTGGAAAATCCCAATTAGCATATCACAGCCAAGTGTTAAGGGCGTGATTGGATAGTGGCTAAGAGGTGTTATAGGAATGCCCAGGGTAAGGTGTCAAAACAGCATTGTACATGGCAGACAGATGGTGTCGAACCCCCCCACCTCTATTTAGGCTTGGTTTCTTTATTTTCATATAAATGGCCTCCTTAACACCTCTCTTGAACCAGTAGCATTCCTTTGCCAATATGTTAACATTACAATCTTCAAAGGTATGTCCTTTATCCTTAAGATGCAGGTACATGGCTGAGTCCTGACCCGAGGAATTGGCTCTTCTGTGCTGGGCCATACGTTGATGCAGTTGTTGTTTGGTCTCCCCCACATACAAATCAGAGCATTCTTCACTGCACTGCACTGCGTATATGATGTCGCTTTTCTTGTGTTTTGGTATTGGGTCTTTCGGATGTACCAATTGCTGCCTCAGCGTGTTGCTCGGTTTAAAGCAGACAGGGATACGGTGTTTTTTGAAAATTCTTCTTAATTTCTCAGACCCCTGCTACATATGGGATGACCATGTTCTTTCTCCTGTCTTGCTTTTCCCCTTCACTGTTGGTATTCGTGTTCTTTTCCTTCCTTCTACTTCTTTTGACAAAGGCCCAGTCTGGATATCCACAAGGTTTAAGGGCTCCTCTGAGATGTTTCATTTCTTTGGTGAATATGTTTTTTGGGACTAAGCTATCTTAAATTTTGCAATAAGGATATTCAATTAATGACCCCACTGTCTTTATATTAAAAGCTCCAGAAGTATTTATATCTAACCTACCTAATACCGAATCACCTCTTTTTTCTTCTAGTCATTCTAATCACTACAAAGGACCAATAAACTTGGCCTTATATTTCCCTCAAATGACCAGATGGTGCAAATTTTCCAGTTGATTGGTTGAAAATATTGGTGAATATTTTCCCCGCAATAAAAACCTTTTTGTTGATTTTTATAGTATAGTATTTGAGGTTGAATGAAGACATATGTCCATCTAGTCTAACCTACTCATCAATACCCATATTTTCTGCCTAACAGTTGATCCAAAGGATACCTTCCTGACTAGAAGTGGCAAGAAAATATCGCTGGATCAACTCTAACTTTTTGTATCAATACCAATGACATGCAACTTTATTGATAGTTTATTGTATAGCCCTTTAATATATTTATGCACAGTAATCATATCCCCATATAATTGCCCTTTCTCTAGTGTATATAATTGGAAGTTACCCAATTTGTCTTCATATTCAAGCTCCTCCAAATGGAAAATTTGAATTTGCAGATTAATTGGACTGATTCACATTCCATCTTCAAAAGGTCTTGTGACTGGTTGCGGCAAAATAATGGCACTGCCTAATTATTTATTGATCTGCCAGTTGGGATGATAGGTTCAAAAATAACCAGTTTGCAAAAAAAAAAAAAAAAAGAAAAAGAAAAAAGTACTGTACATTCATATTTCAGGCAACAGTGACAACAATAGAGGACCATTAGAAAAAAAAATGTTGCAGTCTGTTAGAAGAAGATACTGAGTATGAGGCCCCTTTATTTCCAGTGCACAGGCGCATTGTTGTTTAGCTTTGATTCAGCATTTGGGATATGTATTTTAGAATGAGAAAAGAAACAATTATCTATCCTTATGTAAAAGGCCTATGCAAGATGGATAGAATGTGTCAAAAACAGGGAACAAAGTGTGCTTTCCTTATAGGGCATCTATACAGAAACATTTTTTAAATCACGTTGGTTCTATAATAACTACAGAGGTAGGAGATAACACTTCCTTCCATCCTTTAAAAGTTATAGAGAAACCAACTGTCAAAACGCCTTTCATTCATGGCTGACAGCCACTGTGACTATCTTCTAACATAGTCACATATGTGTGCTATGTTAGAGGGGAGGCTGGAATGAGTGGTGAAGCTGTCAGCTGAAAATAAGCAGCATTTTTGATCACAGCTCCTAATCTATTGGAGATAGGAGTGTTCTCTCCCACCATCTTAGCAATTATTGATCCAATCAATGTTAGGTTTTAATGCAATTTTAGTAATGTGCAAAACTCTTAAAAATAAAATAATGGTTAACAGTCAGTGTCGGACTGGCCCACAGGGTTACAGGGGAATCTCCTGAGGGGCCCACAGCCTATTTACCCAAGAAAACAGAGAAAACTGCTAACATTTAAATACAGAGCCAAAGGGACAGTAAGAAATGCATTTTAATAAACAATAGGAGTCAATAGATATGTAAAGTGATAATTAAACATTAAGTGGGCCCCTAAACTTGTCCTGGTGGACCCCAACAGTCCATTCTGACACTGTTAACAGTATACTGTCATATATTTAGATAAATACGTTCAATTGGCTAAAATTTGCATAAAACGTTTGCATGAAAATAATACACAAAAATTGGAGTCTTTTCCTAATGGGATTAGGAGGCCTAATTCTTTCTAATGGTCTCAGCAATAATTAGGAAACCCCTACGAAATGCAAAATGACCATAGTCCTTAAAATTAAATTAAACCAATAGCAGATTCTAGGATTTAAATGCAGTCACCAAATGCATTTATTTTATTATTTTGGGGTAAAGAATGTTTTATTCTTTTTTAGTTTACTACATAAACAGCAAATGTATACTGTTACATTTAAAATCACTGTGTTCAAATTCTAATAACCCTCGGGTCTTACTCATGAATATGTATAAATAAAACAGCAAATATTATTATAACAAGCAACATACTTCAACAGAATGTATAATAACCCTCTCCAGCATTCACGAAAAGTTATTTATTTCACTTAACTGTTTGCAGATTTTAATATAGCAAATAAATGATATATGCAAGATAAACACTTGCTTCAATATTAATACAGAGTAGGTTAGGATAACCCTGGATTGCTTTATTTAACCTTATGAAGATTTCATTGAATCAGCTGTAAATCGTATTACATTGAGGAGATAAAAACTAAAATTACTTTTACTCTATAAAATATAAAGAATGTCTGGCTTTTGGTTCTCTGTTTGTTAGGCAACTTAATAACAATAAGAGGTGCACATTTTTGCTTGTGCTGTTAATCTGCAGCAATTTGTGGAATCCTTCTAAGAGGGTATGGCTTTTCATAAAGGGCTACAATGGAAATTACCCAGAAGTATTCGCTCCTTATTTGCATATGACTGAAGGGGAACACTAATGCCTTATACTCTCCATATCTTATTTAATTTTTTTGTGACATAGTGTTTTATGTGAAGTGTTTTGCTGTTATAATATTCACAAATGCAATTTTGAAACTTTTTGGCCAGGCATTGTTCTGGTCACATTGTTCTGGTTGCAAATTGTTTCAAGAATAATGGAAAGAGATTTCTACCTTTCTATCTATGTAGAACAATTGTAATAACATGCAGCCTATAACACGGAGACAGAAAAGTATTGGTAATTAATTCTATGAGATGCAAAATTTCTGGCATTCTTTTCTAGATATTCTACATTAAAACAATTGAAACTATTCAAATGAAAGCTAAAAGGAGATACATTTAGTATGCCTAATAAGATCCTTTAAATTAACATATTGTTACATCCACCTACAGATCCATCTGTATTCTATTGTTTAGAACTAGTAATTTAAACATGATTCACCAGCTTAAGCAATACTGTCTGGTCAAAGAACATTGAGGCTGTTAGATTTTTTGGGGGCTTAATTACATATTGTGCATGTTGTACACAATGCCTCAAAACATAGGTTTAATTAAACATCCTTCTTCTTAAAGTAAACTAAAATATCTACATGTTTATCTTTTTATTTCTATCAATCAATCTATCTATCTATCTATCTATCTTTCTTTCTAACTATCTATCTAGCGATCTGTGTAATGTAATCCCATTATAGTAAATTTAGCAGATGCCTAATAAAATTGTCTTGTTGGATATATTTACAAAACAGCTTGTTCATTTGGTATCCCAGATTAAAAATGCAACCTTATTTAAGTATTAAAAATATTGGCCTTGAAATGGCAAATGGGTAATCTTGAAAGCTTCCATGAAAGCACGCGATTGAATATTTGATTAGGTATGATCATAAATATGCTATGCTTATGGTACACCAGTCAGTTTAGCTGCGTGCAATTAATGTTATTTCTACTGACTAAAGGGCTGCTAACCAGAGGGTAGTAGGTCAAGATCATCTATAATAAAAAATACTTTTGAAAACTACCATAAGAATCATATAATAATTAAAAGCTTTTAACATATGTGAAAATGTAAAGTATACACCTAATTTACTTTAGATAGGAATTATTATGAGAAAGATAACTCAGAGCCACACCTTTAGGGCTAGGCCACACTAGTGCGTTTGCGCATGCGTTTCACGCTCGCAATTGCGTCCGCGATTTTCACTAAAATGGAAATCGCGGAAAGCGAAAATTTTCGTGATTTCCGATGCGCATGCGATTGCGCGTCCGTTCACGTTTTGGTAACGCATGCGTTCACCATTTTTGTTGCGTTAACGCAGCGTTTCCATAACCCAAAATGGCGAAAATGCATGCGCAAAACACGAACGCACAAGAAAAGCGCACACAATCGCGTGTCCTATCCCTGTACACTGTTGACAAGCTTTAAATTATTTATAATTTATTACTTACCAGCTTGAATACAAAGCTGTAATATTTTGTGAGCTTTGTGTTAATTTTGTGCCAATAATAGGGTAATAATTAGAAAATTGTGCAATCGTGCATTTAGCCAACTTTATGCAACCAATTAAGTACTAATGGAAATATTGCCTGCAAAGGTAAAGATACAGTATGAGTTTAAAAGACAGCATTCATAGAAAAAATAAATTGGGTATAACTACAATAAATATAGCTACTGATACTTACTGTAGGCCAGTGATATTTCATGAATGCTAAAGTAGTGATACCAAGTCTACGTTTCTTAAATTCTAGACACAACATTCTTAGTATTTTTGTTTTTGCAAACATGGAACTGGGCTGCCTCTCTGTCTCTGTCATTGAGCAGATGGAAAATGCAGATTTTCAGAAAGGAATAGAACTACTCAAAAACCTTATTGTGAATGAATAGTTCCTAACCCTGGGAGGTATAAAATCCTACTACCCCTCCCTGAGTGGCAACAGGAGCAGGAGCAGAACCCAGGCGGCGAGGGACGGGGTCAGGTAAGCTCCTTCAGGGGCATATTTGGAAATTATTGATAATGTCAAAGTGGGGTTGAGAACATTTAAAGCTAAATTTATTTTTTGACTGGACATGCCCTTTATGGATAAGTAAATGGGAATTGACCAATGTTTTATTTTAAATGTGGACAAGTCCTGGAACCACCCAGTGCTAGGAATAATCCTTTTGGGTTGTAAGCAACTACCATGTTCAATAGAAGTGTGGTCTTCAGGAATTTCAGACACCAGTCTATTTTTTAGGAGATCGCGTTTTATTCTCCACTCATAAACATAATCATTGCATAATGTCATATACATTTCATATGTTTCCTCTTTAAGTGCTCCATGTCCCAGGCAGTTATACTTTGTAATTAAAGCCAAAACTTAAACATATACAGTTTATATCCAAACAGTACAGTGTAAGCTTTATATACATGTTATATACATTTACGCTATGCTTAAGTGTATATAAATTTATATAAGCTATATCACTATTCTACTAATGTTTACAGGGTGTAATGCTGTAAAATGAAAGACAAGGAAAAAATAAGAAACAAAAGGGAAAAACACTTTGATATCTTATTTCTCATTTAAACCTTTTGGAAGGTGAATATTAAGATAATAAATCTAAACTGTCTCTCTCTCTCTGACATCATATTTTATATCCCTGAAATAATGTGCGTCTAGTTATTCTAATGATATCAGTATGAGGCCTACAGGGGATCCCAAATGGCATTCTTGGATATGTTGAGGTACTGACTATCAAGGATCATTTAACTTAATTGCTTTGAGCTTTTCCCAGAGCCCAATACGAGATCTGGTAGTTTTCCCTACTGAACATAGATGTAATATTGTATATGGCTAACTTATTCCTACAGTATATTTGTTTTTGTTTTTTTAGGGATTCATATATTCTTACCATTACAATCCGTAAATAAAACAGATGAAATGTAACACATTTCATATTATTTTGCTTATTATTTCATCTAAGACCTATTACGTTGTTCTGATTAACTTATGTTATATTGGAATGTTCAATATCATGCTTTTAATAGTGGTAGGTTTTTCTAAAATGTACCATTATGTTTACACTTGTAAAGCTAGTGGTCCTAAACATTTTTATTTTCACCAAGGATCATTTTTTTGAGCTGAACTGAGATAAGCATTAGAGCAACCCCTTGGAAAGGCAGTAAAATATGTGTCTTATATGTAGTTTAAAAATATATGAAAACTGTCACAAGGAGGGAAGTTCAAAATTAGTTTGATTTTTGAGAAAATTCGAAAATCCGAAACGGATTCGAAAATCCGAAACGGCCCCAGAGAAGTCAATGAAAGATAAAAATCTAAAATTAAATTTAAGGTACAAATAGCAATAGTATGTTCGTGTAAATGGTTCAGGGACCAGTGAAATGGTCTGGGGAACAAGTACAAATAACCAAAACTTATTAAAAAAATCTTTATGTTCGAGTTATTTTCGAGGTTTCCGCATTGAATATTCAAGGGGTCACAAATTCAAGGGGCATGAATTCGAATTCAAGGGTTTTTCACTGGCTGACACAAATCACAATCTCCTAGCAAGCTTAACAAAAAAATTCTGAACGGCCCCATAGTAAAAAAAGCACACAATTGTCAGACGATTATCAATACACGGGCTGCCGATTGTGCAATCCGTGGATTGTAAGACCGTAATTGTAGTGTTTATGACCACCATAAGGGCAGGGTCACACTGGTGCTTGTAATCTATTATCATGTGAGAATCATTGTGCAGTGAATGTCAATGTAGAGGGCCATATTGCAATCCATTTTTAAAGGTCATGCGATTAAAATGTATCTGCGAATTGAATGTGCTCTGATTATGCAAAATTTCACAGATTGCAGTGCAAACGGACAGTAACGCACAACATTCTGACAAAATGGTATGCAAAATACTGACCATGTCACTTCTGGGGTTGGTGATTTTAGGTAATTACTTTTAATTTCAATAATTCCAAGTTCTGTCAGAACCATCAAATCCGATTGAAAATCGGGCTTGAATTGAACCGGAACTTTATCTCCAGTCATAATTTAATAAAGTTTTTATGGTGCTCAGCCCCAGACTTCTATCTTATCTGACCTTGGATCAAGGCAATTCTTACTGCTCACCACACTGAAACTCCAACCATGATGTGCTTTCAGTGGACCACTGACTCCACACAGACTCATACCATTATCACCAACACCTGCTGGCTTAATATGGATTGCTTAAAAATAATAATGTGTCCACCAGTCCAACCCCAACTGATCCTTTCCCAGCATTAAAACAAACATTAAAGGGTATGTCCACTCATTTTGTTACAATAATTGTTTCTGTTTAACTGAAGAACAGGAGCTATGTCTTACCTCCTATTTCTCAAATAAGGTGCCTTCTGGGTAATTCCCATATTTCCATGGTAGCCCTTAGGAAATGCTATACCTATTAAAAGGTTTTTACACAAGCTAAATGTAAAGCCAGAGAGCCAGGTTTCAGCTTTATTGAGACATCATCATTGAAGTGAAGGTCTGTTCTTCAGTAAAACATGCAGATGACAGGAGAGAACTTACTGACGATTGTTCCAGCGCTGGCTCACTGACAGGTCCTGACTTTGATCCCTAGCATTGTTTGTATTGTAGAAAAGGACCAGGCACTAGCTCCTAAGTACATGCACCATTAACACCATTTATGCATGCACGCACAATGCACGTGACTGTGGATGCGTCAGAGACTGTCAGTGTAAAGCTGGCACAAAGTTCTCTCCTTTTTTTACTGAAGAACCGGAGATAAGACATAGCTCATTTACTTCCCGTTCTTCGGTTAAACAGAAAAGACGATTGTTGAGAGGAGATACAGTGTAAGAAGCCGATTTTTATCCTTATTATTAAGGCTGGTCTTCCTGATTTTGTCTCTGCCAATTACACTGTCAATTATAGCAGTGATCACTGAAATGAATGCATTAAAAAAAAAATCAACAATAAGATATTGATATAAAATATTTTAGGTATCTGAAAAAGCAAGTTGTTTAAAAACATTTTTCACAGTTTTCTGTTCCCACATCTAACAAAAGCACATCTAAGGAAAACAATGCAAAACATCTTTACGAATAGCATTGGCAAAATGAGTTATTTTAACAGAGGGCAAACCAGAGTGTATTACCTAATACACGCAATCCTTTTGATTAGCATTGCAGGCAAGTATAACAAAAGGATTACATTGCTTTATTTCATGAAACATTGAAATGAGGCAGATCTAACTGCCCATTTTAAACCAATGCTTAATTGCCTTGGGGTGTATAAATCTCACTACTCAATGGTTTAAGTATCATCACAGCTCTGTAAAGCACTCTACAGATTCCCAAACAAGAAAGAAAAATCTTGTGTTCTTAAGCACAATCATTGAGATTTTTTTTTAGAGTTGAACTGCTTTTTGCTACTTTCAAGTAGAATTTCTAATATTGTGAGAAGCTTGGAGCAAAAGCCAACATATTACTGGTGTGGAAGATAAAGTACACTCTGTGCATCAAATGGTACATAAAGGAGCACATCAAAAGATTATATTGTAATCCTTGCCTTCTGTTTAGTGATTAATGATGTATCCTTGCTGAGGATGCTTTAGTGATGAGAACACAGACTTCTAATTATTAATGATGTGTATGCAAAAATAGGGTTTCCCGGTCCAGTATAGCAGGAATGATGCTGGGCAGTTGTTTGTTTTTGTGCATCAGAAACAGAGGGTGACAATTATTAAATATACTATGAATATCTGGAGTGAGAGATCGAGGCTGCATGGAAATTTTTTTTTAAAAAGTGGTTTATAATGGATTTTTTACTGAAATATTATTAAAATGCTATATAAAGAAGTGATGATGACTGTATGTATCATTCCCTTTAACATTTCCCTTTTATAAGTTACAGAAAAAAACAACACGGTACACAGCAGTGAGAATAGAAGTAATCTACAACCCCATGCAATGCATTTCTCAGTATACCTACAGTATATAAAGGTGAAGGTTAGAGGGTATTTTTTCTCCCATAGACTTCTCTGCGTCCGTTTTCGAATTTTCGAATTTACAGTTAATTTAGCAAATTCGAAAACAGGTCGAAACTCATCAGTTTCGAACATCTCTATGTGTAACATCTGATTAGCCGACCAGATTTGTGTGAAGTTTTTAGCGATAATACAAGGTGGTGGTCAGTGTTTTTTTGTTTGTTTGTTGGTTTTTTTGGGGGGTGGGGGTGGGAACAGGAACTTTCTCCCCCAAAATGTAGCTTTTTACTTGTTTGAATCTGTACCTCACAAATAGATTTTAGCTGATATTACTAGTCACAAAAAACAGGAGGTAGAGTGGTACCTATAGATTGCTTTAAAGGTAACAATTAAAATAAAGCTTTAAATGTTACATTGGAAAACGTCTGAACTAAAGTATTATTGCCTCTGAGTTCTCCTTTTGTTTTTAAAAAGCTTTTGAAATTTGAGGGTTTCAGGTTTCTGCATACTGATTCACTTTCCCCCAATGTTTCCAGATGTCATTAACACGTGCATTTAAAAAGGTTGCATTTTATCATTATGTAGTTCTGCCCATTTAATGCCCATTTATGCATAAACATTCAACATGCTCTAACTTTGACAAATGACATTTAGTTTATATTGAAATACGCCTCTGGTATAGAATCTATTTGGAAAAGCTGCCCTGCCCATTTATTAAAAGCATACCGTAGCCATAAACTGAAAAAAGGATTTCTCTACTGTAAAGTATTTACAGCTCTATTCCGGAGGAAATAAGCTGTCCCAAGCAAATGTCAAATGTAAATACTATCAAAGAAAGAGCTCTGCTGTCTAACATCATAGTTTCACTTAGAGACTACCTCATCCCTGACCTTCTCTCTGTGCACAGTATGGTAAAGGGTAGAGCAAGATATAACAGGTATATAGAGTAGCATATAGAGGTGGCATTTCTGGAAAATAGCACAGACTGCTTTGAAAAACGTAAATATTTTGGGCTCTCTTCTCTACAGCAATAATATGTAATGTTATATTTTAAAGAAATAGGTGACAAGGGGCATCACAAATAACTATTAAATATCATTAAATATGTAAGTTCTGTATGTGGTTGTTATTTTTATAAATCAAACATATTATGGGTAGCATAGCAAATTACTGGATAAATTCCTTGTAACACTGTAGGTGATATTTATAAAGAAGCATACTATACACTGCAATGGATCCTTTTTTGACGCAACAGTTATTTTTATGACCATGTACTACACTCCTCTGCCCAGCACTAGAGATGGGATCCAGATCCGACACGGAACCCCTCAGTTGCGAAATCCGAATGATCCGTCCAAATCTGCAAAGGCTGTTTTCTGGGCTTCTGGGACTACATGGAAGTGTGTAAATATAACAATCTTTGGGTTTGGGGGGTGGGGAAGTTGAGTATAAAATATTATTCTGGATATGGACATGCCCTTTAAAAAGCATGCCATGGATAAATGAAAGAAATTAGATTAATAAGATGGACAAATTATTTTAAGCCTCGCTACCACATCAAGGTTGCTTTCTTTAGCTGGGTCCTAGCCAATTGTTACTTGCCTTATATGCTTTACAAGCTGACAGCTTGTTTAGCTTATAACTTATTAAACTAATTGCTTTCATTTATTCATGGTTTATTGCAGGCTTTTTAAAGTAGCAACCTAATTAAAATATAGCCAGTATGCTATATGAATTGTTTGTGCACTAGAATTCTATTGTTTGTATTGTATGTATTATTATATTTCAGGTAAACTTATTCTAAATAATTAATTTGGCTTGAAAAAGACAAATGATTTTTTCTTCTTCTTTCGAGACACAACATTTAGTACAAACACACAAGACATATAGGAGAAGTGTGCTATGTTCTATCTAAGGAATCCGTAAAGGTGAATTTATGGCCAGTTTTTTTTTCTTCAGCAGTGGACGGTGAGAAAATACCAAACAAAGGCTTTATAAACTTATCGCTCTTTGAAGTTCTGGAGGTACACTATCTGGAGGTACACTATCTGGAGGTACACTATCTGGAGGTACACTATCCCAGAATCCTCAAGGGAACAGACAGAAAGAGTTGTTTTAGAAGAGAAAGTAGAAAAGAATTAAAGGTCATGTCCACCCCAAATGGACAAACTTCCAAAAATCCATTCCGCTCGAGGATTTGCGGATTTGCGAAAAAAAATGGAAATTCAAAAATCTGCAAATTTTGCCATTAAAGTCAATGGAGAAAAAGTTTGGAAATTCCTGCCTAAAAAAAGACAGTTGTAACTTACTGTAAATGGCTCTGGGACCTGGGAAATGGTCCGAGTAACACGTCTCCGCAGGAAAAACAGCAAAAAAATAGAAGTAGTGCACATGTACGCTGCTTTCGGTTTTCGTGGGCAGTTTTTGGTAATCCTCAAACAGACAATTCAAGAATCCCCGAATGGCCAGACGTTTGGTGGTCCTGCGGCTCAACTCGGGAGCCCCTCCAGGGTCCTTAGAAGGACCACTGTGGCCCTTACAAACGGAAAGTGGATTTCGGGGAAACCCACGAGATCCGCGACTCCTCAAATCCGCCGAGTTCAAATCCGCGAATTGCCCATCCCTAATGTGTAGTGTTAAAAAATCCTTTTAAAACCTTACTTTATGGTCATGCAGTGTCTTCTGAAAGTCCAAAAAAGTGAAGAGTAGGAGCAGCCTGTGTGTCATCCAGTGCTGGCTCCTTCACTGTCCTCTGGCATGTATAGGGGAGCTCTTCCCCCTCCCTCCTTCCTACCCTCCAGATCCCTCACTGCTGTACTTTTCTGTAGTGTAGTGGGAACTTTTCTGTAGTTTTGGGCACACTCCCCTAACCCTAAACGTTATGGTTATAATTTAAAAAAGCACATACCCACCTTCATTCCCTCTCTCTCAATAGCCTGACTCTCAGCCAATCACAGATGTGTCTGCCAGTCTGGCCCTTATTGCTACTTCCGGGTATGGAAGAGCAATAGAGGCAGAGAGACTGGAAGTAGGTAAGTCAATTTTTTAAAGTTAAAATCATAAAGTTTAGGGTTGGGGGGTGCCTTACATTAGAGAAAAAAATATTTTGGGGGTGGAGATACCCTTTAAGTTTATGTTTGCTGTATAAAATGATTGATATGTATATGACTTCTAGACACTTAACACTTTAACAGCCGTGTCAAATATACAAACAAGAACTTACGATTAAGTGTCACAGGTTGTCCTTGATAAGTCATATTATCATTTATGAATGTTTTTTAAATTTTAGTTTACATAATTCAAACCAAATGGAATGTGTAATATTGCCTGGAATCCATAGGTGGAGTTTGCATGAATTTGTAGATCATGCATGTTGTCAGTAAAGAACTGTTGTCTTTGAACACATGCACATCCACAGCCTCCCACCCTGATGAAGCCTACACCCCTGGCTACAGTTCCACTCTGTATATAGAAAAACATACACCTTTACGTACTCTATGTATTCCAACTCACACCACACCCCTTTGCCTTTTTAAATTTCTATAGCCCACTTAACCCATTTTACTTCCTATTACCATTTAAAAGTGCCAACTAATCCCATACAATCCCATACTACAGCTTCTTCCTATCCCATTTCAAATCCCTCTTCTTAATCCCCTTCCTATCATCAAATTGATACCCCTTCCAAACCCTCCACGTACCCCCCCCAAGATACCACCTTCCTATCTGGCATCTTTAGAAATTTAGTCCTCCTACATTCATGCCTGGAAGGATTCATGCCAGGATACTGTGGAATTTTGTTGTTAATATAAGTATACTTCTTCATATAGACATTATGTGGCTTGCAACTTTTTATGCTGTATTCCCTAGAATGGTGCACATCCCAAGAAGGATACACATAATATTCTTCAGAGAAGGATTTGTTGATTAATGTAAACTTGTGTATTTCAGCATGAAACTTTTTAACCACAGTCATTTGTGTTCAAAGAAGTACAAATACAATATAACACATTATTGGTGAGGCACACAGCACCATGATCACATGCTTTATATGTCACTAGAATGTGGACATTTGCTGGCAAATTACATAATGCAAATAGGAAGCAGTTAGGCAAATGCATTTATCTGGAAGCAGCAATCCTGACTGCAACAATGACCAAAGCACCTTGTCTATCACAATTCCCTGTGTGCTTTTTACACCCAGAAGGAAGCAAAAATACAGGAAAGCATAGGAATCCCCAGATGTAAGAAACCTGCAAAAATAAAAAAGTATCAAAGTTTCTGGGGAATGTGACAACACATACAGTAAAGCAGTAGCTTGCAATGCATTATAGGTATTTATTTGAACAGAGGCATACAGTGTTAAACATTTTTACAGTTTGGCAAAACAAAAAATGTTGCCTGAAGAAAAACTACAAAGTGATACTGTACAATTAAGCAAGTTTGAAATGTTTACATACAAACAAATGTTCAGCAGAAGAGATACCAAGGTTCATGTTGGTAGACTGCTAGATCGCAAGCTGCAGCAGCTCATTCAAGGATGACACAGATATGCATGTGAAGTCACAAAACTTCCCATAGATGTATTAAAATGTCCCATTCATCTGTCCCTGTGCCAACAATGGATGAACTCAGAAATGGTTGCTTCTGTCATCGTCTGTCTCTGTCGGAAAAAATACGCAAAGCAAGCAATCCAACTAAAGGCGTAATCTATTTTTTTAACACATTTATGGAAAAACTGTGTTTGTGGCCTCACCTCTACACCTTTATAGTATTTTTTATGTTTACAAAACAGTACAAGTATTATAAAAATGCCAGTCTTCTGCTCCCCATTAGCTTAATAAATGTTACACAAGAGATCAGTGGTTACTTGCTGTCAGCTTCGCTGATAGCTGAACTACACAAACCTGTAGTACTGCTACGTAGTTTGAATAAATGAAGTAAGAAGAAAACCTTTATTAGGACTTAAAACTAATACTAACTTAAGTTGACATAAATTCTGACCTAATGCTAAACTGAACTGCTTTAATTAAAAAATAGAAACTATTATACATAAAAATGCACAAACACATATTTAAGCAGCAACCCATTCCTATTATAGTTTTTCTCTGCCCCTCCCCATGGATAATTGCTAATAAAAACAAACTGTAACTAAAGTGAGGCTTTTGAAAAATCTGTTGGATCTGCGGATTTTTTCGAAAAACGGCAGTTCTTAATCAAAACCAGGTTTGTTTCAAAACCAGAATTCAGAAATACTCCACAGCAGGAGCATTACACTTCTCAGTGCATCGCATTGTTAGAAGGTTAAACCTTTTGTAAATTTTGAAATTTTAGATTTTTTAAATTTAATTTTTCATTATTATGATATCCATTAAATGAGGGGTCTTGACTAGAGATGTCCGAACTTCGCAAAATTCGTTCCGCTTGAGGATCCACGAGCGGACCCATTAAAACCCATTAAAATGAAAAAATCCTCAAAAATGTATTCAAAAATACGAGGATTCTTAGAAAATACGTATTTTCCCGCATTCTCGAAAATAAGAGAAATCCTCGTAATTTAGAAAATTTTCGAAAATACGGATTTTCACGCATTTTCGAAAATACGTGAATTCCTTCTAATTTTGAAAATTTTCGAAAACGCGGTTCGGAAAAGTTCGGAAGGCAGAAAACCGGAAAATCCGTGATATCCGCTGTTCGCAAACGAGGTAAAGCCACCGCGGATCCGGGTTCAGATCCGCGAACTGGGCCATCACTACTCTTGACATGTCAGACAAGCATGCATATCTTTTCCAGAATGTGGTACTAACACCTCATTGTTATTAATATGTATTTTTAAGTGCAAATTGTTTTCTGGCAATTGTATGGATTCTATTTGTGTACAAAAAAAATAGAATTTTTATCATTTCTAGCAGCTTTTCATCTACAGAATGTGGGTGAGTCCGAGCCCTGGCAAAAGGGTGGTCCCAGTAGCTGGTCAACAGTGTGTGTGTGTTTGATCAAGTTCTGTCAATTTTTGTAACAGCAAATGATCACGGGAAACATGAGTATCAATGTATAGGTTTTGCATGATAGTTACCAGAAACATTTTAAGACTAATTTATAATGTAAATACCTTTCTCTAGTATTCTATTATTTTTTATTTCCAGTGTTTCAGAGTGGAAATTACTATTCAGTTCTGTTTTAGAAGAGGGAGGTTATCTAAAGTTTAGATACTCAAGAAAGCACAGATGGTGTTATAAAATTAGCTATTAGTTATTTCCATTTGGGATATCTTTGTGTACCTTACTTTTATCATAGGTGGTATGCAAAACTCCATATGTTACTATACTACATGGATTTATATGAATTTTTATATTTGAATTTAGCAATCAGGTGAAATCCATTTTTACATTCATTTTTGTTTGGTTTCCCTGGAATGCCTTCCTATTTATAAAATTAATTTTTTTTAATTAATTAAAATTAACTGGTTGTTCATATTCTTCCTGTGCAAATCATCAGCCAATCATCAGCCTGCTCCACTGATCCGACTTTGAATTTGGCATGAAAGTTAAATTGTTGTAAAACCAGTTTTAGAACAGAGGTTTATGGTTTGGATTTGGATTTGGTGGTTTTATGAACATTGTAGGAACATTATAAGGTAAAAACTCAGTATATGACCAGCTTTACAAAGGTTCTAATCAAATCTATTAGACAAAAAAGTTGCTGGTAGTTTCAACTTGCAAACCAATTTTTTTCTTGGCAAACCAAAACCAGGTTGGGGTAAGAACTTTGGAGACCAGGGAAATTTCCGATTGCCACTTGGAGTCAGGAAGGAATTTTTCCCCCCTTCATAAATTTGGTGGGTTTTTTTGCCTTCTTCTGGATCAACAGTAAACCAGGAAATGAGGATATTGCTAGATGGGTTGGACTGGGTGGACGTAGGTTTATTCAACCTCAAATACTATAAACCTATTCTTGCCTTAATGAATCAGAAAATGCAAATGTGCAGGGCTATTTTACCATTTCGGGAAGTTTCAGAGGGGCCCAACATCTAAGGAGGCCTCTTAACCATAGGTTTGAAATAACTGAGGGTTGTATGGAGCTCCTTTACACCATGTTGTGCACAGGACCCTTTCAAGGATTGTAAATAGGCCCTGAGGGTATACTGATATATAATTTCACTTTAGTATTCCCTTTCTCACTTACTGGGTAGTGCAATACTATATGCCTAACAGTTCATACATTGTGCAGTAGGCTTCCTAAGTCAGGATCAATGAAACAAAAAATAAAACTAAGGGCTAGGCCACTGATTGCAAGTGTAAATTAAACGTCAGCATATCACAATGTGGATGGCCAGACTGTGTGCGCTGCACTGCAATCTGTTTTGTTGAAAATCACATGTGCTCCAATTACAGATTTTTACCAAAAACTGCAGTGCAAACCTATGGTAACACGTGTTAAACGTAGTATACATTTTGCATGCATTACCGTGTGGCTACAGTCTTAAACAGACCTAATTCTCTTCCTTAACCCATCAAAAATTCACCCTTTTCTTAGTTAGTTGCGTAAGAGGAGAAGGATTATACAAGATCTCCAACATAATATATTTTGACAGTCACAACAGTATGTTCTCCTTTAGCAGACCTGCTAAGTGGATAAGTGCGTATAATGGCCAAAACCAAAGAATTCTACACACTGGATTTTTAGAGATCATCTTCTAGCATGATTAAAAGATGCTCATTCTAAACAATAACATTTAGAGCAAGTGTATTATTATTTTATTATCATTTCATGCCACAGAAAAGCATTAACACTTTACATTACATTACATAAAATGATCAAATATATAGTAAGCCAAAGCTCAGCATTGTAAATACTCAGTTAAATATATTTAACATGCATAGATTTTGGAAGGACCACTTTTATTGTAATATTGGTGTGCTATCAAATTCAAATGTTGTCCAAATGTTTAGACAGCATTTAGCTTCAGTGATGTGTGCAATGTTGGATACAAAAATGTATGCTTTAATTTTCTGTAATCCTATATTAAACATTGTGCTGAAGTCTGTTGAACATCGATAAGCTGTTTTTACACGGCAAATCTTTAGAGACAATGGTGCTTAAATACCATAAAGACCTTGGTTAGGTTTCTGCCTTGTTGAGTTGATTTAGATGCATCTTAGTTGTTGCTCTATTCATCTAGGAATGCCAAATAGGCTTGGCTCTGAATTAATATCTGTATTATTGTAATACTTAGCTGGCTGATATTATACATTTGCATTTTAGCCAATGCCAGCTTCCTAGCGTTGATTATTTACCTGCAGTTTGGGACAAACTATGTATTTTACTGTCGCAAGTTAAGAATTCAGCTAATAGAACTTTGAAAGTAGCGAAGCAAATAGGCAATTTCACCTCATTTCTAAAAGGCCCAACATTCCATTTGCCCTTTTCTCATCAAACATTATTTCTTACAATAAATACATTGCCTTTTCTTTAGCATTTTGTCTGCTGCAGAAGGGAGATGCAAATGTGCTCTACATGGCCTTGTTCCTCTCAGTTTCCTCAATACACAACTAGAAGCTACTTCAGTAAATGGAATATTTTTTCCAATGTGAAAAATACAGTACTTTCATGATACTAATATCAAAATGTGTGAAACTAAGTGGAGAACAAATCAATAAGTGATATCAGTACAATAATGTTGATTAATGGGCAATCAAAGCAGAATAAGTCAAACACTAAGGCAATTTCCTCCCTTTAATATTATGGGGTTTCACCATATATAGAGAACAAATGATTGTGGGTGTTTTTTTCCTTCTCATTTTTATAAATTGCATAATTTTTTGCTGAGTTGTATATTAAATGGCCTCATCAATGATTTGTACTACTTATCTCTAAGTGCTTCTTGCCTATAATTCAACCCCACTGTGTTACATTGTTAAAATGAGAACTAATTACTGGCAATGAAGTAACTTTTTTAAGGATGACATCCTCTCTTTCCCCTGTCCTTGAGCATTTGCAATGACATTTGCGAGTGACATTTAGATCTGACTTGCTGCATCTCGAGTGGGTCAGGCAATGTCACAAAGGATTGTTCTGCTTACCAGCAATTCATGTTACAAAGAATGGGAATGGGAGAATGAAACATTCAAAAGGATCAAAAGACCATGATAAAATAAACATGTCAATGTTTTTATTTATTGCACAAAGTAATATTTAGACTTTTATCTAACTCTAACAAAAAAGGTTTAAGTCCTTTTAATTGCTTGCACTGTATTTCGTAGCGATTAATTTGAAACCCCAAAATAAATGAGTTCTGGAACCGGGTTTGACTCAGAAATGGACTTCATCCCTAGTCATGATGGACAAAAATATCATCCCATATGTATACAGTCTAAGGGTCAACTAATAAATGGGATGTATTAGCTGCAATGTGCACAGAGCATATTAAATGCAAATTACATTTTGGTACCATCACTTTCAGATGTTAGTGATTATGGGTCATCCTAGTTCATCCTTTTTGAAAAAGAACACCAAAATTACCACTTTAAGCAAAAAATGGTATTGCTATCTTTCTTTTATTGTCTAGTAAACAACGATCAAGGACCAATTATTTATTCACAAACATATACTCTGCGTTAGAGATGGCCTACATAGTTTAATTACGTTTTTGGATTCCCGGATCTCGGGAAAAACCCGAAGATCCGAAAACGGAATTAATTTTCAAATGTACGGAGCTATTTTCGATAATTAGAAAATATATTCTAACATTCGAAAATCCTCGAAAATACAGTCGGAGACCACTTTTTCTAAAATTTTCAAAAGTAGCCTTGAACGTTCAATTTTCGAAAATACGATCGAAAATGCAAATGTGGTCTCCGATCGTATTTTCGAGGATTTTCAAATGTTCGAAGATATTTTCAAAAATTAACAAAAATAGCTCCGTACATTCAAAAATCTTCGAAAATTTGTTCAGAAGTCCCGAAACCTGGAGGATCCGTTCGGATTCGGACAAATATTTCAAATTTCAGAACCGAGGGGTTCCGTGTCGGATCCGGGCTCATGTCAGACCCTGATCCTACTCTGCATATTAC
Source organism: Hymenochirus boettgeri (assembly GCA_019447015.1). Lineage (NCBI taxonomy): Eukaryota > Metazoa > Chordata > Amphibia > Anura > Pipidae > Hymenochirus > Hymenochirus boettgeri. The sequence continues at coordinate 73,053,131 of CM033470.1, read as the reverse complement.
AGTATTTTCTGTTTAGTAATGGATCTAATTCCATATAGTACATCTTCTTTAGTGTTGGCATTTTTCATTTATCTTTTAAAAACTGGACATCTCTGGTGTATATATTATAGTTTATTATTTTATTGCTGCATGAATTCCTGGAAAATGAAAGGAAACTAAAATTAAGGGGGAAAATGAAGTAGCTCAAGAGTTAATGCATTAAAGCAAAAAACTTTATCAATCAGAATTCTGCCTCGTGATTTTTTTTCTAAACTTCTTATCTAAAAATGTAAAATTCCATTCTAAAATCCAAATTCCTGTTGAAACATTGGAAATCCCTATCAAAAATAAAATAAAAAACAGATTCAATTGGTTTCGAATTGGAATGTTGAATTTTTAGAACTTCAATAGGTTCAGCGAAACTCGGAGGGAACATTTTTGCATTTAACATGCATTATTTCAAATTCTTCTAGCCATAATAATATCATATTATATCATAATAATATCAATAATTACATAAGAATCTGGCAAATGGCATGGGGAACGTGTAACAAAATATTTACTAGACATCTAAATTATTCAAGTGGTATTTTCAAAGATGTATTAATGTTTTTCATAATAATCTTAAAATAGTTTGTAATAGTTATTACATTTATTATACAACATTATGTCTCATATTAATGGCACACGTTGAGCTACTGTACCTTTCCTATCCCTAATCTGAAATGCCAGCATTTCTTATCTTTGCCTTTAAGGTCTTTCACAAAGAAACAGTACATAAACCACTTTCTGCATGTTTACTCATCACCTGAAATGTAGAGTATCTATGTTTCAAATTGCTTTTATATTTTTATATATTTAATATTGTTATATGCTCAACATGTTATATGTGGCAGTTTTTACATTTTTAGTAAATAGTGAACATATCTTGGTCAGTAAATAAACACTGGTTTATTTCTGAAGCTTTGTCTTGGCAGTTCAACCTCGAAATCACTGTCACAGACCCATATATTATGCCTAACACCACCCACCTTAACAAAGACAAACATTGTCTTTTTCTTCCCACCTTGCAGTCCAGCACTAGAACAAAGGAAAGAACGTCAGAGTATTATCAAGAAAGTCAGTGTACATGGTGACATATCATGCTCAATATCTTGAATGTTCTTACTGATCAATGGGTTGAGGTCTAAATACTGAATCTCTCTATACTTTTTTCCTCCAACAGCCTTCATCTATGTCTCTGCAGTCATTCTCTATTCTCTCTTATGTACATTAGCTCGTTTTACTTTCTTGGCTCCATCTTATGTTTGATCTTTATCGCCTTACTGGGATATTTTTAAAGAGACAGCAGAAATAATATTTTAAATAACTTAAAATAAAAAAAAATTCTGCTTAGAATACCCTTTACATTTATATCATTTACCATTGGACAAAAATTCTGTTATTTTGTAAATTTCCACACAGCAAACATTTCTGCTACAGAATGTATTTGTTTGTAGGCTCTTGAAGAGATTAGGCCTTTAATGTAGCAAACTAATAAATATGTATGCATTATATTTCCCATTATTATTATATATTGTGAATATTTTACATTATCTTTCATTTGCTATCTGGTTGCATGCAAACATCAGAAACTTCTCTTTAAAATGAGCTTCCTGTGTATGTTAAGCAAAGCCAGCATTCATTTCTCATCTGTCACATTTTTAAAGCAATCATTCCATTCACATTATACCTCCATTTTCTTTAATATACATTGGTACCTCAGAACTGTAAGCTTGACACTGTTGTGTTGCCACCCTCCATTTTTAAGATATTATATACTTATATTGAATAATTATGTGCTGAAGGCCAAGTGCATTAAACTCCTTTTATCCTTATATGACACAGTAAGGGTCATATTATTTTATTAAGACAAATTTCTTTCCCCCCCCACTTCTTTTTTAAAAAATTTTTTTTTGCTGTTTTGGTGATTGTATTGCATTTCTTTGGAGTGACTGTGGCTCTTTAGTCTTTATATGATTTTGCATTTTGTAAATATTATTTTCAATTCTTAATTTGTTGTTTCTGCCTATAGAGACTATTGAGTGATCTGTAAATGACAATTATATTGCAGTGGAAATAATCCACTGTGACATAGCTTAGTTACTATATACGTATTGTAAGGATGCAATCCATTGTTCAACTCCACACTTGCGTATGTTTGTTTATTATATAATAGTTAATGCCTCACTTTCATAAAGCAAGGTGTGGCCCTTTTTTAAGTTGCCATAACATTATATCTTTTTTAACTGTTCCTGGTGAGATTTATCATGTTCATGATTCAAGTCTGTAATTTATCATTTCAACAATTATTTCTTTAGAAAAAAATGTATTTACACCAGAGTCACTTGGTTCTTATTGGCAAAATAAATTAGTAATATAATAATGGTAAAACATAGTGAAGTATTACTCATTACCCTACATAACAGTAGGGATGTTTAAAACCAGCGTGTTCCGTTCCATTTTCAGATTTTTCAAAAATGTTAAATTCCAAAAAAGTCAATGGGAGAAAGAATATAAGTTTAGATTGAATTTAAGGTAGAAATACCAATATGCAACAGGGACTTGAGAAATGGTAAGGGGAATAAGTACAAAAAACAGTTAAGTCACTAAAACAGTTAAAAAATTGCACTTTCTTTAAGGGCAATCTATTTTCGAGTTTCCACATATATACTAGGCTATTTTCAGTAACCCTTGAAAATAAACTCCTAATCTCAAAAGTAGCCTTGTATTTTCGGTGACCCTCGAAAGGAGATAACCCATGAAAGATGGGTTCTTTCATGGGTTATCCTGAGGCGCGTGCCCACTGTGCCTAATGGTTAATCAGGCCCTCTCCCGAGCTCACCATCTATCATAATTTATCAATATTGCCATTCTGCTGCACATTTTGCTAATCTATCTAGCTCTGCTATCAGCAATTGCACAACATTAGAAGTTTCCAACGCTCTGCATAGTGTAGTATGGAGACCTTACTCTCCATACCCACTTTTTATATATATATATATATATATATATATATATAAATATAAAATGTAACTCTTTTTTAGTAATAATGTATGCTGAATCCTATATTCAACGATCATTATTTCTTTTTTAATGTTTGAAGCATGTTGGGGTTGCTAAAGCAAAAATTCCCGCTGAAATGTGTAAGCAAAATAGATTTACTCAAAAAAAATCATAACATTATATTAAAAGTTACTATTTACTAAAATAACATAAATGTAATAAATGTTTGAGCCTAAAATATAATTAGAATGTGTAGGAATTGTTTATCTGACATTTTTTAGCAATGTCCCTAACAAAGTTCTTGGGTATTTTGTTGAAAATGTCATTTTGTTTTTGATTTTCTTTTTAATTAACTTTGTTTGATTAACAGAATCCTATTGATCATTATTGTAATATGCAACTGTGAAAATATACTAATTAATTCCTGGATATTTTATAATTTGTAAAACATTCTCTTTAGCTGTTTAATTTCTACAGACATTAATGTGTTTTATGGTAATTAGCTGTCTAATGTCATGTGATTATATTTAGTTGCTGCCGTATTGCATAAAAAATAACTTAAAAAGAAAATGTCCAAATAGCCTCTTTAAATATGTGCTTAATAGGGTGTAGAAAATCTCTTAAAGTATAACATGTTCACAAATTCAAAATATAGAGGGTTGTGCAGGCTTGTACAGAGTTGAGTGAAACAGAAATATTCAGGACATAAATGAAACCTCAATCTAAAAATCAATATGCAAGGTGTGTTTTTTTATTTTTTCATCTGACTCTATTTCTTTGGTTCATTAGTTACACCAAACCATGAGGTGACTATGAGGTGATAACCTATAGTATTAGCAAAATAAGATATCATAGGCCAGTATTATAATTCTTATTTTGGATTTATATAGCGCCAGAATCTTCCATAACACTTTACAATTACATGTATTCATTCACATCAGGCCCTGCCCTGAAGAGCTTACAATCTAAGCACATTTATTTGACACATACCACCTATCAGTATGTCTTTATGATTGTGGGGGATCACCCACAAACACCTTGCAGATGTGTCCAAAGGTGAAATCAAACCCAGGTGCTGCCACTGAGCCACCATGCTGCCTGTGCAGTATTGTAGTAGGATGCACCACAAACAAGCCATTATTTCCACTGTAACCATACCGCTAACGACTATATTGAATTAAATTTTGTGTGAATGCATGCAGCTGTATATAAAATTATGCGTTACAAGTCTGCAAAATGATGGTTGCTTTATGGACTTGTGTAACCTGCTGCATTATTATTTCTCCTGTGAATGTGCTGTTTGAAAAACGGTGTTTTTATTAATTAAATTAACATAAATATAGGCACAAAACCCGCACACATGTATATGAATAAAACATAAATTTATGTATTTAATGTAGTTACAGTAATCAAGGCAACTAAAGACTCCAGACAAAATTGTCTTAGACGACAGACATTTACATTAGCACAATAAAATGTGTCGCAGTTTTTTATGTGGTTATTGATTGATTTATCTAATCAACTGTGCCCGCACTGTGTGATGTTGCCATTTCTAACACATGCTCTTATTTAAAGCAGCGACCTTCCTTCCTACACCCACTCAATAGAATTAGTTTGTCAGTGCACCTTTCTGCCAGCACATTCTTTGTCAGTATGAGATTGTAAAACATTGTAAGTGAAAAATCCCCATGCATATGTCACTTCTCCAGTGTAAACACTTGTCTAATCCATCTGCATAGTCAATCCCCCTAATTCCCCTTATTAATAAAGTTGCCCTTCTCTGAACTCTTTCCCTTATGTACAGTATATATATAACTGCACTGCATATTCTAAATGAGGCCATGCCAATACTTTGTTAAGAGGTACAATAATGTTTTTTCCCCAAGAATCTATTCCCCTCTTTGTACAAGACAATATCTTGCTATCTCTGACATTATTTGCTATAGCTAAGTCTGTTATTTACCAGAACCCCCAAACCTTTACCCATTAGAGATTTACTTAACACAGAGTTATTTATGCTGTAGGTAGCACAAGGATTGATAAACCCTAAATGCATCTCCTTACATTTGTCAACGAAGAATCTCATCTGTCCCTCTGTTGCACATTTTGACAATCTATATAGGTCTACCTGCAGCGATTGCACGCCTTGTTCCCAATGTCCATTTCTATGTTATTTATAAATAGATTAAATAGATGTGGCCCAAGTACGAAACCCTGAGGCACTCCACCTTAGGTAATTAGCTAAATGGAGGTATATCTTTATTCAACCTCCATTACTATGCAACTTTGTTACTATTTTACTTCTCCTGTGTTCCTGATACCTTGATTTTTTTCTTTTTAATGAGTTAGATGGAACTGGAAGTAAGCACCAGACACATGTCTTGCACAGGTTTGGCAGCTTTCTTTATTTCCCCACAGAGATCTGTATTGTAATATTGAAAAGGGGTTTTATTTATGAAATATTCTCTCTTTAAAGAGTTTATACATAAATGCGCTGAGGCATGAGCAAATATTAAGCAGCAATCAGTAGACAATTACAGTGGCAGCATAATGCTGGAGTCAAAAGGTGTATCTAGCAAGACAGGTTAAATGGCAGCCTTGTTATTTTAAGAATCAGCAGGTGATAAGTAGCTGAATACCATTTATTGAATTATCTTGTTATATTATTCATTGGTGTCCTATAAAGAGAGATGCTTTTAGATTAAGTATTGAAAATTACAAAAAATAGGTAGGTCCATGTCTTCTCAAACTATAGTCAAAAAAGCAGGGATTTTTGATTATCTTTCCAAACAATATATAAATCTGTTCAGGCATCTTTTTTTTCCCTGGCAGTTGCAATTCTGACCTTCATATTTGTGCTATTTCAAGTCTTAGCCTGTTAAAATGTTATACTTCCCACTTTTATTCATCAATGACCTCCCGCCCTAGAGAATGCATATTAAGGGAAGCCTGCTGGATGTCAGGGAACTGTTGAAGGAACCTAAATCGTAAAATAAAAATGACATCTTCAGGAAGATTCAAATATGCTAGCGTTGTACCTTTCCGCGAGCCTGTAATGCAATACCGGACATAAACACAATTAAATCAGGTATTACATCCCAGGATGCAGAAAGGCAAGGTGCTGCTGTTAGCAGGGCTTTAAAGACCCCATACAGTTCTCTGTGAAGTTTTGTTCTACAAGGTAGCGCAAAACTTATCAAAGTCGGAATTGTATCGAGTGTGCTGCGCTATTTCCAAAAGATTTTGAAATTGCACTGTGCCCTAAAATAAGGGTAAACGTATGTTAGAAAAAATAGAGGCCTAGTGCACATCCAATTAAATTGCTTACATTTTATGTTCCCCCATTCGCTCTCTATCCCTCTCCAACAACTCTATGCCCTCCTTCTCTGACTCTAACCTTGCAGCTGTCCACTACCATAACACTGTTTTCAATGCCCTTGACTCTGTTGCTCCCTTATCCACCCATCACCTTAGACGCAAGAACCCACAACCGTGGCTTACGGACCAAATTAAAAAGTTGAAAAGGCAATCCCGTATAGCTGAGTAACAAAATATTGACTTTCTCGAATTTAAGTGTCCTTTGTCAGATCAGAGGTGCTTTGTCCCTAGCCAATCAAAACTACTTCTCTTCATCATACCCTCCTAATCCCATAACCCCCAACAGCTCTTCAAAGTATATAACTCCCTGCTCTGTTTAACACCTCCTCCGCCTACCCCCTGTCTATCGGCTGATGAAATAGCCTCATATTTCACAGAGAAAATTTAAAACATCCGAAGTGGTTTTACTGTGCGCCCTAGCTCCTCCCTACAGCTTCCAACCATTACCATTGCTCTGCCCAATCTCCCTTGCTTGCTCACCCGCTCCATCTCTACCCCTACCACTGCAATGTCTAGCCTCCCTTCATTGGTTAATCCCTTTACTTGCCCCCTAACAAGCTTCACCACTATAACAGAACAGGGTCTTTAATCTCTCCTATCCAGGACACGTCTCACCTCCTGCCCCCTCGACCCCATTCCCTCTTATCTTATTCCCCCGCTCTCCTCTTCCTTCATTCCAGCACTAACCTCTCTCTTTAACTATCCACTGGTATTTTTTCCCTCTATATTTAAACATGCCGTTGTATCCCCTATACCTAAAAAACCCTCCCTTGACCCGTCTGCTCTTTCCAGCTACCGGCCTGTCTCCCTTCTCCCTTTTGCTTCCAAACTACATGGCCTTGGACAACTCATTGGTTTCCAGTATCACCTGTATGCAGACGATACCCAAATTTATATCTCTGCCCCGGATCTCCCTACACTGACATCCCAGGTCCCCAACTGCCTTAGTGCCATCTCTGCCTTCATGTCCCCCCGCTTCCTCAAACTAAACATGGACAAGACTGAACTTGTCCTTTTCCCACCTTCACGATCTGTTCCCCTCCCTAGCCTTATTGTTAATATTAACAACACACCCATATCCCCATCTCCTCATGTCTGCTGCCTGCAATCGCTAGATTCTGATCTTTCCTTCAAACCTCATGTCAATTCGCTTGCCAACTCCTGACGGCTCCAACTCAAAAACATCTCCCACATTCGTCCCTTCCTCTTGAAGGAAGCTACAAAAATCCTAGTCCATGCCCTAATCATATCCCGGCTAGACTACTGCAACACACTCCTGTGTGGTTTACCAAACAACCACTTGGCACTGCTTCAATCCATTTTTAACTCTGCTGCCCGGCTCATTAATTTCTCTTCTTGCTTCTCTAATGCCTCTCCTCTCTGCCAGCCCCTCCACTGATTGCCCATCACGCAAAGTATCCAGTTCAAACTGCTTACATTATCCTATAAAGCACTATCCAACATAGCCCTTCCATATATCTCAGAGCTGATCCAGCGATACTGTCCCAGGCGCAACCTCCACTCTGCAAATTATACCCTCCTCTCATCCACTCTGGTCACCTCTTCTCATGCTCACATTCAGGACTTTACTTGTGCTGCCCCTCTGCTCTGGAACTCCCTTCCTCCATCTGTCCGTCACTCACCATCCCTTAACACATTCAAACATAACCTTAAAACCCACCTCTTTAAGCAAGCATATAACCTGGCCTAAACATTACCCCCTTAGTACCCAATATAATCCAACCCGCCTTTCACTCTCCACTGCCAATCTATTTACAGCCTACTGATTCCTGTCACCTTATGTCTCACCCTCATATCCTCTAGTCTGTAAGCTCTTTGGGCAGGGTCCTCTCTCCTATTGTATCACAGTATTGCTGTAAGAAACTCCTCACTCTGTTTACTTATATTATGTATTACCTGTGTATCTAATAACCTTTTTATCTTAGTAATTTTTTACCTTCTTAGGAGACATATTTTTCAAACTTTTTCTTTATATTCTTAATTATATTGATGAAAGTCCCTACTGCTCTTTTGCTTGCTTTCGTGGGACTAGCTCTCCAGCACTAGAACACATGACCCACTTTGGGTGGAGTACACAACTTGGGAGCCCATCCCGGGTCCTTAGAAGGACCACTGTGGCCCTGGGAGGGCCCTTTGGGGCTCAAAGGATCCCGCAGCTCGTAACCAGAACCCCCCTCCCCGGCACTTATAAGTGGCTTTGTGGCACTTAGAAGTGCGCTTGTTGCACTGGGGTAAGGGGTCCTGCAGCTTGAAAACAGAAAGTTCTAAAGAGTTTGAGTTCGTCCGAACTATTTAAGTTAACTCGGGTTCGAGGTTTGATTTTGTTCCATCTCTAATTTCCGAGAGGCTTGGTCAAACTCCCGATGCAACAAGCAAAATACTGCATATGTAGAAAAACCCATGCTATGGCTATATTACATCAGGTTAATGTGCATTTTACCCTTTTTTAAGGATATTAAATCTCTCTTCTTATCTTCCTCATATTTATATGGGGAAATTTTAAAAAATCATCATTTAGTAACTTTGCTTAAAGCCACGCCCATTAAACTAGTAAACAGATTATTTTATTTTCCTCAAAAAAATTATTTATCTTATACAAAGAGATGTGTAGAGATTAACAAATAACACTTCAATAAAAATAGAAATGTTCTCACACATAATTAAAACAGAATAAATAACTAAATCTAATATTTATAATGCCCACCGCATGAACATAGGCTCACTTTGTCAAGTGCCAAGTGCCATGGGATTTATAAAGGTTAGTTTTATGAATTTGTGCTGTTTTAAAGGGAATTTCCGCCCCCCAGAATACTATTTAAAGGATAAGTATACCATAAAATAAACTTTAAGTTATTTGCAAGATATTGTATTAAAAATAAATTTGGCTAAAACATTTATCTCTCCCCCCAAACCAGGAGATCGTCATATTTACTCACTATCCATGAAGCACAGAAAACGTATCTTTTTCTCACTACCATTTTCCTCCCTAAACCTCTGAAAGCCCTAAGAGCTTTTCAGAGAAGATGCGCAGGACTGGGGAGGTGTGGCCAAATGCAGTGTCAGTCATTGGCCATGACATCACTGTAACTGCTGTGACTGACTTCTGCTACCTGGAAAAAAACCAGAAGAAAGCTGGCATCTTGCACAGATACCATTTTTCTTTCAGAGGGGAAATGCATGTTTTCTGTGCTTCAGGGACTGCAGAGATGTGAGCAAATATAAATATCTCAGGGAATGGGAGGGGATGGGGTAGGTGAGTATGAGATATTATTATGGGAAGAGTCTTCACTCCTATTATATCACAGTATTGCTGTAAGTAACTCATTACTCTATGTAATTATATAATGTAATACCTGTGTATGTAAAATGTATGACTTTGTATAACCTGTATTACCTTGTATGTAATGTATGCCTATGTAACTGTAAAGTGCCACGGAAGTTGTCAGTAATAATAATAATAATAATAATTCTGAGGATGGAAATGCACTGTATAAGGTAAATGTGGTTTTTAGACTTATTTTAGGGCCCTGTGCCATTTCCAAATCTTTTTTGAAATAGTGTAGTAAAAATTAAAGTGCTGTGATACTTTTAATGGACAGTTTATTTAGTAGACAAGCTTTCTTGTCTACTACCCTCTTCTTAGGTCAGAGCAGTTCTGATTGAAACAAAGGTTAACAGAAAGTTAGGATCTCTCTCAATTCAATCCCCATAAAGTTACATTTTGCGCTACCCTGTAGTGGGAAACTTAACGTAGGATTGTATGGGGACCTTAGCAGTGCATCTTAACTTTTTGCCATCCCATGATGAAATACCAGACGTAATCGCGCATTGCAACTTACATATATTGGATCTCCACGATAGTATCTGCATCAATGTTTGCATTTTGCTGCTGCCTTTTCTATTTGGTAACAATTCATCTATTGGCCAACTGATATATATACATTTATATATTTTTGCCAATTAAACTGCAATAATAAAACCCTACCGTCTCATAATAATCTGTACATTGGGCACTTTTATTTATTGTTTTTCATTACTTGACAAGTATTGTAAATAGATGAATGACTTTTCACTCTAAAAGGTACAATGAAAACATAAGGTAATGATGTTGTGGGATGTTTACTGCAGATTCTTTTTTATTAAGAAATAGACTAGAAACGCATTCAAGTGTGACCCAAATTCAGTTCCCTGGGGTACAAAAGCAATTAGAATACATATAGTTCACGGAAGGTAAAAATCTACTTTAAAGTAAGACATTTTGACGTGGACTCACACAGTATGCAGTGCATTATGTATTCTGATGATAGGCACTCATCTATGAATACATGTACTGTATGTGTGTTTTACTACAGCAGTCAAGTGGTCAGTAACAGTTTACTGCATCATGTCAAAAAAGCAACATTAATGATTTCACCTCAGTGAGCGTGGCTGTTTCACTACCTTCTTTTGATAAATATGACATGTCAGCTGCAGGCGCACATTTTCCACCAAGCTCATAAATAATTAAAGAGACAGAGAGTTGAGCAAGTTTATGACAGCTTACTAAATCTGGGTTTCTTTCCAAAAGAAAATTCAGGAATAACATCTAAGTTAAATAATATCATGCCTTCACATAACATATGCACTATTATATCTTGGCATCTGTGTTGCATGAATTTCTATAGCAAGTGCAGAAATGCTGCTGGTTGCCAAGTACAGTTCATTTTCATTGGGTTTTGAGAACAAATAAAAATAGGACATTTTACCACATACAGAAATATGCCCTCAGGAGAACAGTAAAATATTCAGTACCTTATCCTATACATTTGCCTGTTTCCAAGATTTGTGTTGCTGAATGCACATCTTTATACAGTAGTGGTTTGTGTCTTGCTGAGCAGCCATTTTTAATTTCTCGCAGTTGGTTTTGATGCTGAAAAATAATGGAGGCGAATTATTCTTTTGAAAGCAGCAGATGATACAGTTAATCTGACGTGGAAAAGTTATGGTATGACAGTTTGAATTTCATTTTTAAAAGAAACAGGATTTTGCATGATCTAAATCTCAGATGGCTACTTTTGAAAGATTAGTTACTCAGTGTTAATCAGATGTCACTAATAATTCCTTATTTTAAGTGTTAATCAGACACCAAATTTTATTTCAATTAATCTTAGGCTAGATGCACACCATCAAAATTTTTAGTCGCAACTGACCATTCGCCAGTAGCATGCAGTCGGTCAAAATGAATGTACAAAAGTAGCCACGACAGAATATTCACCGCAAACAATCCTGCGGTCCATAGAGGAAGGCATGAACACCCATGATTTTCTAGCAAACCCAAACGTGCGTTTGTCTGATCAGTCGTGGCTGCTGGCAAATACACCATCTGATTTTAGTTAACCTTTAACTTTATTTCCTTTGAAATATTCTGAAGTATCTAAGTGCTATCTATCTATCTATCTATCTATCTATTTATCTATTTATCATCTATCTATATATCTATCAACTATCTATCTATCTATCTATCTATCTATTTATCATCTATCTATCTATATATCTATCAACTATCTATCTATCTATATATCTATCTATTATCTATCTATCTATTTATCATCCATCTATCTATATATCTATCATCTATCTATCTATCTATCTATCTATCTATCTATCATCTATCTATCTATCTATCTATCTATCTATCATCTATCTATCTATCTATCTATCTATCTATTATCTATCTATCTATCATCTACCTACCTATCTATCTACCTATCTATCTATCTATCTATCTATCTATCTATCTATCTATCTATCCATTTATCATCTATCTATCTATCTATCTATCTATCCATTTATCATCTATCTATCTATATATCTATCAACTATCTATCTATTTATCATCCATCTATCTATATATCTATCATCTATCTATCTATTTATCATCTATCTATCTATCTATCTATCTATCTATCTATTATCTATCTATCTATCTATCTATTATCTATCTATCTATCTATCTATCTATCTATCTATCTATCATCTACCTATCTATCTATCTATCTATCTATCTACCTATCTATCAATCTATCTACCTATCTATCAATCTATCTATCTATCTATCTATCTATCTATATATCTATCTATCTATATATCTATCTATATATCTATCGATAAATAATAGTAATAATTTTATAACTATTTAATGATATAGATTACACCCTGGATGAAATGATCACTTTTAAATGGTACTATACTCTGTGATTTCTGTGAAAAGTAATTATTCTTTTTCATCAAGAGGAATTCTTAAGCTTTAGAAATCCAACAGGAATCCAAAAACTGATGTTTTATGCATCTCAGGCATACTCATTTTATTTATGAAGCAGGAAAGTTAAATTATTGAGACCAAGAAAGGATAGTACGTCTCTCAGGAATCAATCTTTTGATTCTAGGATTTTCCCTCAGCTCCCTATCTAGTTTCTTTCTCTGTTTTACTTCTGTAATGTCATCCAACACATCAAAAGCTTAATTTGCACTGTAATGCACTTTGTACATTTTCTTTTCCCTTAAATGGGCTTACTTGTAGCAAGCTGCACTGAAATTCTGTATAAACCATTTCCCCTACTATATCTCTATATTAGACATGTACACAATATTTACTTTTTCCTTGATTTAGTCTCACTTACTGTTGTTGCAGAAGCTGTGGATTATTTTATGTAATTACCTATTGACTATTGTTATAATAATACATTTGTACACCTGTTGTATTCAATTAGATCAACTGGACTTGAAATGTAGTTCTTGAAGACGTTTCGCTAGTCATCCAACGGGCTTTCTCAATTCAGATTGACTTGTACAAGAATCTGTGGCAATTATGTACCCTGGAAAATCCCAATTAGCATATCACAGCCAGGTGTTAAGGGTGTGATTGGATAGTGGCTAAGAGGTGTTATAGGAACGCCCAGAGTAAGGTGTTAAAACAGCATTGTACATGGCAGACAGTTGGTGTCGAACCCCCCCACCTCTATTCAGGCTTGGTTTCTTTATTTTCACATAAATGGCCTCCTTAACACCTCTCTTGAACCAGTCACGTTCCTTCGCCAATATGTTAACATTACAATCTTCAAAGGTATGTCCTTTATCCTTAAGATGCAGGTACACGGCTGAGTCCTGACCCGAGGAATTGGCTCTTCTGTTCTGGGCCATACGTTGATGCAATTGCTGTTTGGTCTCCCCCACATACAAATCAGAGCATTCTTCACTGCACTGCACTGCATATATGATGTCGCTTTTCTTGTGTTTTGGTATTGGGTCTTTCGGATGTACCAATTGCTGCTTCAGTGTGTTGTTCGGTTTAAAGCAGACAGGGATAAGATGTTTTTTGAAAATTCTTCTTAATTTCTCGGAGACCCCTGCTACATATGGGATGACCATGTTCTTCCAATCACACCCTTAACACCTGGCTGTGATATGCTAATTGGGATTTTCCAGGGTACATAATTGCCACAGATTCTTGTACAAGTCATTCTGAATTGAGAAAGCCAGTCGGATGACTAGCAAAACGTCTTCAAGAACTACATTTCAAGTCCAGTTGATCTAATTGAATACAACGGATATACCATGACCTGGATGAATGAGAACCTTCACAAGCACATTTGTACACCTTTTTGAAAAACTTTAAAATTGTCTGAATTTGTCTTATATTGCAGAAAACCGATTCCCTTATAGAGGTGATTTCATGATACACAAAGCCCTCAAAACCTCCCATATATGAGTATGTTCACAGGTTTTTTCCCCCAGTAAATTTAACAATTTAAAGGAGAACTAAACCCCCCCAAAAACCAAAGCTTGAGTTAGAAAGTACTTGCCTCAACAACCTTCTCAGCATGGAAAATTCCACTCAGGGGCCTTTCCTTTTCCTCCTGTAGTAGCTCATTTTCAGTTCTGTTTGTTTCCCAAAGCTGAAGCTGACATTTTCCCTTGCCTGCCAGTACCTTTGCCTTCATTATGTTTTAATGTTTAATTAAACCTGTATAATTTCTTAAAGGCAAATGTGGCCACCCTACACAGGTCTGTAGCTGTGAACAGTTCAGGTTTATTGCAAAACATGCATGCTACACGTTTTCGGAAGCAGCTAAGGACGAGTGGGTCCGAAACATTTAGCACATATGTTTTGCAATAAATCTGCACTATTCACAGCTACAGACCCATGTCTTTGTGTATTTCACCTGCAATATACTGTTTAAATGCTGTAGTGTGAAGCTCTCTAGCTCCCTCTGTCAGCTGCAGCAATATTAGTGGAAAGTGCACCTTCTTAAAGGGTAGTGTTGGAGGACAGGAATATACTGTTTATACTGTATTTATAGAAACTGTAGGGGGATGATAGTGAAGTGAACCTGATCTTAGAACAGCTCTGTGCAATGCATTTCAGTGTACCTTATTAAAGGGGATGTTGGAGGGTAGGACAAGTGTGTTTTTTGTATGTATAGAAACTACATAGTTCAGAGCTGAAAGGGATAATGAAGTGCATCATGCTTCTTGTAGAAATTAAAACCAGCTATTTGTCTTGTAGATTTCATACCTGTTTGGGTCTTAAAGGCAAAGGTGGCCTTTGTCTTTACACTACTTCCAACCCGAGTTGCCAGATCATTTCCCTTTAATACTCAAACTCTTAGGGATAGGCCCCACTAGTATATTTTAGATTGGGATTTGCAATCCGATTGGGCTAGTGGGGGCACAGGCATGTAATAGCTTATGGTACCAGCCCTACTACATGCACTGTGCTTCTGTACACTATTGGAGAACATGTAATCACCATTTTTGCTCTGATAAGGTCCGATTGTGGAAGCACAACACGCATGGAAGCGCATCATTTAGATTCTGCATTCTTCCATGCACTCAAGGGGGGCAATCGACCTGCTTTCATTGCATTAAATACATGCTATAAGGCTACATTCAATGTAGCATGCATTACACTTCTAATTGTACATCGATACACACACTAATATAAATGATAGCGTGAAGATATAAACACACAAAAAGGCACAGTCTTGCAGAAATGCTCACACTTATAAAGGGTTAACAATTTGCTTCATAAATACAGATGAAAAGGGTTAACACCATCCCCCACTCTGTTTGAGCAGGAAAACCAGCTAATAATATTCACTGCTATCTCTGATGATTGGCTGGGAGACATTGGCAGGTGCAGACTCTGAGTTCAACTGTTACATGCAGCTTAGCATAAGGGGAGTGGGAAACAAACACAAGGTACCTAGTAAGCATGTGCATAAGGAGTTTTGCGTCCAGGACCACCAGGAAGAGGCAACACTAGAAGCCAGTCACGACATCATAGATTGCCAGTATTCTAAATAAATGATTTCTACACTAGGAGGCTGAATCAAATGGTTTTACTAAGTGACATTTATAGAATCTGTGGATCTGACTTAATATTTTGGGTTTAGTCTCTTAATATGTAAATCACATTTTTATTTATTTTAAAAAAGAGAGGGCAGTAGATTAGATTGTAATAAGTAGATTACCTCACATTTAATATGGCACAATGTAAAGGCATGACCCACTTGTAATATCACTTCATCCTTATTTCATTTATCTAACCTGTTTATGAAACATTTTGTATGATTATTTTCATTTTCCTGCATAATTTCTTATCCCCTTGTCTGCATTTTTAAGTGGCACTTTATAAATATTCATACATACAATATACATATAAAATATTTAATGACGTTATAATGTATCATTGAAATTACCCCTGTCATACAGTTAGAAAGCTATAGAAATTGTCAATCTGTGAGGACAATCATAATTATGTAATCAAACATTAGTCTGTCATAACACTTTTATGTGCAAACGTAGTAGGGACCATAAAACACAAGGGGCATTTATCCAGAGCTGCTCTGTGTGGCTATGAGTAAATCCCAAAACGAACTTAACCATCTGTGTGACTTAATTACCGCCTATCAGCTGACATTAAAATGTCCCACAGAAAAAGGCAGCAAACACAATATTGAATCTTTAGTGGTGGCTGCACATGTGTCTTTTACTTAACACGCCCAGTCACTGACATTCTGGTCTTAAAGTCATGCTAACCTGGGCTAAATACAGTAGGTTAGCATTATACATTACACAAGAATGGAACCACTGCACTGTTGCTCTGTATAAATAATGTCAATATGTCACAGTATCAATAAGGCAAATGTAAATGAGTTCATTTCATATTACTAAAAAAAGTATGTGTAAAGGTTTTATTTTCTACTAAGCTAAAAAAAAAAACATACTTTGAATCTAGGACTCTTTTCCACCCCCTACCTTAGGCAAGGTGCTTAATCCACTCAAATAAACCAGATATCAGTTTCTGAGGAAGGGATTATGCATATTACTGTCACTTAAGGAAAAAGGGTACAGTAAATGTGATGACTAGGGATTTAATCATGTAAATGGTTACATAATGCATGTGTCTGAATGTGAGTTGTGCTGATGTCAGCCAGAAATAAGGATAGATAGATTGATTAGATAGATATATATATATAGATAGATAGATAGATAGATAGATAGATGATAGATAGATTAGATAGATAGATGATAGATAGATAGATAGATAGATAGATAGATAGATAATAGATGATAGATGATAGATGATAGATAGATAGATAGATAGATAATAGATTTATAGATAGATAGATAATAGACGATAGATAGATAGATAGATAGATAGATAGATAGATAGATAGATAGATCAGTCCTTCACTTAAGGTCCATACACATGTCCAATAGGACGGCCGATCCCTGAGCAAGACACCCTGGCAACAAACGATATGGCAGATTGATGAACGATGCCCGAGGGAAAGCATACACATGTGCGATTACTGCCCGTTTGTCGCACGTGTGCACATGCTCGTACGTCGGCTGTCAAACTGTAAGTGTATAGGAGGCTTAAGGTAAAAGCATTGAACAATTGACATGATTGAATAATACTGGGTCTATTTTTAAGCTTACAGAGTCATAGAAACTATGGTTTCATTTGTATTCAGTACTAACCAAGCATCTAAATCTAATGGCACATTTAAATCAATTGTATCTTCAGGATGGAATGGTCATAAACAGCTATAAACATTAAACGCCTCTTTTCCCTTAATTAGTGACACAAAGTCCAAACTTTCAGATGAATAAATGGTTGAAATGTGTTCTATTTTTAGGTTTTGGAAATGTTGTTGACCCTGATTCATTGGCTTTTCAAATGCATAATCTGTATCCTTTATATAGAAAACTGGCAGGAGTAGAAGCTGGATGCTACTAGTGCATTTCAATAGATGACAAAATGTTTTTTGTTGCTAACAGTAGATTAACCAAATCAATTTCAGTACATAGTTAAATTCAATTTAAATTACAATGCTGACTGGGATCAATACTTTATAACTAGGGGTATTGCCATAAAACCGCACACTTTCTTGCTACCTTGTATCTTTGTGTGTATTTGTGTGCGCCCACAGATGCACAGATGCGCAAGTATATTTTTATTTAGTGCACTGTGTCATAAAAATAGTGAAAATAGAAGTGACAGGCAAGAATCTCCTGTCATTTAGATTTATTGATATGGACCCTAAGGAATAGATTTCCCTAGTCATTGACTTTAAATTGTAAACTAGAGAAGAGGCTCGGTTCAAATCATGTTCTAAATAATTGGTTCCCTGAGGAGTTCTTATCAGCAGAATAAAGGGTCATACATTTCCAAGGAGTGGACTAGTTGCTGCAGGCTAAAGTTCCCATGACCTCCTACAAGTATGACGTACTTTAGATGTCTGAACATTGTGATTACATGACATTTTCTGTGAATGTAGATTAATATTCCTGTAACTGCATTTCAGTGCTTTGTCAGTGTTGTTTCATATTTTTATATTTATATATTGAAACATTATACCAGGTAGGTGTTCACTTTCACTTGTTGATAGAAAACCCTGATTTTGTTTAGTGACAATACAAATAAAATGTTCATTAACATGTTACTATTAAACTACAACTGGCCTTTTTTTTGCTTATTCATGCTCGGTTTGTTGACACATCACATCAATTGATATTTAACCAATCAACGTTAATTTAAAACATTTAGCATATGCGTTTGTATGCAATATTGTACTGCAAACATTTTCAGACAGTTTTCCCTAAGTAGCTTAGTAATTTATTATATCTGGGAATCAAAACCACTAATCTATAATTGAAGTTTGTTGATGCCAATTGCCAATGAATATGAAATTCCATAGAAGTGCTGTAAACCGTTGAAATGTCTCAGTGTTTCAAATTAACATAAGGTCTAATATGTATTCAGCAATGTCACTAGGTAGCTACAGATGATTAGGGGTTCCAAAAGGAGAACCCTAGCAATTGTTTTTATTATTTGCTTCAGTTACCATACCTAATTTTAACATTTTCTAGCCTTACTTTGTCTGTGGCATGATCTGATGCAGTCTTTTGTACTGTATATTACATTCCAATTCCATCTTTCTATGTTGTGTCTGTTTAAGACCTGGCATTTTATTGCTAAAATCCACATAGAAACATCCCGCTATTCCCACCTAAAAATGATTGCATTCCTTATTTTTCTTTCTCTTTTTTGGTCATTAAATCATCAAAATGCATAATTTATACAAATGTAAATGATAGATCTATAAATATATCTATATATCACTATTTAAAAAAATGCACTCAAATTCACCACAGGGGGGAGACACTTACATAAAAACATTACTTATTTTTAATTATCTCTCAGACATCAATACAACAAACACACAAAATAGTGGATCCATACAATTTATGTCAATCTCATAAGGACCCCCATGCAACCTCTCAGGGACCCCTGGTTGAGAAACACTGCACTAAAGGAATAAAAAGTCCGGAAGTGTTGTAGCCACTACTAATTCCATTCGATAAACTGCCACTAACCCCTTACTACATTGCCAAAAAGAGATAAGCAGGGTTCTTGGGAGTTAGCTGCAAAATTTGCATTGCCTTATTTGCACTCAATGTGCATGATTATTTCAAGAAACTAAAAAGTATGTATATCTGTTGTATTCAATTAAATCAACTGGACTTGAAGTTTAGTTCTTGAAGACGTTTTGCTAGTCATCCGACTGGCTTTCTCAATTCAGAATGACTTGTACAAGAATCTGTGGCAATTATGTACCCTGGAAAATCCCAATTAGCATATCACAGCCAGGTGTTAAGGGTGTGATTGGATAGTGGCTAAGAGGTGTTATAGGAACGCCCAGAGTAAGGTGTCAAAACAGCATTGTACATGGCAGACAGTTGGTGTCGGAAACCCCCCCCCCCTATTTAGGCTTGGTTCCTTTATTTTCACATAAATGGCCTCCATGGGCCCTATTTATAAAAGATCGTTATCGTTATCGAAAAAATAACAATCGCTATGGTAAAATAACAACCGTTATTTTCCGATATCGCCCAATATTTTCCGATAACGCCCTGTATTTTCCGATAACGACTGGTATTTCCCGATATCGGAAAATACCGGTTGTAATCGGAAAATATCGGTCGTTATCGGAAAATAACGATCGTTATTTTATGATAGCATTTTATAAATAGGGCCCCTTGACACCTCTTTTGAACCAGTCACGTTCCTTTGCCAATATGTTAACATTATCATCTTCAAAGGTATGTCCTTTATCCTATAGATGCAGGTACACGGCTGAGTGTATCTGGCTGTGATATACTTCTTGTACAAGTCATTCTGAATTGAGAAAGCCAGTCGGATGACTAGCGAAACGTCTTCAAGAACTAAACCTCAAATACAGTTGATTTAATTGAATACAATAGATATACCATGACCTGGATGAATGAAAACCTTCACAAGCATAAAAAGTATGTAGATAATTCCCAGACACACTGTTTTCTTAACTCCAAACAATCAACTTTATTTTGACGCTTCAACAACACTCAGTTTGCCTTCATCAGGATGAAGAGGAACTGATTGTCGTTGAAACGTCGAAATAAAGTTGATTGTTTGGAGTTAAGAAAACAGTGTGCCCGGGAATTATCTACATATTGTTGTCTATTGGGTGTAATTGGTGGAGTTACACTACCTAGTGGCACCTGGACTATTGGATGAGTGCAGCAGTTTCATGTAACATAAAAGAAACTAAAAAGGTAACTATTATTTCAGATATTGGGCACTAATAATGCATTGAAATAGTCAAGTGGTACTTAAATAATTAATACTGGTACTACCTTTTCATAGTTTAAATACAGAAGATAAGAGTATTTATAATAAATAAATACATTTTCAGGATCAGTAGGGGATAGTTTTTTGTAAACGTAATGTAATAATTTGATTTAATAATTTAAAAAATGAGTAAGACAAACCAATTATTTATTAACATGTTACTCTAGTCTTAATTGATCTGTAGTTATACTGATCCTGCAGCTGGAACTTTACTAAGAGTAAGGTATACTACATAGAGCAGCTTTGTCATGGAGTTTTGTCCTGAAGCTGTTCTGCTGTCTAAATTTTGAAGCTCAAAACTACATTTTTACATCAAATGTTGCTGTTTTATTGTGGAAATTTGGTTTCAATGGTCGAAATTCTGCATCAAAATCTGGGACATTTCCATGTGCCCCAGGGTTAATGAACCTGTCTGGTAACTGGTTTGTGCATCCTTAGTTATGATAAATTGTGTTTAGCTCTTTTTTTAATAACCCTTCTACAGGGTCAGAAGTTAGCTTTTTTTTTTTTTTGAAGTATTTGCTCTGATCTATGTGCCTGGTGTTTGCCACATAATTATTTAGACCCTTTGAGACCTTCTCAGGGGTGATTACTAATTTCTCATATATAAATGGAGGTGGATCAAAGGGGCCTGGTTCACAATTATTGATTTAAAAGGAACATTCAAAAATAAAATGGAAACATGACTGGTCCGACAGTCCGAGTTATTTTCGATAATGTTCGAAAATCCTCGAAAATACGATTGGAGACCACGTTCGAGTTTCCGATCATATTTTCGAAAATAGCCTCGAACATTCTAAAATCTTTGAAAATACGACCCGAAATTCGAAAGTGGTCTCCAATCATATTTTCGAGGATTTTTGAACGTTAGAAGATATTTTAAAAAATTATCAAAAATAGCTTCGTACATTCGAAAATCTTTGAATTAGTTCCATTTTTGGATCTTCTGGATTTTCCCGAGATCTGGGAATCAGAAAACGGAACAAAATAATTATCCCATTTCGCTTTGTACAAGCAAAATGCAAATGTCTGCTTAAAATAATAAATTAAAATAAAATTGGTTGTTTTTTCCCCCTTTTAATTTTTTTTGTAGTGACACCAAATGGCATTAAGTTTAACATTTTCATATTTTAAGATCACCTGTAATGATAATGAAGGTCACTTTATTCTTAATGACTCTTCCCTTTGTTCTTGTTAGATTGAAGATAAAGAAAGCCAAAGCACTGTAGAAATATATCCTGCTTCCACAGCTTGAAGTAGAAAAAAATATACTTTTAAGTTAAACGGGAATTATTCTGCATCAATAAATCATCTAAAATTGTTATAAAAAGCTTATACCAGTGAAGCAAAGTAAAGAGGGAGTTTACCGGGGTGTAGCAAATAGTTGTTTGCACTCTGAACACCATTAAAGATCCTGATAGGCTTAGCTGCTGAAACCTAAATCATACATGGAATGGACAAATCCTAGTTTAACTAATCTGATAGGAGTCAATAGCTCTAGCAATACTAAATCAATTGATCCTGTTCTGTAACAGGCAAAATTCATTTATTTTAGTAATAAAAAGTATTTTTAGCTGTTGTTCTAGCTGGCTTACTGAATAGATTGAAAATTGCTGAATGATAGCAATAATGTGTTTGGGGCATGAATGAGGTCATAATAGTTTGGATCGTAATTAGTTAGTTAGAAACTCTAAATTGTTGCTGTTAATTTTAACCTGAAGTTTCAGCAAAAAAACAACTTTAAAATCTACCTTACCACTAGAGGGAGCTATGACTTTTTGCAGCACATGGGACAATACGTTGTGCTGTGGTTGGTTTGCACATGAATAAATAAAGGGTTATCCCTAATATATTTGTTTGGTTTTCCATACCGTTCTTTTGATTCTGTTTAAACACCAGTGAAAAGATGGCTGGAGCATGGAGTTCCAGTCCTATACCATTTACTGGTTTGATTCTCAAAAGTTTATAAATTGTACTGCAGGGGCAAGATCATACTTACATAAACTGCATCACACTTATAGACTGATACAGTGAACAAAGTTCACTTTATTTGCAATATTTTCCTAAGCTCTGTTTAGGTGTGTTTTAACTATATTTGTTCTTTATTGAAAGTCAAGCACAATTTCAGGAATGCTAGTGGGTCATACATAAACTATTGAGATATATACATGCAGATTTATTGTCTTCATTTACTCTGTAAGAAAATCTATGTGCATTGTGGCAAGGGTTTTGTCCAGCCACATCATTTATAGTTTTACCCCTTTCTTAGGAACTGAATCCTATTAGATAATTTATTACAGATCACCTACAGTTTCTTATTCCTCCTTTGCTTGTACCAATAACTGTTAATATGTTCAATAAAACATGGTAAAGACTCAAGGGCTAATAGTTTAAGGTAAGTCCATAAAACACATTTAAAAAAACATGCTCAGTTGCTCACACTCAATATTGAATATTGATGTTCAAAGATAATTTGTTTGTTGATCATATGGTGTAAAATGCCTGGGAAAATCTAGGAAAATATAGCATTTTTCTAACTGTTCAAACAGTTGTGGTTGCCCTACACCAGTGGTGCGGCCCCTGACCACCTTTGAGGGCCGCACAATAGATTTATAGAGCTATATATGTTGTAATCAAGATGTGGAACAGGCTGAGAGACTCAAATTGTCACTAATTACAAAATGTGACTCACAATGAATGCAAGTAATTTCAATTAGTTTGCAATCAGATCAATGCCGCCCTAAACACTGGCTGGGGAACTGGGGGGATGATCTTAACACTGCTTTGTGAACTGGAGGGTTGACCTCAACATTGGTTTGTAAACTGGTAGGATGACCTTAAATATTGTTCTCCTACATGTCAGCAATAAAATAGTATCCCACTTGCATCAATGCACAGCAAAACACACTTTATGACTGCACTTTTCAGACTCAAACAATCTATGTAATTTTGCAAAGCCCCTATTGGTTATGAAATATAATAGTGTCAAAAACCAATTGGTACTGAAAGACGCACAAGTTTTTGCACACTTTACTGATCCTAAAAATGAAATTCGGTCTCTTTTTGGTATTTCTAAAATATTTCCTAATATAGGCTTAGTTTCCCTTAAAAATGGTGAAATAATAATCTGCATTTACTTTGCTGGTACCACCGGGGAATTGGAGAAGACCAAATTGTTGTCCATTTTCCAAGCCAAAATCCAATTAGAAAACTCACTTCCAGGAGGTGATTTTTCATTCATTGGCAAAGATCAATAATTTGGTGATCAGAACTAATACCTTCTAATATTACCTAATATTGATCTCTGCCCCACCTAATATCACCTAATATTGATTTCTGCCCCACCTAATATCACCTAATATTGATTTCTGCCCCCCCTTTTTTTAAGTTGATCTCTGCCCCCATTTTTTTATATTGATTTTTGCCCCCATTTTTTTCCAAATCATTTTCCAGGAAGTGATTTTTTATTCATTGGCAAAGATCAATAATAAGGAGATCAGAACTGATCACCTAATATTGATCTCTGCCCCATTTTTTTTCTAAGTCTTTGTGAAGCAGCACTGAGTTCCATTCACAAATAATATAGCAAGCAGTCACACACTGACAGCTTTTTGTATCAGGTACTGTACTGCGATCTCAATGGAGATCGCAGTGCAGTACCTCAACTAGACCATGAGGGGGAATATTAAGGGAAGACCCCAGTGAATGCTGTCCCTGAGTGCCCCTAGCTGCCTTAAAGGGATAGTATGCAGCAAAAGTGCCCAGGCCACTCCTTATAGCAATTGGGCCCTAAACATTCTCAATTTCTGCATTATATAGTTTTGGGCCTAAAATTACAAAGCAAAAAGTTAGCTCATATTTTATATGTGTATTATTTATTGTGTATATTTTAACGTACTTATTGGTATAGTAAAATAGGCAGATATAGAAAGTCTTAGAAAGATAATTGAAAATTAAAATAATATATTTTAAAGATAAAATAATAAAGATAATAAAAAAAGTGAAAAATAGAATGTAGATCAGTGTTTCTCACCCTTTTAACCCTTTTTACCGTGAAACAATCGTCATATTTCGGGAAATCCCTAGATTAAAAATGTTTATTATATTTTTATTAACATTTTTCTTTCTCAATTATTAAAATGTGCCATTCATCCAAATATAATATATAAATCAATAAATATATATATATACAAAACCAAATATTCTCAATATCATCACAAAAATGGATCCATGGTGCCCCTGATGCCGTAACTTGGTTAAAAAAAGGCTGTAATAGAAAGATTGATTGATAGGTAGGTAGATAAACAGATAGATAGATATAGATAGATTTCCCAGATGTTTACATGTTATTTGCTAAATAGTTCTAAGATTCTTAGTGATTCACTTTAGTTTAAATGAAAATAGCAAAATACATGTTGTCCTTGTAGCAGATGTTCCACCCAGCTATTTCAGATGTCAGTTTGTAAGCTGTTTGATGCTGATGCACAATGAGGTTTGTATAGAAAGACATTACCATCACTGATTTATACAGTATATTGCAGTTAATTTAAAGTTTGATTCTTGGGCAATTACACAGGAAATTAAATCAGCTTCATGATGTTTGATGATTAAGGCCACAAGGGTAATTAAATATTTCTATTATCATTTTTCTTGATGTTTTGTTCTCTTTATTTATTCCAACATCATTTCTTAAAACTTTTAATTAAAACTAGAGGAAGTTTGTTTAGTAAACCAAGCTGTAAATATAATAGATTCAATAAATACATTTAAAATTATGAGAAAACTTTCCCAATTTAAAGATATATTGTTAATGCATAAAAAGCACTATCTGGTGTGTTTGCATTTTAAAATTAAACTAAAAAGACATCCCTAGCAACCTCAAGACATAAGGGATGTATGGCAGGGCAAAGAGGGGAACCTCGGCACCCTATTGGTTAATACAGGGCCAGGCTGTCCTGAAGGAAAGGTTAGGGAGGAGTATTTGTGGAGTATATAAGTTCAGTTCCCCAGGCAAAAGCGTTGGGAAGAAGTTAAGCAGAATAAATAGCTTATCCCCTCCATCCCTCCCTCCCTTTGGTTCTCTGGTTTGCATCCTTATTGTTTTGCTGTCACAGCTGAGGGCGGTGATTGTTTTGGAAGCTGACTTGTGTGTTAGTAAAAAAAAACAACCCACGGGGTGGCAGCTCCAGAGTGAAGGGATATACAAGTCTTTTTGTTACCAGTGGTGCCTGCTTCAGCACAATGTGTTATACCCTTGTGAGGCTGGTGTAGTTATGGCTGTCAAAGGGGGATGGAGTTTTTACGGTAGTTTTCAAGGAACATCTGCCAAAGTAGTAATTTTTTTCTGGTGTTGACAGTTCTTGAACGGGTATACAATTTCAGAGTTGTTTTAAGAGAATGCTATTTCTAAGGTTATTTCGTTGTATGTTATTTTGAATAAAGCTGGGCCCCTTATGCTCCAATTATTGTGTCATGTGTGTTTTATGGGGCAAGGGGGATATGGGGATTTGAATGTTAGTGTCTGGGTTGGGGGCACTCGCTCTTATACCTGCCAAGAGGTTTCATATCATTTTAATTGATCCAAGAGCAGCTAATTTTTGCAAAACTGAAATTTTCCATCCAAACTTAATAAAACGAATTTTCCTTATAATATATGCTGGAACAACTGAATACTGTATGTTTTCCTTCTAGAATACTTTTAAGCCCAAAATTCACCCTGGAATTAATTTAAATTTAGCATCCATGAACCAGATGAAAATACTGCTCTGTAAGTGCTCTATTATCTGTTGTTCAACGAGGCCTGTTATCCTGGAAAAACTAGCGCTGAGTAGTGATGGACACAAAACCGAACTCGAACCAGAGTTCAAGAACTTTACGAGTTTGGACGAAATCGAAATATTCGAACTAGTTCGGGTTCGAACTAGTTCATTTTTCAGACGCGTGGCTGTATTTTCGCTAATTATCAACAAAATCGATAGTTATTAAATTCACGAGCCATTCACTAACCATAGAATGTATCATTCAATTACCCTCGAATGTAGACTTCAATTTTCAGCAACCCTCAAAAGTATCATTCGATTTTGGTAACCCTCGAATTTATGGTTATATTTTTGGTAACCCTCGAAAGTATCGTACGGTAACCCTCGAATTAGCCATAATCCTTGAATGTAGCTTGCACAAATCCGACAATTGCCCGATCATAAAGTAAGAAGTGTTTAAATAGGTTTTTGTGATAGTGACATGTTCCCCAGACCATTTCCCAGGTGCCACAGCCATGAAGTTCTAAATTTTGAATATGGACCAAACTTTATGAAGTTCGGCCGTCTCTAGTGCTGAGTTATGAAAAGCTGTATAAAAATATGTAATTTTACAGTTTTACATGCAGGGACTGTTGTGAACCATTTATTTACTGAAGTATTTGTTTCTGAAGCATGTAATATGTTACAGTACATGGCTTACTATTAAATACACAATAAATATACTACTTAATTCTAATAATTATTATATGTGCAAGGCCAACATTACACTGTATAGGCTGCAGCTATTGACACATTTTGGACTAGAAGCTAAAGTCAATTAATTAATGATTTTCTTGCATATTAGACAATTAATATGTTCCTTTTTTATCTAATGTTTAACTAATATCAGTATTGGTGCCAGAATACCAAGCCCTCCCAACAACTTAATTATTTAGAATGGTAATTATTATTATTATTGCAGATTTACATAGTGCCAACATTTTCCTTAACGATTATTGCGTAAAGATTATTTATTTCTACAATCAATGAAGAACTGTCAATTTTTACAGGGATAGATAATGATAGCAAGTCACCTGCTTTTTAATATGTTTAACCATTGGGAGGTTGGGAATATTCTGGTTATTTTTTGATATACACATACAAATGTCCAGCATATAAAGTATAAGCCAGTTATTTATATGGTATTTTAATACATGTTAAATACATTTTGTAAGTAAATTCACAGGTCAAGTAAAAAAAAAGCTACATTACACAACATAATGAGGGAGGGGCTAGGAGATTAAGCAACATGAGATACATAATATTTATGCAAATGACATGTAACCACTGCCAAGATTTTCATTTTAATTTTCACTTTTTATCAGATAGATTTGTTGTCAGTTCAATTTGCATTAAAGCACTTTAATCCATTGGCTAGGGATGTATTTAGATTCTATTATAGATTGGACTTGTGCAAAGCTTTGGAATTTAGAAGTTATGTAACCTTTGTTTATCAATCTTTAACTCCTTAAATACTGTTAATAAAACATGACTTAAAGAACCATTCCTTTAAAATAACATACTTAATCAGGTACAAAATTAATAAATTCCTTGAATGTAATGCAATGACACTTAATGGGCTTAATAATTTTTAGTATCTGTCTGGGTGCCTAGCCATAAAAGATCTAAAACTAAATATACAAAGGTACTCACAGGACTTAGGTTTGTGCGTGTGAATTAAAACGAACAGGACTTGTATACTGTAATATTTGCACAAAGGAATGATTAGAGAAGTTTTGCTTACCATAAATAGGTATAGAACAATATACTAAGGTAAGTTTAACTGACTTTTTGAAAAAAAAAAATTTGTATGGGTTGCTTACCTGACATTTTCACAGCTTTTAAATAACTGTATTAACCTTTGTTTTGCCATGCATACAGATTACATTGGAGTTCTTTGTTAAATATGATAAATGGCAAGCAAAAAACCAAGAAAATAAATAAAATGGATCCACAACTGACACCTTAAAGGGTATGTCCACCTTAAAAACGATAATTAGATATAATGTAGTTCCCCTCCTCCAACCTCAACTGCATGGTTAGTTTGTAAAAATAGATAGAATAAATGTATTTACCAGCCTGGTATCCTGCGGCCTCAGCCACCAATAAAACTTCTGGAGACGGAGCGGCTGCCAGCTATTGAAACAGCCAATGGGACATCTTTTTTAAGAACTAACCATGCGGATGGGGTTGGGACCCCATCTATTCTAGAACTTAAGATGATTGTGATGGATCTGGATGAAGGGAGGGAGGGGGGAATCGGCTCCCCTGCACATGCCGGAATACCTCCAGGAGGCAAGAGAATAGGCAGAAACATTTACCCAAGAAGACAGGCCCCCCTCTCTTCACTTTCCTAAATTTTACACAGACACTGCATAGGAGCAGAGAAGTAAGGTAAGGATTTTTTGCACTATACAGTGGGGACATTATGAGGTTAAATTTTAGGTTTTTTTGGAGGGGGGATGCCCTTTAGTGCTGAATATTTTGTTTCCTTGGATAGAAGACCTGACATTTTTATACTGAACTTTTAATTTCCTTGGATAGAAGACCTAATTTTATGCCAGGCATCTTATTTCCTTTTAAGACTCTCATGTGTATAAAAATGTTAAACATTGCTCCTTGGTTTCTTAAGGAATAAAGAATGAAATATATTTGTAAATAGATTGATACAAAAATACTGTATTGCTGTAATCATAATGTCCAGTTATCTTAGTAGTATGGTGATGGCTTTTATAAATGTACAGTATTTCTGTGAAATAGAACAATCATAATATTCTTCCACTTTTTATCCTATAAGCTTAAAATAAAATCACTTTATCTCACACACACAAAACATAGCAGTATGTTTTTATGATTGTGGGGTAAATTAGAGTGCCTGGAGGAAACTCACACAAGCACAAAGGAGAACATATAAACCCTGGTCTTCAATTCTACAAGGCATCAGTACTAATCATTCAGCCATAATACTGCCCATTACATAATCAAATCAATAACCTACACCCCATAAGAATGTGCCCTGTCGTACCACCATATTGTAGAAAAATACTGCATGTCACCAGGCTTTCAAAGTGATATACCTATAACATTTACAAGCACCAGTATCAGTGAAATATCTTTCATTGATGTTTCATTGTCCAGATGAAAACTGACACCTAATAGTAGATCTTTCAAAATTTAGACAGACACACTCAATGGCATTTCTTCACCTCCTTTCATTATGTTCCTATTCTATATTACATCCTAAAATAAAACATAAAGCTTCTGATTGACAAGTGGGTCCCTAGTTAATCTATCCTCTTTTTGCTTCAGCAGAAAAGAGCACAAAGCAAAATCAGGTTCTACTAGCATCAATTTGATAATTAAGTTTTTGGCAGATGAAAAGTTATTCGAAGGAAGCATTTTATTTATTAAGAAATCCATTTCAGAACATTTCAAAGGGAATATTAAAAAAGAAAATCTTACTCACTTCCTTGCTTTATTGAATAGTTTTAATATTATTTAACTTTGTTTATTCCAAAGGGAAACTTCAGGCTTTAGGAAATGTAAACCTGTATTATGTTTACTAACAGTAGACATGCTGCCATTGATTCACCTCTTAATATATTTTTTTATATTTTACAGGTATACTTATAGACTTTTTATTGTCTTGCCAATACATTCATGCAATCTGTTAAAAACATTACCCAGCATATGGATATTCTGCATAATTCTTGAAACACACCTGCTAAACTTTTGTATTATTTGTATCATGATGTTTTTATTTCCATACTAATGATTTGCCATAAGTAATACATGACACAATTCATAGATTATGTAGACATTGCACTAAATATTATATCCATATTTCTTGGTGTGTGTGTTTTTTTTTTAAGTCAGATGTACTATTTACATAAATTATTATTGGAAATTTTCAAGTAGCAGTTTAGGATACTTCAAGAGCTATATTGTGAAAGCAGTTTATAAGCTAGGCAATTATGATATACTGTGCTTCACACCCAATGTTCAGTTTATACTGTCAAAGTTTTGAGTTTCGCTGCTCAAATTCCAACTCAAAATTCCAAAAAAAATGCATTATTCAGGGAAACAATGAATATGGAAAAATGAATGTACAAACCTGATTAACCTCCATCAGTATTTTGTGTGGCCTGGACTACCACTATCAAGCCTATAGCAGGTAACAGTAATTTACATGCCAAAATTGCAGATTTTGTGATGGGAATGGTCAGGATCAGAATGCAACAGGTGCAGGATCTGTTTTTATTTTTATTATTATTATGGATTTATATAGCGCCAACCTCTTCTGTAGCACTTTACAATTACATAGTCAAACATAACATACTGGGTTATAAACGTATTACACAAAGTCATACATATTACATACACAGGCAATACATAATATAAGTATACAATACTGTTATACAATAGAAAAGAGCACCCTGCCTAAAAAGCTTACAGTCTAGAGGAAATTATGGTGAGACATAAGGTGATATGCAGTGCAATTTTGGAATCCTATATACAAAAGGACATCCTGGAAATGGAAAGGGTTCAGAGAAGGGTAATTAAATAATAAAGGGAATGGAGGAGCTTGAAGATAAAGACAGACTGGATAAGATACAATTATCTATACTAGAGAAAAGCCACTTGTGTGTATTATTACTGTGTAATGGGGCATTGTAATGGGGCATTGTTTGCCAAAAGAACATATCAGAATGGTAAAACTATGGAACTGTCTTCTGCAGGTTTATTGGATAGTTTCAAAAGGTAACTTAATGTAAATGGCTGTGGGACCTGGGAAATGGTCTGGGGAACGCCTTCTAATATCCAGGACATTCGAAAAATCAATTTAACTCTCACTCACGCTATTTTCGAGCTCTCGCGTTTGAACATTCGATGTTCGCGCCTAGGTATCATGGACATTTTACTTACGGATTCGATGCTCGCGTATAGGTTTTAATGGACACTTTACTTGCGGATTCGATGCTCGTGTATAGATATAATAGGCATTTTATTTGCATATTTGAACGGTTGAACAAAGTCCGAAAATATCCAAAATCTGGGTCCGGGATAGTTTGAGAAGTCCGAATTCGTTCGAATTCAAATAGTTCAGCTCGAACTCGGGTTCGACTTCGAGTTCTAGTCCATCTCTTGAACTGGATGGACGTATGTCTTTATTAAGCCTCAAATACTATACTATGTGAATTGGTAGGCTGTAAATAGATTAGCAATGGAGTGTGAGAGGCGGTTTGGATCAGGTTGGGTCAATGAGAGGAGTAATGAGAGGGGTAATGAGAGGGGTAATATCTAGGCCAGGTTACATGTTTTCCTGAAGAGGTGGATTTTAAGGTTACGTATGAAGGTATTAAGGGATGTTGAATGAGGGACAGATGGAGGAAGGGAGTTTCAGAGCAGAGGGGCAGCACAAGCAAAGTCCTGAATGCGGGCATGGGAAGATGTGACAAGGGTGGATGAGAGAAGGATATCATTTGCAGAGCGGAGGTTGCATCTGGAATGGTAATGGTGGATCAGATAAATAGAGGGGCTGTGTTGTGTTTTATGGAGGCATACACAGAAACATTGGAACAGTATAGCATGATTCCATTAGAATCTGATGGATCTGCTGATCCTCCTGATACTGGTTCTGCGTCACTAGCATTTACCTTATCCTTCTTCTTATTCAGACTCTTTTGTCAATGTCTCTGAGGAAGCGGCTGTGACGCCATGAAACACGTCAGACCCCCATGTACCTGTTCTACATATGTTGCCTGACGTTTTATATTCAATAAAGATGTTTATTACACCCCTGTAATTACGAAGCAGTCACCATTAATTTTATTGCTTTATGTGTATAATGGCAGGTGGCTGGCCCTGTCTTTGTGTGTTTGGTGTACCTGCATGTGAGGGGTTATAGACTGAGTTCTGTGGTGAAGGGGGATGCGCTCCTGTGCGCGCAATCTATGCATTTGTGCTTTGGTATCGGTTTTTCTTTATGTTTGGCCAGAAATTACATTACTTTTACAACACTTTTATATTGATGCCAAAAAGTTAATCATAAATTAACTCCATGCATGTGAATGTTTAAATAGATAAACATTAGCATTTCTATTTTTAAAGCAAGTGCTTTGACATGTCCGTTTTCTGATACAGCAGATATTATTTGAGAAAAACCACAATATAACGTACTTGAGTTCTTTAGCTACAACATGATTTGTAACTAAAGATGTTTCTTCTCCGGTGGCGGCACATCTGCCCTGGATTGCAACCAGGAAGTCCATCGTGCATTAGAGAGTTCTAAAGATCCACCCCTTATTTTAAACAGCCAATCAAAAGACAAAGAGAAAAGTTGTAGTAACAACTATCACAAACTTTCTGCTCCCCCCATTTCCTGCAAATTAGTGATTTGCGATCCCTTCACTGAGTCACACATTCACCTTTTGACCCACCTCAGCAAGATGTTCAATGTACAGATGATTTACAGAAAACCAAGCTTAAACTTCAAAGGAATTCTTATTACCCACAGTAAATTAGACAGGGATTTTATAGCTCTGGCCACGAAGTGATCACTAATGGAAGACTATGCAGGTACTGTTACAATCACTTCGTATGGTTTACATAGGAACTTCATTCACTAGTCACAGCAAAATTTATTAGCTGCTACTACTTACAGTGCACCAACCGTATGATCTAGTGAGAACATTAATATTAATCATGCTGCTGTGATGAATAAGGAAGTAACAGTGTACTTGGATGTGTGGGCACCGGACATTCCGGTAATAAACATGTCCGC
This sequence comes from Hymenochirus boettgeri, assembly GCA_019447015.1. Taxonomy (NCBI): domain Eukaryota; kingdom Metazoa; phylum Chordata; class Amphibia; order Anura; family Pipidae; genus Hymenochirus; species Hymenochirus boettgeri. The sequence goes on along the minus strand of CM033470.1, from coordinate 73,019,905 downwards.
TCTCTTGCTTGCAGAAACAGTAGAGGGAATAGATCACTTACAGAAGGTATTGGTTTCTTATATTTTCACAACTGGAAGCTTTAAGGATGCACATATATTTGGGGTTCATGGCAAGGAGACCACAGTTACCCTTTAAAGTAAATGTAGGTTTAAACTAGCAGGTCTGCTCTCAATTCCCTTACTGAGTGTAATTACTGAGTGTAATTTTCACTGCTAATAATCATAAATAAATCTTTTAATGGTTATATCATCTCAAAAAGATATTAGTATTACCAATATTCATTACCAGAAAATACAGCCCGTGGGTGATACAATAACATAATTACCTGTTTCTGATTATGTGTGGGTGAGGAAATTTAAAGTTCTGTTACAGGAAATAATTGTCATATATTACAAATGTAAGTTGGGTCAAGCTAAGTTTTGTTACTTAGAAGTTATTGCTTGCCCTTGCCCTTGTTTTTTTATGCATACAGCCCAATATGTAATGAATAAATAAAATATGTTCATTTTTATACATACCCAACTGTAAAATTTTAATTCTTTTCAGATTTCACCCACATCACTTCCCATTCTATACGTCCCCTCCCTGCAATAAGGTTAAAATTTGAAAGATATATTTAATGTTTTCAGAAAAAGTATTTCAATAAGGCCACATTTGGAATATGCGGTGCAGTTTTGGAATCCCATATACAAAAGGGACATCTTGGAAATTGAGGCGTTCACAGAAGGCAACTAAATTAATAGGGGAATGGAGGGGCTTGAATATGCAGGCAGATAGACAAGTTAGGGCTGTTACATTGGAAGAGCGGCGGTGCGTGGGGACTGATAACCTTATACAAATATATTAATGCCCATACAGTGAACTCTCTGGTGCATTGTTCACTAATAGGTCATATCAGAGGACTCTGGACATCCTTTAAGGTTGGAAGAAAAAAGTTCATCTTCAAGTTAGGAGAGGTTTCTTCTACAGTGAGAACGGTGAAACTGTGGAACTGTCTTCCGCGGAGGTGGTAATGGCAAGTTCATTGAATAACTTTAAAAAAGGCCTGGATAAGTTTCTAAAACTAAAAAATTTGAAAATTACGGGTATTAATGCATATAGATCTGGTTGATCAGGGATACTTTCCGATTGCCGTTTGGAGTCAGGAAGGAATTTTCCCCCCCCCCTTTTTTAGCGGGGGTTTTTTTGCCTTCCTCTGGATCAACTGTTAGGTAGGGTTAAAAAAAAATAATAAAAAAAAAAAAAAAAGTGAATAGGTTGGACTTGATGGACGAATGTCTTTATTCAACCTTAATTACTATGTTACTATGTTACTATGTAATATAAAAGCATGAAAATATATTTTTCTTTTGTCATTGAACTGAAACTGTTTCCTAATAAAAATTATTATTTAAAACAAATTTGAAATATTTACATTTCATATATAACCAGTTATTGTATAGACAGTAAATGTGTTTGACCACCTTTGAAAGGCATTTGTGACAAGCTATTGGCAAGTCAAGTAAGTCAAGTACATAATTAAAAACTGATCTAAATATTAAATAAAAATATTACATAAATATTTCTAAATAAAAGAAAGAAATTAACATTGGTGAAAAAAAGGGCAAATTCAAATGCTGGGGGGCAAATTCAAATGCTGGGACCACTATGCATGCAGCAACAATAGAGTTAGCAGATATTCAGATATTTGATAATTAAGACAAACTTTGCAGTTTGTAGCTAAATTACTTTTTGAGTTACTGGGAAATATGAAGATTAGAGAATAACTTTTTACTTGTTTTAATTTAATATATCTGTAATAAGTTTCCCCAGAGCTTAAGTTTTGAATGGGGAAGAAAAAAATTATTGTATTCTGTTGTATAAATAGGATTTCAATATTTAGTTATGTTGATTTCAAACCCATTCTGTTTAGCTACATATATACTGTTAAAAGGCTTAAGGAAGTTAGGATACTAACAGGGATATTCAATATCACTAAATGGAGCATCTTACCTTTCCACCCTACCGCAATCTCGTCTGGCATTGTATTGCAGGATCACAGAAAGACAAAACACTCTTTTGTATGCTCCTGTTATGCTTCATACAAAACCTCTATGTGGTAGTGCAAAACTTAAAGGACAACTATACTCACCTCACCCTCGCTCCTCTTACTCCATAGCTGCATAGTACCCAGGGTGAGGACCTAAAATAGCTAAGTCCTCACCCTGGGTACTTTCCCTAACTTCTGCACTACTTACCGCAAATCTGCTTCGCCGATCGCTCCATTCCTCCGCTCTTCCTGCTTCAGTGACAGATCGCGAGGCAGCCAATAGGAAGATACGCTCTGCAAGGAGGCGTGTCTTCCAATTGGCTGCCTTGCGACTGTCACTGACAGTAGAAGAGAGGTGGAACAGTGTGGATCGGCGAAGCAGATTTGCGGTAAGTAGTGCAGGAGTTAGGGAAAGTACCCAGGGTGAGGACATAGCGATTTTAGGTCCTCACCCTGGGTACTATGCTGCAGTGGATCGGGGAAAAGAATTTTTATCAGAAGCGCAGCACTATTTACAAAAATGTTTGGAAATGGTGCAGTTTTCTAAAATAAGTGTAACATGTACTTTGACCTGATATTACATTGGGTTGCATGGATTTTGCACTTAGTTTTAGCCATATTGAATCTCCCCGTAAAGGTTTTAACTATTTCTGCAAAGTTAAAATAACAATAAAGATGCATTTGAACCAGTAAACAAAACTGGCAATAGGAAAAATAAGAAATAGTTTTTTCTTTTATTGATATGTGTTGTATATATTTTCTTTGCGGTTTTTTTAGCTTGCAGACAGAGGATATAATATAAGAATAATAAGGAATACATTTACAAGTACATCATTATATTAGTTCTTGTTCATTCAATGTTGACTATGACACATTATAAGGCAATTGGTCTCAACTTAAGGTTCGTACACACGCTCAATTTCCGAACAAGCAACTGGGTCGTTCATTAAAATTGTGGGGAAATGAACAAAAACAAAACGAACATTTGTGTTGAATTCATCAATGAAATGCTTATGATCAAGTGTTGACAATGACTAATTTTTTTTTTTGTGGCTAGGTTTTAATACCCATTTGCCCTTTATTCAATTTTAATGGTATTTACTAAATATGGACCAGGGGTATGGGAGAGGTGGGCATAAGCAGAAAAGCTCATGTCCATTGAAAAAAAACAAGATGAATAAAACATCATATAAATAGATTAAAAGATAAACCTTACATCCTTGTTAAAATATATGAAAAATGAGGTGGAAAAATATTTTGTACAAAAAAAATACATTTTATAATAATGGCATTGCACAATCAAACAATTGGTAGAGCCCATACATCTCTATTTGCAACAAGACAGTAACACAGCTAAGTAAAATGCACAGGATACATAGAACACAAAGGGTTCATTTGGTACATAGCTGTGTAGGCTGTATTTACAGTTTATTAAATACAGTAAACGAGTTTAAAAGATAAAACATATACACATCATTATATAAGTGGTAGGCCTTGAAGTATAATGAATTAGGATCCTGCTACGAAGAGCCATTATTAAAGCACTGATAGTAAAAACATCACTGACATCAAAAACCTTTAGCCAGCTTTGACACTGTAGAACCTCAGTATAGTCTACACATTGCATTACAATCTCAGATGTCTTCTTGTATACCAAAAAAGGAAGCCTGCAAAGTGAGAAGGTACAGTTCCAAATGTTATTCTCATACTGCCACTATCTTTTAAAAAAAAGATCTTCCTGCAAAGCTATCTGCTGTTTTTGCATGAAAACCAAACTAGATTCAGAGGATGTTTCTGATGCAAAACTGTGGGTAGGGCTTTTTAGACGTTGTTTATAAACACAAACTTCAAACAACAAAATACACTAAATGTATATCTGTGTAGGACCTAAAACAAGGATTAGATATTAAATTATTAAGAACATGCTAAACTGTTTTGTAAGCAATAAACACTTAAGCAACTGTGGTATGTACACCTTAAAAAAAATTAGGTAATTGGCAAGCTGTTGCTTTAAAACTTAAGTTTGTTAAAACATTCTTCTTCTATCCTCCCCCCAAAGCCTACCTTTATTGCTTCAAGCTTGCTTTATTGCTTCAAGTGTCTGACGTAATCGGGCCACGCCGTGTTTGGTCATGGAACAAGGATGTCACGCATGCATGGTCACGCACGCATTGAAGTCATGTCTCATGCACACACATTGTGTGCATGCGCTGCAAGATTGTGCTGGCGTGGTGTGACCAGAACTTACCTTTGGAGGCCAAGGAAGCAGGATGAGCAAGGAGATCTTGTCGGGGCGGAGCTGCATATGCCATTATCTATGAGGAGGAAGCCAGCAAGCTTGAAGCAATAAAGGTAGGCTTTGGGGGAGGATAGAAGAATGTTTTAACAACCTTAAGTTTTAAAGCAACAGCTTGCCAATAACCTAATTTTTTTTAAGGTGTACACATCCTTTAAAATTATTGCTCAAAATTAACTTAAAATTATTAGATATAGCAAAACTAGCCTTTAAAATATGTAATAAAATGTACCATCTGAAACATTTTGCACAGATCAAAATGGACTAATAATGTTAGATCTTTATTGTACAAATGTTTTTACAACTGTACTGACATTGGGTTTTTAAATAAACCCAATTATTTCTTCCTGCTAGGGCTTTCCCTAACCATTTTAAAACTGGACACATATACAATGTTAATGCTACAATGATAATTGACAGTTTCTGAGCAGGTCAGATCCTAGTGGAATTGTTACAGTAAAGGAAGTTAATATAATTATCTTCCAATACCAATTGCCTGGTCAAAGTGCAACATATTGATAAGTCAATTGACATGAATTAAAATATATATATTGTAATCAAATAAAATTATAATAAAGTATTAATAGTAACGGGACTAATGGACAAATTACACTAACCTCCTAGCCAAACTTTACATGGGCGGAGATTTGCAAAATCCTAGTAAAGTATTTTGTTTTTTAGTTCATGTTCTCTATACACTTCTTTTACAGATATTTGACATTTTCACCTAACATATACAATAAGCTTTGCCAGGGAATTTTCACCAATGTTTGGGAAATTATTAGCAAGATAAAACCCAGAAGTTCCATCCATCTCTAAATATTTTATAATGAATGCACTTTCTGAGGGATAGAAATTCACTTTATGCTTTAATCACTGTTTAGTCTATCCCATATAAGACACTTTAAATCTAATGACAACTGTTCCATGGTGCTGTATCAAATATAGTTTTTAAAATAACTTAGCTAGAAATGAAGCAATCTTCCAGCTAGGAATGTCATTTCACACAGATCTGTCAAATTAAACTGAAGGCATAATTGTCCTGAAAATAAGAATCTGTAACTGAACCTCCTCTAAAACCTCAACTAGACTAAATTATTCATCTTGTAATTAAATTAGAACTGGGAAGAAATAATTTGTTTATGTCACACTTTATTATTTAAAAACCTAAAAATGTGTATATATGATTTAGATTAAAGGGGTAAAAAGCTATTTGTATTTTGTATTATTTTACAATAAATAATAATATGAAATAACCCCCCAACTTTCCACCAGTCAGGAAAGGATATAGGTAGGGGCATGTTCATGGCTTGTCCCACCCCACACCTGCACAAGCTTACTCAACAAGGACAAGTCACAGTTCACATCAGCTATACATTATATTCCAACTAATGACATTTACTTAAATCTTTGTCCAGTGTTGTTACAAGGACTGATCAGACTTTTTGAAGAATATTATTAATGTACAGTAATTACATAGTAAAATGTGTATCTATTTGTTATAAGATGATAATGGTTTTTATTGGTATATTGCTATCAATTTTAAACAGGTACTGATAACTACAAAGCACTTTAACAGTTTATAATTGTCTCTATCCCTTTCCCCTCTCCTTTGGTAAGAGTTGCAAAAATTTTTTGCATACAAATCACTTTATGACTTTTTTGGTAGCATATTGGGATATATATGACTAGGAGTCAATGGGCCCCCCGGTATAACTGTGATGGGCCCCCTATCCTGCGATATCTACTGCGTTTTCTGAGAAGAGGCTGTATCTCTCATTGGGAATATAAGAAGATGGGGCCCCTTGGCTCCTGCCCCCCCCCGCAGGATCTGCTCCCCTGGTAGTTATGCCCCTGAAAACTATGGGTTAGAAATAATATGCTCCAAATCAACTTATAGCAATTTTGGCATTTCAGGGACTTTATGTATTAGTGAATTTTACACCACTTTCAAGGGAGATTCAATAAATGTTCTTATCATTAGAAATGGTGCAAATTTTGCCCCAACCAATCAGATGTTAGATTTTTAAATGTTAAATAAGATCGAGTGGTTAGGGCAAAATTTGGACCATTTCTAACACTAAGAACTTTTATTGAATCTACCTGTTTTGTAATCACTATCCTGTCTCAAGGCCTGTCTGGCAACTCTGACTTTATTTAGATCATCTCATAAAAGAAATATGTTTAACATTTTCATCTTAACAGGAAAGTTCTCTTTCTGGGTATTATCAATTTTCAATATAAAAAAATCATTTGTGCACTATATAAATAACCATCATTTTTCATTTTTGTATCACAATGAATGCTGACAAGAGTCTAAAGCTAAGGTCAGAGCTTTTTGTGTTTTTATGCATAACAAAACAGACTCATCTGAATATTCCTCCTGAGAATCAACATCAGGATTTTTCTGTTTAAAATCAATCTCAACACCTTTGATTAAATATGACAGCTTATTTATACTGTGGTTGGGAAAAAAGTCACAAGCATTTCTTATATCTTCTAGTCAAAGCAGCTAGGAAATTTACAGTGATTTATATAGATGTCCCCAAGAGAAAATGGAGAATGTCTATTAAGCTGCAAGCTTTTCCATGCAAAATGGAAATATAACTCACTTGTCATAGATATATTATAACATTCCTCTGTTGTATTTTCCCACCTTGATAAAGGCAGTTCTGCATAGATATTGTATTGTATTTTAGAAGGATATTAGAAATCTCCTTAGATTTACATGGCCATATCAAAGCAGAAAGGCCAGCATAGTAAATTATATCTTATTATACACGCATAATAGTACTTGTACCCAGGAAACAGAATGTCGGTTAATAAAATATGTTTGAATTTATCTTATTTATTTACATATGGCGTCAGTCCTTCACGTAATTCACAAGATTGCTTATTGCAAGAATTTGTATCAGAAAGCAGTTTTACCATAGAATAGGCAGAATAGTTGTACATTGTACAATGTATTAGACAACTACTGTATATGATTGCAGAATTTACTTCTCGATGAAGAGCAAATCGAAACACATTTTACATACTTTTAAATTTAATGTAATACTCCATGTCGATTGATGAAACTATGTATATCTAAAAAAAATCAATAATATTTTTTTTGCTTGCTCCAAAGACTTAGATCAAACTTCAGGGAGAAAAAAAAATGTTGCCTCTTCATTGTCGTCATATAACTTCATTACAGTTAATTTTAACTTTAATTTTTCAAAGAATGTTGTTTTTAGAGTGGCAGTAAGGTGGGTTATATTTGACTGATCAGTAAGCTAGGTAGTACACCCCCTGCCAGCAATAAAGGTGTGAGATCTGTGAGTACATATGTACCAATGACAAATTACTTTTTTGCCAACAGGTGCAAAAATTAACCAATCCTTCATTGAGCTATATATCTTATACAATGTCCCACTAAAGGACTTAATGCAGAAGAAATAGGACAAACACTTTTCCAGTAGCCGATTTCCAATAGATAAGATATCAAAAGTGGGAAGATGGTCCACCTAATGCCGGAACATTCCTGCAGACCTGACTACAACACCTGGGACCTTAAAGTCATACTCAACTTTAATGCATTGCAATGTAGCCTGAAAAGAGGCCAAAGTATCAGTATGAGACACAGTATAGCTTACCCATCTCACTTCCTATTAGATAACAAAGAAAACAGATAAAAGAAAGGACTGGCATAATCAAATGGGACTTATTCCACCCTTGCAAATAATTTAATTTCTTGGATTAGTCTGGAATTTTTATTATCCAAATTGTCTAATTAAGCCTTCTTGTTTGATGTTCTCTGCACTAGGTATTTTACATTAAAATATTTAGTTAGCCAATTAACTTTAATTGTTTCATTATATTAATAATGCCATGCAAAGTGAGCCACTTACACTGCCTCTACCCAATGAGTGCATGCTCCTGTGAGTGGAAGTTCACCTAATTGAGGTGCATAAAGATATTCTGCAGCTGAGGCATCAGCATCAGGTTCCCTTGATTGTTTTATCCATATAAGGTGAGAGGAGAATACTACTGAACATTTACCTTCATTAAATCCTGTAGGAGTGAATTAAGGTAACTTGTTCTTAGGGACAGATTGGCATGGGTATCAATTCAATATGGTATTTCTAGGGGGATAGTGGTGAGAGAGCCATACTGCACTGTAATATAAGAATTTCAATGTATTTAGTTCAAAAATAAGATCTGACATCAAGGGACAACTAAAAGGCATATATAAGTGCTTTTCTATTTTACAAAACATATTGTCAATATTATTATAACTTCAAAATAATATATTTCTGGTGAATCTAGCCTAATAAGCTAATAACTGTTTCACATTGCCTAAATCGTAGTTGTACGATATTGATTTTTTTCTCCTGCTGGACATGGTGGATTAAGAAATGGAAAAACAAAAAGGAAAATTATTCATGTATACTGCAATGGTTGAAACAGCAGAAAACTAGCTAGAACTGTATATTTTATGCATCATAAAAATATGCATCAAATCATCATCTTTGGTCATAGTTATAATGAATGTACAAATGAAATATCTTCAACAACAAAAAATCAAAGAATAAATGGAGTGAAAGCTTTGACTCTCACAAAAATCAGCAGAATTGTGGAGAAATTAATGCAAGATACACATCTGCACATGAGAAAGAACGCTTGCACGTTCAAAACATGTTGCGATCCTGTTTAAGCAGCAATAAAAAAATCACTTTGGATTGAAAACTATGCTTTGCCTGTGTCTCCCTGCTCCTATTTTGGTTCTGGATGATCATTAAATTTCATAGCTATCTTCTCTCCCCCTTGACAAAGCAGGTCACAATTGGCAGACCTTTAAATGATACACTTAAGCAGGGATGAAAGTGACACGACTTATTTGTAATCTCCATAATTACTGGTAATAGTTCCATAAAGCTTCTGGTTTACATACTTTCTTCAAAAAATGATTTAAGATATTAATACATTGCAGTATGTATCTTTAAAATTATTTGGTTAATTTTTGGTTTTACCTATTGACTAGAGATGTTCAAAACTGTTGAGTTTCGTTCCATTTTCTAATTGTCGAAATTTTTGAAATTTCGGAAATAAACCCATTGAAGTCTATGAGAGAAAAACATTTGAATGTTTCTGTCCATTTTGAGGGACAAATAGTAATAGTAGGTTACTGTTAATGACAGAGAAACCTGGGGAATAGTATGGGGAACCCGTAAATATAACCAAAACGTATTTTAAAACTAGCTTTCTTCACGATCAGGCTGTTTTTGAGATTCCGCATTTTCGAGAGTTACCGAAATCGGGCGCTACTTCTGAGGGTTACCGATATTACAAATTCGAGAAATTACCGAAATCAATCATTACTTTCGAGGGTTACCAAAATCGATTGTTACTTTTGAGGGTTACCAAAATCGATCATTACTTTCGTTACCTTCGATTTCCTCTAAAGATTGAAAATGTTCTGTGAAATCTGAAGTTCCGAAAGTTTCCCTTGACTAATAACAGAAACCAAATTAAAACAATGTATTAATTATAATATCTATGAGTTTGTGAAAAAAGGTAATTTTTTTCTATAGCAATCCCTGCACTTACCTAAGGGAAGTTAAGGGGAAAATGCAATGACCAAGCTTGAACCACTGGTATGGAGGATTGATGTGTTAAAAAACGACAGAAAGTTTTGACTTTATACAGGGGAAGTTTTGTTTAAGGGCGTGTCCACCTCCAAAATTATAATATATATTTAACTAGTTTAGTAAAAATAGAGATGAGGTACCAAACAAGGACTTCATGCAACTTAATTTGAAATAGTGACCTTTGTATTACACAACATGTTTCAGACATTCATGTTCCTCAGACTCCTCAGCAGATGGTGTTACAGTGAAACTTAACACCTACTGGGGCAATGCAGTATCATTCCTGTCACTGCTTACCTGACTGTGCTCTTGCAATGTTGTAATCACTTTGTGACAGTTAGTGTTTCACTTTGTGACAGTTAGTGTTTCAAGTAAGCAGCATCCAGAAATTACATGTTTATGGGCTTACATGTTAGGTGTTAAGTTTCTAGTAACTGTGTCAGAGAAACACAGTGTGAAGTATGCAGATTATGCCTCAGAACCAGTTGCATTTCATAAGGAAATGCAAATAAGCTTTGATTACATGTCCTTAAAACCTCTTAATGTTTGTATTTGAAGCTTCTACCCATTCAACATCTTTTCCCCCCTGTGCACCATTCTGATTGAGCAACAAATCAGCTAATCATATTTGATGCTGTCTCTGATGATTGGCAGGAAGTCACTGGCAATTGGGGACTCTGTGGTCAATTTTTAAATACAGTGTAGCAAAAGAGTGATGGAGATAAGAGTTTTTGTGCTTGATCATCAAGAAGAGGCAACACTAGAGAGCAGCAGTAACATCACAGATTGCCAGTAACCATAAATATTCTATGAATCATTTCTGCAATATGAGGCTAAATTCAGAGGTGGTTTTACATTCTCCTTTAAGAGTTGAAGAAAGGAAGCTTTATCTTCTAGTTCGGAAAGGTTGTTTTTTTTGTTTTTTTTAATTTATAGGTTCCAGGAAACTGGTATTAATATAAAAATCACTGTACTTGATTAGGGGCTGTTTTGTACTTGTTTATTCAGGATTTTTTTTAATTTTAGTTTGGAGTCAGAAAGAAATGTGTTCCCTCTTTTTTGTCTTCTGGATTAACTGTTAGGCAAGTATAGGGTAAAAAGTAAATAAGGTAAAAAATAGATATGTTTTTATTCATGACTTCACTACTAATTCACTATAGTTTTAGCAGCCATATAGCCATTTAGCAGTTCCTATCATATTATGGCATGAGGTAAGGAGATATTTCAGTATTTAATAATGCCACTGAATACTTGAAATCCTTAGCAATATTCTGCATGGTAACTGTAACTTTATATTATGAAAGGGGAAAATGAAGTGTTACGGGATTTAAAGTATCAGACTGAAACCTAATCATATGGAAAACACCAAGTCTATGTACATAGAATGTCAAATAGTCGACTTGAAATATATGTGAAGGATTGGGATTAGAAATTAAACAATATTGCTTTAACTCTTGGGAATATGGTATATAACCTTAAAAAAAACACTGTAGCTGCTAAAAAATTTAAAAAAAACAAATGATTCTAGTTACATAATCTCTTTCATCAAATCATCCAAAATAAACAGCATTCTTTCTGAAATTATCTTCTAGCAAAATGTCATTACAGATCTGTTAATTAAATGAAAAGTAGAGAACATAAATTACTTCTTCGGAAATCTTTCAAAATTAAATACCCCAATGTTGCTCCAAAATATAAATGAACTAAGAATTGGTTAGAGTAGTGAGTATAAAAACTTAATATACTGAGAATGAATGTAAAAGTTTATATTTTTAACATGCAAATGTTAACCATCCATTAATATTTATAGAAATATATCCTATATATACATTTGACAGAGGTATCAATGCTTACAGTTAATATGTCATAACCTAGAATAAGGTTAAAGATGTCCTGTTACTCAATCTAAGAATTTCATTTTAGTGTTAAAGTCAGTAACATTTAATGCCTGAAAGTAGTATGTTCTGCCAGAGAAGCCAACCTAAAATTTTAACTATTTAAAAAATTCGGCAAACACCCACATTAAATAGGTGTTGTCTAAGATGGTAGTTCAACATCAGCAAACGTACTATAATTATTGTTTTGATGAACAGCTTTCTCTTTCTTTTTTTTAATCCAATAAGTAATAAAATAATAAAGAGTAGAGATGAGTCCAAGTTTTGAAAACAAACCCGTTTTTGTTTCAGAATTGAATTTAAAAAAATACAGACCTGGCTGAATTTTTTTAAATTTCCAAACTGAGGCCAAGAATTGAAAAATCAGGGTCAAAAATAAAATTTCAATAATGATTTTTTTTTAAAAGTTTTGTTTCAATTGGGTTTAAAGCAAATCTGAATTTCAATAAGATCCGTGGCACTACTGATGGAATGTATCTTACCTTGTTACTTATTACTTATCTCGTTACTCTCTAATAAAGAGAAAATTTTAGACCTTTAAGTTCCTACCCCTTAAGAACATACAATGCAATGCATATGTTTTAAATATTATATAAAGTAAAATAAATAATCACTGTAATTGCACAACATCGAATTATAAGAAACAATGCATTTGTAGCTCTTGGAACTTTGTATTTTTACTTGTTAAAATTAACATAATCAAAATTCCCAGCCCTGCTCAATAATTAAACCCAAAGAGGTCATGTTATCTTCTTCATATTATTAATAAAGTAATTTAAAATGTTTACAAATACTTTTGTGATTTATAAAATCATCTGCAGTATACTGCTTATTTTAGATTATACTTGCATGACCTGCAGCCACAAAATTCCATGTGTATGAAAGAAAGGTTTCTAAGGTCCTAGAACAGAGTCTAATCTTGCTGGACTGTTCTTTGTCTTTACATTTGAATAAGTGGGTGAATGAGTAAACTAACTAGCCAGTAAAATTTTTTATGAAAACATGGATAGATACTTTTAGAAGCTTATGTAATAAAGGTAAATTAATATTACAATATGGAAGTTTATACAGTGATTTTACAGATATTTCCTTGTATTTGCAAGATAAACTAAATAATTTAGTACATATAAGTTATAGTTTGAACAAGCACAAAATGACCAAACAAAATTAAAAGATGCACTAAATTAGTTTCTTACCAAGAGGTGATTGCCTATAAATTATATAAACTGAAGATTTCATGCTAGGTCCCACTACTGCGTGTTGGAGCGCAATTTGCGCTCCGTTCATGCTTCTGGGTCACATTGCCAGTGCAAGGCTATGGGGTAGTTCCCACTGTGTGAGCTGTGGTCCAGTTCATTATAGGTTCACATGCGTGCATGACTTTTCGTGCAGACCGCATGCGTGCCAATAACATGATATGGCCCGGAATGTATAGCACACAGAGTATCACACACAGCAGCCCATTGCAAAAATCCTGCATGCGCCGCTTTGCGTGTTAGTGGGACCTAGCCCTAAAATCAATGTACCCAATATACGTGACAGACTTTGGTGTTGCCTTTACTAAAATTCAACAGCAAATTATGAAGTCACGTGAGAACACAACCAAAATTTTATTGAAATGATGTATACAGTATTTCAATTAATATTTCTAAAAGGTCCTTAATTATGTCAAAGCCATCAAATCATATCTGATAATTTAATGAAATAATAAGCAAATGTATTAATTGGATAATTTATTGTAGAATTTGCTTTTCTTCGTTTTTTAGAACACGCTTTACCTAAGCATATTGTCTTGTTAAAACTATTGTAGAAGAATTCCTTATTTTCTAGCTAGTTACATATCTTTCCCTAATTTAAAAAGAAATCTATGTATAACATTTTATATATATTATTGTGTACATGACGGAGATGTCACTTAAGGCACAGAAACAATGAATAATAAGCATGGAAGTGCTTCCAAGACTACTGTGCCCTCAGAATTCTGTGTTTGATGTTTGATATCTGTAAGCTGTGATCTGGAAAGCATTTGACAGATTTCATTTGAGTGAGTACAAGCCTTCTCTCTGGAAGATACCATGCAAAAAAAGTAACAATGAAATATGGTACACCAATAAAGATTTACTGTATATTTATTTTTTTAAATTCAAATAACCTCCATAGATCTTAAGAAACACTCACATCGTAACATTTGTGTAGTTTATAGGAAGCAGAAAGAGTCAGGATACTGATGTATTAAATGTTTTTATACCGTTTATATTATTATTTTCAGTGCTTTTAACCTGAATTTATCAAGATTTTCTAAATATATAAAATCTCCTATAGCAGCACTAGAGGGGATTCAAATTACCAATTCAGTTTTGGAATTTAAGGATATTCTTTCTGAAAAGAACATGTACACAGCTCATTAAAAGAACCCAAAATTCTACTTTCTGGATTCAGAAGCTAGTTTAAAACAGACAGCAAAAGTGTATTTTTAATATCTGCAGAGTTAGTCACCTAGAATTTTTTTCTGTTATTGTGTTACTGTGATGATTAGTTATTTTAACATTACATTCCAATAATATTGCCCATACAATATTTCCAAATTAATAAATAAACACAAGTGCCTCTTTGTTTGCAGAGAGATGTAATACTTACCTCCATGCTCATCTTGCATCCCGGGTTTCTGTGATACAGTATTCACTGCAATGCTGGAACCCGGAAGGTACGGAGAAGTTAATGTTCCCGTTTTGAAGGCATTAGTTTTTGTGCTACAAAGTAGCACAAAATCTAAGGATACAGATTTTGTATTAGGTGTCTGTGGCATTAATACATAACATTGCAGTCCCTGGGAAACTCAAGTTAAACCGATGCTCACCTGATATTACACTGGGAGGCATAGGTTTAACACCTTTTTACCCAATAACATTTGTAACATCTCTCTGTTAATGTCTTATTGTCAAACCATGGCTAAATATAAATTTAATAAATATACAAATGTGCTAATTATGTGGCCTATTCAGGTGTTTTACAAATGTCTATTTAAGTTATAACTACCCATTTATTAGTGAGTATAATTACAAAGTTTTGAATTGGCAAACATGCTGAAAGCTTGTTTATTGGAACATTATAATTAATGTGCTCTGTTGTGTAATAGAGATGGCCGACACTCACCAGTTCTGTTCTGTTTTCAGATTCCTGGATCTTGGGAAAATCCCGAAGATCTGAAAATCCAAAAACAAAACAAATGTTCAAATATTATCTAATGTTCGAGTATTATCGAAAATAGCCTTGAACATTCGATAATCCTCGTTTCCAACTGTATTTTCAAGGATTATCAAATGTTCAAGGCAATTTTCGATAATCCTCGAACATTTGATTATTATAGAAATTATGCCTGCATGAAATATACTTGGTAGGCCATGATATTATTTTTAACTGCTGAGAGTGCAGGCGGTTTACGAAGGCCAGAGGGTATATGGGTGGTTAACCAGAACATATGGCAGAACATCATTCTGGCCTAGGAGCAAGGGGATGACAGCTGCGGCAAGTCCTATTTAATGGATATGTCCAGTAAAACCACAAACAGTCCGCTATTGATGACATCATAGCACCTTGTACACGCGCATGCACACGGATTCAAGCAATGATCATTAGGAGCCCAGTTAAATGAAGGGAAAACTGCAATGGAAAGGCTTTTTAAGATAAAGTCCTGAACAGAGGCAGTACCCAAATATGGATGGAAGAGGTAGACGCAGGAGACACACTATATGTCAAGGTGGAAAGCACGCACCCAAATTGTCAGAGGTGATACATATTTTTAATCTATCCCAAAAGACACTCACATTTGCTGAAAAATCCATTATTGCACCAGCACGCTATAGTTAATCAGAACCAGGAAGCAGTTGGGAACTGTCAGTGTGACAAAAGAGGATCACGTGAAAGATAAGTTTCTTCTATCTTCGTTCCTGGCTACACAGGCATTAGTATAGTATAGTATAGTATTTTAGGTTGAATAAAGACCATCCAGTCCAACCCATCTAGTAATATCCTAATTTCCTGCCTAACTGTTGATCCAGAGGAAGACAAAAAAAACACACCAAATTTATGAAGGGAAAAAAAATTCCTTCCTGACTCCAAGTGGCAATCGGAAATTTCCCTGGATCAACTCTACTTTATGAATCAATACCAGTAACTTGCAACATTCCTTGTTTGCAGAAACTCGTTGAAGAACGTAAGGTAAGGCATAGCTCCTTAACCTCCCGGTCTTCAATCAATGCTTTAAAGGAATAGTTCACTTTTGCAGTAAACTATTCCTATAAGATATTAATTAAACCATAAATACTTCAGCAAGACCAAAAGCATACAACACTGTCAGGAAAGTGTGTATTGACTTGGCAAGAATGGGTAACTATTGGTATTAGTTCTTGCAAAGGACCAATAAAAATACCATTCCACCCTGGAACAGTCCTATTGTTTATATTACGATTAGTGAAGCATGGAACCAGATGTTCTTTTCCAGACAATGTGGAGCTGAACTGTGTATCTGGAATTCTCTTCAGCTAGGGGTCTGGTGGGTACCTTAAGAGGTCATTTTAAGGACAACCATACATGGAAAATAAATGTATTTCGGTTTTGGAATATGTAAGACAGAAACTAATATTATATTTGTGAATGGAAAGGAAGGCCCCTCAAAATGATACCCAACATGGAGCCCTTATTCCCTTGCCAAGGCGAGTTATTAATATCTTGGGAAATATGGATTACACACAGGTCATGTTTGGTATTAGAGGAATTGATAATTGATACAGGAGAGGAATATGTGGCCAATATCCCAATACATTGTACATATCTACATTTATATGGAATCTGCCCAGCTGAGGGGAAACAAATGTTTTTGGCTAGTCATAAATCTGGAGATTCCTAGACACTCCCACCTCATGAGGAGGAGGGTGGTTCATCAAAGGGTTTTAAAATCCTTGTAGCCCCTGAGGGGACATGCTAAAACCATGGACCCGATGGTATACAGGACTTCTTCTAGTGAGTAGGGTCAGTGAATATTTTTATCCTTTTTATTTTATATAACTGTTGTACCTATTGTATGTCATTTTATTATAAAACCAAATTTATTTTATTTTAGTATTATATGCACTGTCCACCTTTTGGAATATTAAATCTAAAATTTAATAAGTTTTGTCTTTGATGCTCTAAAAGAGCTCAGTTAGCCTCTGATAAGTTTATATGTGTTTGAATGGAGTGTGCAGTGTAAATGCTAATTAACTCTGTGACTGCTTGTGAAGGACTGATGATAATTAACCAGTTAGTTGCTGGAGTGAATGGTGTAATGTTAACCATTTAGCTGTCAGGACAGGGGTGTGTATAGTCAGTGAGAGTCAAGAGTGTTTTGGGGGCGTCTTTAAGGCCGTAAAAAGTGGTGGCAGCGAGTACCGATTGATTGGTGAGATCACGTGCCCAGCGAACTGGCCTTCATGACAAACACAATGACATTGTTCCATACACATTGCTATTTATTTAAAAAAACAAAAAAACTTTTTGAAAGAGTTAAAGTTATGAGTTTTATTATTTGCATTAAAACTAAAATAACAAAGATAAAAAAGGAACTCTGGAGAAATCAATGACTAGAAACACTAGTAATTGCATTTTTACATAGCAAATGATGGGTTAAAAATGTACTGATTCAATCAGTCAAGACCAAAACACAAGGATCTGAGTAGGGAAGGTCAGGAGAACAGAAAATTATAAGGCAGTCTAAATAAGGCAAGGAAGCTCAATGAACGCAAAGTGCAGGGTTAAATTAAGGAGTTGTATGGTCAAAATTTTATTCAGCCTCTGGATAATTCCCATTCATCTTCAAAGATCTACTGATGCTTAGTAAAACTAATCTTCTTGACAGGATATTTCCAGCGAGCAATGTAGAAAAGGCCATAAATAAAATAAAAAATAACAGCAAGGAAGAATAAAATATTACATTGCCTCCAATGAATATAAAAGCTTTCTGTTATAAGACTGACATGAATATAATATATTGTCTTAGCAAATAGTCAAAACTGTAATAGTTGCACATCTTGTAAAGACAGTTATGGTCCTTATCATGCTCCAAGTCAACAAGAAAATTGGAAAATTTAGAAGAGACTCCTTATTCAGGTCTAGGGGTTTCAGTTTCCCGGCTTAGAAGGGCAACCTTTAGCGAAGTGTCCCTGGGCGGCACAATACAGGCAAAGCCCATGAGTCCTCCTCCTGAGTTTTTCTTCGGCCGAAATGTGTGTACCCCCCAATCTGCATGGGTTCCTCCAAGGGCGGAGCAGCTGTCAAAGATCCGGTCCCTTGGGGTTATATTAATCAGACTATACATTCAATACTGGTATTGTATAGTAAAGTGTAAGGAATTGAGTCCCGGAGGGACGAAGTTCACTGTACCTTTCAGGAGGAGGGCTGTCAGCAGGCTGGAAACAATGGCTGAAGAGCTGATCTAATATTTACCAGTGCACACTTGGGAACCTTTTAGAATGCTTCATTGTACACACATAATTTCTGTGTCATGGAAACGTTTAGGTCCTTTAGTGAAGGACGGGAATGTTGGCATGACACAGAAATTGACATGCATGTGCAATGAAGCGGGAATGTTGGCATGACACAGAAATTGACATGCATGTGCAATGAAGCATGTTAAAAGGTTCCCAAGTGTGCAATGGTGAATATTTGAATATTGGCAACGAGTATTTCCAATACTGTATCATTGAAAATGAAATTACCATTATTCCTTATATCGTCCTTTTTTGAAAATAGATTCAGTGACAATCAGTGAGGATATAGCAATATTTGTATTCAGACTAGAAAAAAACTCAACTTAAACAAAAATGGACATTGATGGTTGCCAAATTGTTTTGAAAAAAACTAAAAAACAAAAAAAACAATAGTATGAAGTAGGCATGAAGTGTACAGATTTAACACTTTAAAACAACAATGAATAACAACAAAATATTTCAGTATAAATAAAGTTAAAACATAATATAAAGAAGTAAGAAATTTTTAATATAGATGTATAAGTTCTCCTTAATTTCTTAATGCAAGGTGCCACAAAAGTTCTGAGATAGTTATAGCTTTGAAACAAAAAGTTCAACAACTAGGGTTGTATAATCAATTGAGTTTAACACAAAAAACTTTAGATAATGTTTTAGCCTCATGAATTTTTTGCAGTACAATATGTCCCAAATCTATTTCAGTTGTGGTATAAAGGCTGCTTTGAGTGATGAATGTCATTGCTGAATCATTGGGTTATAAAAAAGCTTTAATATCTTGCTTCTTCAGTCATACATGCGTTGTGTTCAGTGAAATGCTAACATAAATCTCATGAAACTGCAATGCAAGGCATCCTGGTCTAATACTACTTTGGATTGAGAATTTAACCCTTTTTTCCTGTTAGGTCTAAAATTCTATTTATTTACAGGAAATATATAAAAAATATGTAAACTAAAGAAAAATACAGTTTGCTGCTAACAATGTTCTCTATAAATTGTATTGGATTTTCTACAGTTATAGGCAGAGGATAGAGATGTACCTGAGATTTGACTAAATCTGCCAGTTAGTGAGGAGTAGAGATGGAAACAAAAAACCGAACGACGAACTCAAACTATTTAAACTAGTTTGAGCTCGAACTAGTTAATTTTTTCGGTCTTGCGGCTGTATTTTCGATAATTATCATAAATTCGATAATTATTGCATTTATAGGACATTGGCTAACCCTAACAATGTATCATTTGGTATCCCTCGAAAGTATCATTAGTTTTTGGTAACCCTCGAATGTATGGATCATTTTTGCTAACCCTAGAATGTATCATTTGCTAACCCTTGAATGTAGCCTTCGATGTTCGGTAACCCTAAAATGTATAGATCGTTTTCACTAACCCAGAAATTGCACAAACCCAAGCCTAAAGTAAGGAGTGTTTAAACAAGTTTTGGTAATAGTGACATGTTCCCCAGACCATTTCCCAGGTACCACAGCCATTTACAGTAAGTTACCATTGTTGTTCCAATGCTAGAAAATCTATAGAACTATACGTTTCCTGCTATATACAACAAACATTTGACTGCCCAAATTTTAATTTAGTTGGACTTAAGGAGAATTAAAGTTCCCAGATAGCATGTTCCCAAGAGACAGAGCACATTCACAAAAATACAACTAGCTTTGTATCACCTGTACTTTTGCTGTGGCTTTTGGTTGATTCATAACATATTTCAATATGGGTAATTCAACATGTAACCTCATGTGCTGTTTCTAAATGTAGAGCATTAGTCCACTAACACCACAGAGCCAACATAAAGAAAGCAGGTACATTTAAAAATGGTATATTTTGTTGGGAATATAATGAAAGCATAAATATAAAAAATATGCAGTAAAATCAGCTATTTTACTATTTGTTCATATCTGTAATTCATGCTTGCTGGAAAATAGACTGCAATAACAGAAGCTTTCAAAGTCTTATCTGGAATTTCCATACAGGTATGGTGACATATGTATTTTTAAAAATGTGCATAGAGACAAGAATTAGTGGAACCAGGGGTTGAACCAATAGGTGTACATGTTCAAAAGGAAATCTGAAGACCATATGGGCTGTTAGCTGGATTCGGAATTCCCAGTTCAGAGCTACATTTAAAGGTTACTGAGGCTACTTTGGAGGTTTATCAAGGTTACATTTGAGGGTTATCAAGGCTTTTTTCGAGGGTTAGGGTTATTGATGCCACTTTGGGGGTTTTCAAGCCTATTTTTAAGGGTTAGGCTTAGCAAGGCTACTTTCAAGGGTTAGTGAGGCTACTTTCGAGGGTTAACAAATATACATGGCTACTATTAAAAGTTACTCAAAGTAGTCTCATATGTATGCAGATGCTTTTAAATTAAGTGTAAAGGAAATTAATTTTTATTAATGTTTTGGTGAAATGCACATGTTACCCTGACCATGTCCCTGTGGCCTACCGTCATTTGCCATACTTTTTCTACCCTTCCTTTCTGCCACATTAGTTTCTATGGTTCCATTTTGAGATTTTTGGAATTTCTGATTAACAATATCAACAATTCCTGCAAGTCATAGAAGTATTTTTTTTTTGCTTTTTCAGAACCAGATAAATATAAGTTCTGCATGCTCCAGTGCCAATTAGCAAAAAATCTATTTACTTTAAATGCTGTATGACCGCTATATTCTCATTTGATTAATTAGCTATTGTAAACTGAATCCATATATGCCCGTGTTGCAGATGAAAGATCAAAACCTCTTCAGGGTCACAGAATACTGTATATTATGTGGCTTATGCTTAAAATTCTTAACAGGAAAAAAGTTTAAATTGTTGCTACTGAAACAAAGATTTGGATTTCAGCATTGTCCCATGAAAACTTAACTTAAACTTAATCTCTGCCGATAAAAACAACTTAGTTATTTTACCTTTAATTAAAGAACAGGAGGTAAAGGATTTTTTTTACCTCCAGCTCTTCGTGCCTTTATAATGTATGCGTATGACTGTCCTTTGATTAAAAGGAAAAAATCAAAGTCATTTTTATCGCTGTAGATACCCTTTACATCTACTGCCTACTATTATAAATGTATAAAGAAAATCATGTTTTATAATATGAATGTATTATTTATTGAGTCTCTCTACAGAATTCAACATAATATACCTATTACAGTAGAGATGGAAACAAAACCGAATTCGAACCCGAGTTCGAGCTGAACTTTATGAGTTCGGATGAACTCGAACTATTCAAACTAGTTTGTGTTTGAAATAGAGAGTTTTTCTGGACTTGTGGCTATATTTTCGATAATTATCGTAAATGTATCGTTTGCTAACCCTCGAAAGTATTGTTCGTTTTCGTAAACCCTCAAAAGTACGTATTGTTTTCCTTCAATCCTAGGGCCAGACATTTCTTAAACACTAGAATATATAGGGGAGCACACTACAAATGGTGAATCCAAAATTGTATTGTGAAAAACAATAAGGATGTTTCAGTGTGTGCTCCCTTATATATTCTAGTGCTTAAGAACCCTCGAATGTAGCCTCTGATTTTTGGTAACTCTAGAAAGTATCATTCCTTTTTGGCAACCCTTAAATGTATGGATCGTTTTCGCTAACCCTACAATGTATCATTTGCTAACCCTCGAAAGTATCATTCGGTTTCGGTAATCCTCTAAAGTATCATGTGGTAATGGCAAGTTTATTAAATAGCTTTAAAAAAAGCCTGGATAAGTTTCTAAAACTAAAAAATATTGAGAATTACTGGTATTAATACATATAGATCTGGTTGATCCAGGGATACTTTCCGATTGCCGTTTGGAGTCAGGAAGGCATTCCCCCCCCCCTTTTTTTTTTTTTTGCTGTTTTTTTTTTTTTGCCTTCCTCTGGATCAACTGTTAGGTAGGGTTAAAAAAAAAAGGGTGAATCGGTTGGACTTGATGGACTTGATGTCTTTATTCAACCTCAATTACTATGTAACAATGTATCGTTTTCGGTAACCCTTGAATTTAGCGTTCTATTTTTGGTAACCATCGATAGTATCATTTGGTAACCCTCAAATTGGCCATAACCCTCTAATGTAGCTTGTGCAAAACCTGACAATTACCCGCTCATGTTTAAGAAGAGTTTTAACAAGTTTTGGTGATAGTGCCATGTTCTCAAGACCATTTTCCAGGTGCCACAGCCATTTACAGTAAGTTACCATTGTTAGTTTAGCTGTAAATCATCTGGACTTTTCGAACTATCACTCCTCCATTGACTTTAATGGGTTCGAATTCGAACTTTCGAACTTTTATTGTAGTTCGATAGTTCGAAAACGGACCGAACTTTATGAAGTTTGGCCATCTCTATATCACAGTATACCTAAAATCTACTTTGTAGGTCATTAAACATAGAATCTGAAATTAATAGATGTAGAAGGGGTTACTTCCATGCTATGGTGTTGTAGGAAATGTCTACTTGAGTTGTGTGGCTGTAATGCAAGTTGTCCACTGAATTGTTTATAAAATCTTTAAAAGTATCTTGCTTGCACTTGGGGTTATGGGTAGGAGAAGGTTTAATCCAAAAAGTAAAAAATAAATAGGTTAAGATCAAGATCTCTGTAAAAAAAACAGTTTAAAATACCTTACTCTGTGCTGCCTCGATGCCTGCTTGGTCTGTATAGCTCCCAAAAACTCGCAGGAATAAAACGGTTGCTAACAAACTTTATTATAGCAATTAAAAACAATAAAAAGCACACAAAAAAACTTGCAAAAACAGTCCATTAGCAATTGCTGAAGTTGCACCTCTCTGCTATGGTGCGGCCCCTTTAAATCGTGGTGGTCTTGTGATAAGGTATAATCCACTTGGTAATGGCTTGTTTTAATCCTTACTGCTTTATCAGGGATAAAGTTTGAAATGTCTCTCTTTTAAAACCTGCCTTTAAAAAGGGTTAAAACCATAGGGGTTTTAACCCTTCCCCTACCCATACCCCCAAGCGCAAGCAAGATACTTTTAAAGATTTTATAAGAAATTAATAGATGTATAAACTTCAATAGAAGAAGAAACTTAGAAATTAATAGAAATTAATTAACTGTTTGCCACTTAAAAACCAGAAATGTAAATTTGCTAAAAGAAAGATGAGCAGCAAAAGACTGCTAGTACAAAAACTATGCTAACATATTAAAACAAGGTTATATTTTTTAATTTTATGCGATTACATAAGAAAAATAAAGAATATATTTCATCATATCAAAGACTATGCTTATTAATTTTATTTAAATAGCAATATGATTATTTTTGTTGAATTACACATATCGTTTGGTACAATACACTGTTATTCCCTTTGATTGTATTTATTGTTTATTTTCTTTTATTTATAAGTTTAGGTGATATGGTAGTGCAAAACTTAATGGTTTCATTATTGCATCAGGAGCACTGGTGCATTTTCTGGAAATGGCACAGGTTCTGCATCAGGTAGCATGGATTTTTATACTTATTTGGCTGATGCCACCTTTAGTTGCAACTCACCCAAAGAGTTCTGTAAATAGAGTATAACCTTAGTTTGAGAGACTCATCATTTTTAACTGGGACATAAGCCAAATTTTTATTGGTTTCAAATCAGATTCTAGCTTTAAGTCTTATATTTTCCTTTTTTTGTTGTTGTTGTGACATGTTTTCCCAACACACTATTTCAAACCCAACACACTATTTCAAACCCAACACACTATTTCAAACTATAAAGGGCTTATAAAGTAGGCATTCAATTTATAAACCACCAAAAAACACATAAGGGAGTTTTGATACAGAACAAAAATATGTCTCAAGCTTTTCTTCTTTTTCTGTATTTAGCAAATGATAAATGTTTTCTTACTCTAAGATACTTCTAAGGAACTACTGTAGATACTTTAAAAGCTGCTTGGCTCATATACTAGGAAAGTGGGTGTTTTTTTGTTTTTTTTTAATCTTACCAGCAACATCTCTACAGACTCACTAGTAAGTGTTATTACAGACAAATTTGCTTCTTATTTTAAACTGTTTGTACACAGTGAGAGATGATAAGCAGGGAGCAAAGCATGTTCATAATAATACTGCAAATCAGAATTCTGTAAGGGCTAGGCCACACTGCTGCGATTTTTCTGTGTTTGCGCTTGCGTTCGCACATGCGTTTGCATTTTTTCAAATCATTGGAATTGCGGCAATGCCCTGAAAACGCACGTTTGCGATTGCACTTGCGATTTGCATTCCGCATTTTAAATTGCAAGTTTTCCAATACTTGAAAAAAAAACGCATGCGCAAACGCACTGAAATCGCACATGAAATCGTATGCAATTCCGTGTGCGGTTGAGTTTGCGTTGCAGTGTGGCCGTGCCCTAAATGTAATTTTTTTTTCTGCTGTTTTGACAGTTTTTAATAAAAAAAAACTACTGAATATCTAATAATGCATGCTTTCAGGGAGATGTAATAAAAGTTTTTATCGTTAAAAATGGTGCTAATTTTGCTCCAGCCAATCAGATGCTAGCTTTTAAATGGTAGCTAACATCTGATTGGTTGGGTCAAAATTAGCACCATTTTTAACAATAAGAACTTTTATTACATCTCCCTGATAGTCCCTTATTTCATGCATCCAATCAGTTCATAAATAAAATGCCATTGATAATTTGTTCTGGATCGTTTCCATTCTGTTGGATTACTCAGTGCAGAACAATAGAAGAAACAAACAACAGAAAACTACTTATGATACATTTAATGGAGATTCTCACTATGCAAAAATCTCCAGGGATTAGTTCTGCAGACAGTTTATAAAAGAGATCCAGATTTTGACCTGGAATTCACGCTGACAAAGCTGAAATTCTGAGACAAAGCATTGAAATGTCACATTTCAAAATTTTGCCATTTCTGCTTATAAATGTCATTGGTCGTTTTGATCAAAATTTAGTACTATAAACCAGGTTTGGGTCATAATTGTGATACATCCCAGTAAGAGAATTGGCACCACAATTTAGTGTTGGCATCAGTTATAAGCTATATTACTAATTTTGACAGTTGAAACAAAAATTGCATACAAGACTACAAAATTTCAGTGGTAGTTTTGACTTTCAAATTTAATCAACAAAACCATTTGATCAACACAGAGGCAATATTTCACTTCTAAAAATAAGCTAACTGTCTAAAGGAGCATTTGTATTGTATTGTATTGTATTTTAGCTTCTTATGCAACAGAAATATGGTGCAGTACTGCTTTGTCTGTTTGTTCTAGGCTATCCCTATTCAGATTGTCTTGTACAAGTTGGGTGATTGATTTTTTCCAATTGCTTTTGCTGTTTCCATAAAATGAATGTCAAAGGAAGAATGTAAGAGTTTTGATGAAACAGAAAAATAAATTGATATTGTAAGGATTAAATCAAGCTTAAATGATTATATTTTCTTTGTGAGAATATGTGATCTGCATTAATTTCAAAAACCTAAATTCCATTAAAGCTTTGTGTTTCAAAGAATAAGTAAATCTCCACATGAAAGTGTTTTTATTTATGACTCTAACAGTGATTGTGTGTTCTGTTAGTAACTGCTAATGTTGCCTTTATTCTAAAAATCAGTAAAAGAGTTTTGGTTTGATGTCATAACATAACATAAGTAATGTAACATTTTCAATAAAATAAAACTTATACAAATTGATGGATTAGTACAAAGTGAGACTGAAAAAAATGACTGAATTATCTTAATACAGAAAAAGTAGTTGGCAGAATTTTCCCATTGTGCCTAAGATAGAATACAATATTCACCATATAAAGAGTACCTGAACTACATTATTTACAACTTGAAGTACTTCAAGTAAAACTTGTACCTAGCTTCTACTTTATTATATCTCACCCCTTCCAATCATCTCTCTTCTCCTCAAAGTGGGAGGCCATTGGCCACAGGAGCGCTAGAGAAAATTACAAAAAAGTGAAAGGGCTGTAAGTAATGTTCTGGTTATTTTTTTAAAGAATAAACATGGTGGTTGGGGGTGGGCAGGGTAGATCTATCTTATATAAAAAGTTGATTTTTAGGGTGGGAAAACATTTGACAGCAGCCTAAAAGCTAGTTGACTAATAAAAATATACAATCAGAGGAAGTAGTTGTGTTTGTTGTAAAAGTGAACGGCTTTTTGTATTTACCCCAAGACATATGCACTGTTTTTCTTCTTTCTTTTTTTCTTTTTGAAACTATCTTTCCTATATTGAAGAAACTACTTTTGTGACAGGATAATAAAATCAGATATGGCTAGGGAAGACTTATTTATTTAGGTATATCTCAAAATACTGTATAAATCTGTGTTGTTGTTTTTTAACAGCTGGTAAAATGTTGCTAGCAAGATGTCTCTTGTTAGATAACAGCATAAATGCATCTGATTAACAAAACTGTACATATGTCATGAAACTAATATGCTGATGCTATAATGATTTATTTTATCCTTTGATTGGAAAGAATTCATGTACTTTAGTATCATTATCTATATTAATGATTTGATTGAATAATATTTTATTGTGTCTAGACACGGGAGAAAATCTTTTTTAAAAAAAGCTTTACTCTATATAACACATTGGCGTATATTGGCTAAGATTAAAGATGTAATGTGGGTTTCCAATAGAACCCAGTTTTGAATTGGATCTGAGGGTTTTGAAGTCCCGATGAAACTTTCGGAACTCTTGGATTTCACAGAACCCGGATTTTACGAATTTTCGATTTTTAGCGAAAAGCAAAAGTAGATGATTATCAAAAATCGAAAGTAGACGATTATCGAAAATCGAAAGTAGACAATTATCGAAAATCGAAAGTAGACGTTTATCGAAAATTGAATCTTCAAATTAATGATCGATTTAGGTAACTCTCGAAATTGGAATGCGAAAGTTCAAAAACAGCCCGATAGTGAGGAAAGCTAGTTTTAAAATCATTTTTGGTTATATTTATTGGTTCCCCAGAACATTCCTCAGGTCTCTGTGTCATTTACAGTAACCTACTATTACTATTTGTCCCTCAAAATGGACAGAAACTTTCAAAAAAAATTGCCCATAGACTTCTTTGGATCCGTTTTCGAATGTTCGAAACTCAACAGTTTCGAACATCTCTAGTTAAGATGAGACATTATACAAAAATTTTAAAAACAGCTGCTAACAAACCTTATGTGGTCATTGCTCTTAATTGTAAAATCTAAAACAACGTAATGTTGAATACATTTTATATTTATTCAGGATATAGCCATTAACTAACTCAAGAATTTGTATGTTAGACTGTGTAAACACAGCTCAATATTTTTACCCAATTTCTTGGTAAATCACAGACAATTCTGTTTGCGGACTATTGAAAGCCTGAGTTTTCAATAGACTGCAAGATTGATTATGTGGAAACAGTGGCATGGGCACTTTACTCCCCAATCAACAGGCTACAGGTAGATTTAGTGTGCAGTAGGCTAGTTGTCAGGAATATCAGATCATTTTTTAACTGAATGTGCAAAAACAGTGCAAAAATGGGTTTACAGATTTAGTTTAGTGTCTTTTTAGTTCGCATTCTCTGTGTTATATACTAAAGACTTACTCTTTGGCTTTAGGAGCTGCCAGCCTCTGGCCAATTCATTTTTATGAGCTTTCAGTATCTTTGATTTATATAACAGAGATTACATAGTAATATTGTAATTGAGGTTGAATAAAGAGATGGAATAAAGAAAAGACATAGCTCCATCAAGTCTAACCTTTTTACCCTCTCAGTCACACAGCCACTCTCATACTTGCTCAGTCATGCAGACATGCTCAGTTATGCAGACACTCTAAGTCTGGCAGATACTCTGTAACACAGACACTCTCAATCATGCAGACACGGTCAGTCATGCAGACACGCTCAGCACAAGCAGATGGTAATGCACGCCGATATACTCAATCTTTTCATGGGCACTGCCGTCCGCTACAGAGTCAGCCTTAGGCCTCAGCCTCACTTGCACAATTTCTCAATGCATGTCTATGTGAGTGGCCAAATTTCCTGCACTGAGATCTGTTTTCAGAGTGTATGCGATAAGCAATTTTTTGTGAAACACATGCGATCTAATTACCAGATATTGCTCAGATTACAGCTCAAACAGATTGTAATATGCGCAAAACATGTACCAATGCTACTCTTTATCTAAAAAATAAAGTATCTTTACTCTAAAGAATTTACTTTTTCAGATTTTAAATATGAGCAGTAGATTCTGAGAAATCATCATTTCAATCACAGCATTTACAGGGAAAGACCTGTCACTCCAGAATCAGAAACTATAATATGTAACCCATGCTTGTCCTCTTTGCCTGCTTGCCTGCCAGCACACTTTCCTGCAACATTTAAGAGACTCAGCAGAGGAAAGACAGCGAGCGGGGGGGGGAGATGTGTAAGCAGAGCATTGTCCATGGTGAGGATGTGCAGAACATATAAGTGTCGCAGACACTAAAAGAAGGCAGTGAATAAGGGAGGGTGGGGGGATTTAGGAGTAATCACTAAACATTAATAATTTAATGACAAAGCAAACACAGATAAATATTTGAGTACCACCATTTTACTTGTCACATATCGTAGTTTCAGAAAATGTAAAGTTGTTTCAGTGAGTATAGTGACCCTTTAACTGTCCCCTTAATACAGCGATTTCTGCAGCAGAGTAACTGGCCCCTTAAGTGTCACCAATCTGACTGGCTGTTTAGACACCCACACTCAAAAAGCTGGAACACTTTTTTTTTAACATCAAGAAAATACTCTCTTTGTTATGTTTCAATCTACTAGCCAGCTTAAAGCTGTGTGTACACTTTAGCACAAAGAGAAAATTCTGTCAGAATTTTTATAACTAAAGTGTAAAGCGCAGAAACGAGCATTCCTAAGGATGACAAACTGCCACTGTCTGCCTCAGGAATGCTCGGACCTGATCATAAATTTCCCATTGGCCGTGGTTGGCTCCCTGTACTAGTACAGTACTAGTAGAAGTATAGAGAGTCATTAGGAACATATTTGCTTTAACTTGTGTCAAGCCTTTAATTCTCCTTTAACAATGATTTGGATTTAACAATAAAATGTTACATGCACTGGTCTTATTAAATATGCACAATGACAGTTAAATTAATCTTCAGCAACAAATCAAATGTTTTAAAATGTTTTCAAACAAGAAATAGACCACTAAAAAGGTCTCAGTTGAATAGTTGCTGCACATTAACAGGACAGGCACATGTTTGCACTTCTTAATAAATAAAATAAGCCCAATTAATTTAGTGTATGTTCAAATGATTTCACACTTGCCTTTGGTTTTTTTTAATTCATGCAGTTAAGAAGGAGGTTTTGATTATGTGATTAACATTTAGAAACCAAACTAGCACCAGCATTTTTATTATATTTTTGGAAAATGTATTTTTGTAACATTTTCCGATCTTAGCAAGATTTACACCTCTGATGTAGAAGCTGGTGAAATGTTAAAAAATACATTAAATGTATAATTAGCTTATTTCCAAGTTCTTAGCTGCTGTATTGATTTCATTCACACCACTATCCTCATGATGTAACTGTGCATTGCCAAAACATCAATTATTGGACTTGTCCATAGTAGCACTGTAAATTTGTTATTGATCAGTTTTATAACTATGGAGCTCTCTTTTATACATTTGATTTCATAACGGAAGTTTCTGGCCTTTTCTGAAGACTCAATTGTAACATTAATTTACAAAAGCAATATAGAATGTATTTCTGTTGTGGTGTAGTGGATTACTTATTTTAAAATTGCTGTTCAAATACCCTTAGTAGTGATATTTGCTATTTTTGTCAGTAAATACTCCCCAGTCTCTCTGGCTTAATAATGCACCATGCAGTATTACTGAACTATGTGCTTTGTCTGCCATCTCCTTCATTAATATATGTCTACAAAGTCAGATAATGGAAGGAGAGTCAGGAAGGAGCCATAAAGCAGCCAGTTACTGTATGAGTATTGTGTCCTTGAATTAGGTATGTGGCTCTACTGGATAGAGACACAAACTAAATGGAAGCAACTCTAGCCTATTCCACCATTAATCTGTGCCATATTTTCATCCTTCTTGTTAACTTATAAACAGTAGAATTCAGGTACAGAAGAACACTATTACTCAACTAGAGAGGGGGAAAGACCCATTTATAAAAATGAGTATGTCACAGAACCCATCAAGCTTTGGGGTCTCTCATTTTCTTCTCTTCTGTATACTCATTGTTCAATAGTATTTTTTTTTCCTGAATATTGACCTTGACCAGAGCCATTATTCTATCTGAGATTCATAAGCAGGTGCTGTACACAATTACTTCTGTATTCCTACCTGAAATGTATACACAGTCTACTTTTTAATTAAATACAGAATACAGTAGTTTTCCCATAAATCTGATACATCAGCTTTATTCACCTGAATTCAAATGATTCTGAGAGCCCAGATTGACTGTGCATCCAGTGTTGATATTTAGAAAGGCAGTATTGTATCATAAGTAATAAATTATTTTAATTAAAATGTTACTACTCATCTTGTATTATTGGAAAAAAACAACTTTTAGGTAGTGGATTTAGCAGAATGTTGGAAACTTCCATTCTTGTGTTTAAGTGCATTTATCCAGATAATGTAATTGAATTATGAAGCTTACCCAGTTCACTACCACTTATTTCTCTTCTATGAGAAATATATTGGTGTAAATGTGTTGCAGGCAAACGGTATATGAATATTGGCCATAATTTCATTGGTTATTGTATGTTTAAAGAAAAACACAATATATAAAAAATTGGGCTGTTGTACATCCATATTAGAGTGCAACTAGAGACCAAACATATAATACATACAAAAAACAGAATTCTAGTGCACAAACAATTCTAATTGCATATTGGCTACCTTTAATATTTGCACTTTAATATGGATGTACAATAGCCCAATTTTCTATGTATTGTGTGTTACATTGCAGGTTTGACCAAGCCTTCTGGGTAATTGTACTCCACCCAGAGTTAGGTCATTTGCTCGTTTGAGCAAAGTACTTTAAACTAGAGAGTCAGCTTCAAGTATTCAGGCCACACAGGAGAAGTTTTCAGCTCATGTAGCCAAAAAGGCAAGTACCAGTAGGTTAGGGCCCAGTTAAAGAAAGCAACCTTGACGTGGTGACTTGGCCAACTTATTGAACTAATTGCTTTTATTTATCCAGGGTTTAGCAGACTGTTTGTAGTAGCAACCTTATGGAGGTAGCCAATATGCAATTAGAATTGTTTGTGCACTGGAATTCTATTGTTTGTATGTTTAAAGAAAAACTTAAGGCTTAAAAATGTTAGCATTTAAAATACTCACTGCATCTAAAATTTCCCCTTAATGATTGGGTTTTCTTTGCTTTTTACTATTATGCTAATTTGTCTATGACATGCTCTAAAAGGGCTTAAAATATTATTAATGATGTATATTAGTTGGCATTATGGGAGAGATTCTCAGCTCCTGGGCAAGAAATATGCAGGTGTAGAGACATTATATTTTTGAAGCCATTACAAAAAAACCCCCAATGCTGTAAAGAGACAAAGCTCTATAGGAAAGTTACAGGAAGTACTTTTAATGCTTAAATGTTATGTTTACCTCTTTAGTTTTTCTCTAACAAAATCTAGATTATAGCATATTAGTTTTTTAGTCTTGTGTGCAATAACTGAACAACAAATAACAATTTTAGCTATGTTTACACACATGAATATTATATAAATGACAAAAACATTAGGCCTTTTTTAGATGATTTCTAATAAAGATATTTTAATTTCACTTGACGTACACCAATGACAAACATCATTGATCTTTAGAGACTGGGGAAAAGTATTATATTTCAGGTTATGGGGCCATCTGATTTTTTTATCGAAGAGCAGTAGACTGTAAGATGTATAATTATGCCTTATTAGATATTCATGCTCACAGCCATGGGAAAAGCTAGATTTTATGAGGTTTCAACAAGTAATATATATCTGCATAATAGGATGTTGTGAGAATCCATTCAAATGAAAATGTCAGTTTGCAGAAACTGTCAAAGTCTGTATCACCTCGTTTGGAATCTCTGCTTATTTAATAAAGTGGCAGTAACCTTGCCAGGTAAAATCAAGTCATTTTGAAAGAAGAAAGCTTGTTTAATATGCACTTAAGATAATATGAACTGATACCTAAGGCCATACTATTTGCAAGATGGCACAAATTAGATAATTAGTGGCTAAATGTTATTGCAATTTCAGACAGACTGATATAGCAGATAATATTAAACAGAGTCAAGGAAAAAAAGTGTTTATTAACACATGTGAGATGAGACATCTTACTGAACAAAATAGCAGTACTAAAGTTTAAAAGAGTGAACTAGTAAATCAGGTTAAAGAATAATAATGAACAGCTTCATAAAGTTCTACCAAGGGTAATATACTCTTACTGTTTGTACAACACAGGCCCAATAACTAGTGGTTTTATTGTCAATATATACTGCAACCTCTCTTACTGTCTATTGCTTAAGAATCTGCAGTGCTAGAAAAAGAATATACTGTATATACAGTATATTGAACTCTGTATAATGGGTTACACCTTCAAACAAGTTCCCATTGTGTTAGTGATACTAAATAAATTTGCTTTAATTACTTAGCTCTTAGGAAGAAGGAACAAATAACAAGTAAACTGTGTTTTATTTGCACATCTTTCTTACAAGAGGGTCAGAAAACAGATTTTTTTTCTCATATTGCTTATATTTTGAATTTCTTTAGTTTAAAAAAAATTGTATTATTTTTATAGACACCATTGGCAATAAATAACCATAAGAGTGCATTCACTGTAGGATCCCAAACCAATGGCATTCTAGAAAATTAAATACATAGGAAACTCATAGTTACATTCCACTATTGCAATCTATGTTCAGTGCAGTACAGTGAATTTAAAAATATGCATGTGGTTCCAATCTGCAGAATGCAAAATGAAAATTGTTAGGTTTTTATATATCCTGTATAATCACTTAGCCTAATAGCAGCCATTTTGTTTTTCGACTCCGTTTTGTATCCATATTACTTAGTCTGTTTTTCTCCTTTTGTACCAAGCTGTACCTAGCCCAAGCTGTTTCTCATGGCCATAGATAATACGTTATCTCAAGGTCTTCTGCCTCCTACATGTCAACTTGTCTCTATCCTCGCATTCCAAG
Organism: Hymenochirus boettgeri; assembly: GCA_019447015.1. NCBI lineage: Eukaryota > Metazoa > Chordata > Amphibia > Anura > Pipidae > Hymenochirus > Hymenochirus boettgeri. The sequence continues at coordinate 72,986,394 of CM033470.1, read as the reverse complement.
ACATGTTTTATTATATTATTTGCAGACATAAAGTCTGGTAAAGCCCCTTTTCGTCTTGCAAAGTTTTTCCTTTGTTTCATATATGCCAATGTATGAACTAAATAAACTGAGATAGTTTTCAGTACATGCCCTGTGTGTGTCTCAATTCTATCTTCCACAGCTGTGAGGATTTTTCAATGTTCTAAGACTAGGCATCAAGTTTCCAGGTTGGATCAGTGTAGGATATATTATTCTTACAAAAATGACCATGCATTTTTTCCTGAGCATTTGCCTCTTCAAATGCTTTGAAAACAGAATAAAGACAGCAAAAAAAATATTATAAATGCTTATACACACACGTGGGTTTGCGGAGGCCAGCCCAAAACACACAATGTGCATGCGTTTTGGCTGACAATCATTCCATGTATGGGCTCTTGCATGCCACGATTGGCGGCCAAAATGTTTGTGCATACGCATCCTGAATCGTGGTGAAGCCTTGAGTATAGTTTAATAGAGCCTTATAGAGTCAAAGTATAAAGGAACTGAAAAGGGGAGGGGGATATTGTGTAACAAAATCCTCCTCCTCCAGGAGGTAACTGTTTAGGCCCTGGCTCCCTTCAAACAGGCTAGATCTAATCCATACTCTGTCTAATAAGAATGATAACGGTACTGGCAATATTTTAATAAGACCAATCATGTGGCCTATTAAAGATCTATTAAAGAGCATGTGACTGAAAAAAAAATGCTGACCATTAATTGGTCATTCATGTCAAAATATCAGCAGAAACCTCACAAACAGTGGACATGACCTCACAAACAGTGGACATGGGTGCAAATGCATTGTAATAATCTTTATCTCTGTTGCATGCTAACACAATTTATTTATCTTATTGTTCTTTTTATGAGATTTTTTTTATTTTTAATAATTTAGTTTCACTGTGTAGTTTAAATCACAGTTGGTTACACAATTGATTTTTCTGACCTGAAGGAATTAGATACTAGTAACAATATTTTCGTTAAATATTTTCTAAACAAACAGAGGGTGAAATTCCCATTAGAAAAGTATTGAAACAATTAATAGATTACAGAATTCATAGATACATGCTTCTTTACTGTTTACGCTGAAAAGTGTTTAAGTAACATACAGTAAAAATAAAAGTGTCTGCTTCAGGAAAAAAAGCATTTAAGCAGAACTATTTGCAAAAATGTATTCTCATGGTAAATGTTTGCACTACTCAGCTTTATAATTTGGCAGTGCAGCATAAGGTAAGTACATAAATTATGCTAAATTCTTATATTCAATTAAATCTTTTAAACATCTTAGCATAATCATATAAATTACTGAGAAGCAGTTTAAAAAAAGATTTGAAGCTGCACCTAACAACCCTTAGAAAACTGAAGTTAGATTCAACAATTTGACAGGTGTTTCATACCATTGAATTAAGGGCAACGCATGTCCAATAATTTGGGAAATCTCATATTGATTTACCTAATACAGAGAGCTTTACAATGACAACAATGATCCCGTGCCTGTAAAGTTATATCCTAATTGAGTACTTCCCATTGTTTGTTGGAGGAAATCTAGAAGGGTGTGATCAAAGCTTATTAGGAATAATATCAGGCTGCATGTAATAATTTAAAACCTAGTCATATTAAAGATAACAATTGTACACATTTGATTTTTATCTTGCATTTTTTAGACAATTAAACTAATACATTTCAGCAGCTTAATGGTGACCACTTTGTTTTCTGCTCAACAGTAAAGAAAGTCCCGAGTGCGCACTATACCCGGAAGAGTGCAGATGACTTAAACCCCCACCCCTACATCCCTAGGGGCATATATATATGAGTTGCACTCCAAATAAATGTGTTAAATTGGCGATGAAGAAGGGGTAACTCCCCCAAAATATTGTTATTTTGATGTTTTCTGCTCAGTCTACTAAATGAATCCATTGCTATAAAAAATGTCTGCATCTTTCTGTGATTATATGCCCAGTTATAGGAGTTATAGGATTGTTTCTTTCCCATAAGGATGCTGGCTTGAGTAAGTCTTAACTTATTAGCCTTGCAGAATTTATTTATAAAAGATGCTCTTTCTGAATAGAGGTGATTAGCAATTAGTTCAAATTTGCACTGAATGGCTGTATAGTTCATTTCCTCTTCAGCTGATTGGTTCTTCAGTATTGTTGTTTTAAGAGTGTGTTTCCATTTAAACAGACAATAAAACACTCCTAACCATAGAGTGCTTTGATTTAACATTGTATGATACATTTCATGCACCCTAACATTAGTTTATTAGAAGGAATCTAGGACAGGTTTTATGTATAGACCAAATACGATACAGAATAACTTATGTACAATAGAAATCAATTGTGAAAAAAGTTTTAAAAAATTGTAATCTAAATAATACAGTGCCAAAAATTCTAGTCTTTGACCTAGTTAATAGAAGCGATTGCATGTATAGATTTATTATTTTCTATTCTCGTCTAATCAATAATTTAGTCAATAAATAACCTGTTTCTCCCACTCAGGTTTTCACGTTCCTTCTCAGATTCCAATAGATGCTTTGCTTTAGATAACCAATTATTTTGCTGTAATTATGGTGAAACCCGTCATGGAATGTCACTAGAAGGACATTGGTGCCATTTGAAATGGACAGGTGCTCTTATTAGCAAAAGAATGCACATGCAGGTCACCTCTGGTTAGGTTTCTCTTGCTCATTGTATTAGTGTTTCTATTAAACATACACATTCTGCTACAAAATAGCTTTTTCCTTGTATGAGCATATACAGTTTATTGCAACTTTTCAATATAGAATAATTAAGTTGAAGAATTACCACTGTTCCACTGTTGTATTTCCTGTACCTAAATTCAAATTCAAAGCTATTATATTATATTCAATTCCAGAGAAATAAGCTACATTACTGAATTGCCATAGATACCATTGGATCAATGTTTTGTAATATTTTATAAAATAATTTGAAATGATAAAACAAAGTTAACAAATATACATTATAAATTAAGTGTAGGTACGCATTTGGAAAAACTGCAGTATTTACCATTGGTGTTTAATTTAATATTTATTTTTCTTCAAATTATGGTTGTTATTCTTTGATTTTCCTCTTTGCTAACCAATTTTGCCTCATTACCTGATACTGTTGAGCATGACTGTTTGTCTTTGTTCCTTTTTGTTCATTTTGAAATTGAATCAAGGACAGATTTCACCAGAATATTTTCAAAATTCTCAGAATAACTCAGAAGGCAATATTAATAACTTCCCAAGTATACTGCCCCTTTCTTGGAATAGTTTAATTTGGAAAAATACCCACCTTGCATTGAAAACTTTGCTTTGGATTCATGTTTATACCATTTTTAAAAAAAAAGTTTAACTATCAATGCTGTAAAGGTTTTAAACCTTTAAACCCCTTTAAGTGAGTGTTAACCCCCTTTAAATATATCCACTAGGTTAAGTAGGAAGTTAATGACCATGGTTTCTAAAAGCACAGTCAATAGCTTGCATTAATAGTATACTGTAGTATTAAGTTTTATCAGACAGTGTGGAACTGGGTACTATTAAATAGAAATGAACTGCCGAGTTCTGGTCTGAGTTTGAAAATCCAAAAACAGACCCATTGAAGTCAATAGGAGTTAAAAATCCAAAAGTTACGATTACATTTAAGGTATAAATAGCAATAGTAAGTTAGTGCAAATGGTTCAGATACCTGGTAAATGGTCTGGGGAACATGGACATATAACTAAAACATTATTTCTGCCAGATCTAATTGTTGCGTTTCCACGTCACATTTTCAATAATTTTCGAAAATTAGAAATTAAGGGCTCATGTATTCGCTATTTCTACCACATTAGTTTGCCATATTCAATTTTTCTCAAAATAGGTCCTGGCGTTACGGTAGTACTTTCAAGCGTTTGGTCCAATTTTAAAATACGGTATTCCAATTTCTTAAAATGCTATATTTTATAGCTGGTCCCACTGATGAATGTTGGAAACTTCCTACAAGCAACGTATTATCCACCGGAGGGGTCTCATGAGCATCTGGTTTCCTTGTTTCTTTAGCCTTTTCCAATGCTCTCCTAAGTATTTCTTTGGGGTAACCTTAAATTTATCCCACATTTATTGAATTTGGTTTTCTAATGTAATTGGATTTGTACTATCTGAAAAGCCAGTGATTGGATATAAACGAGAAAAAAACCTCAGAGACTATTTGGTGAAAACTGACATTAAAGGGACAAATGTCGGTGAAAATTGGCTCACAAGTGGTAACAAAGGCTGTTTTAGATGTTTCAAATGTAATTTTTGCAAATATATGATATCAGGTAAAACCTTTGCACATCCCCATATAAAAACCCAGATAAAAATCCAGAAGAAAATCACATGCACCACTACACATGTGGTGTATATAGTTACTTGCCCATATGACTTGACTTATGTCGGAAAAACAGACTTAACTCTAAGGCTAAGAATGGATGGCCATCGCTCCGACATAACCACAGCCTTTAGGGATGGACATACATCAAAGCCGGTAGCAAAACACTTTTTAGAAAAAGGGCATAGTCTGGAGGAGTTTAAATTTATGGGTATCGACCATGTCCCAATACCAAACACAGGAAGCAACGGGTCAAAACTGGTATTAAAATGTGAGGCACTTTGGATTTGGTACTTAAATACTATCCAACCGAATGGTCTTAATGAAAAAAATTGTTCTATTAATTTTTTTTTCTACTGTAATAAATATTAAACCATAGTATTACTTTATATAAGTGTACATGTAAGGAAGATAAAAATTAGAAGCCAGATGAGTATATTGATTACCGTATATACTCGAGTATAAACCGAGGTTTTCAGGCTTTAAAAAAAGCCTGAAAATCTTACCTCGGTGTTATCCTCTGAGTCAGGCTATCTCCTACCTTGTCCGCGGCCACGCGATCCGCATCCTTGCTCCACAGCCTCTGCGCATCCGGATGATGTCACTACCCGGCGCTGCAAGTGAGAGGCGCCAGGTAGTGGCATCATCCGGATGCGCAGAGGCTGTGGAGAGAGGATGCGGATCGCGCGGCCGCGGGACAAGGTAGGAGAAACTTTTACTTCCACAGGGCAAATACACACAATTGGCAAATACTTACAAATAAGAGTAAAACCTTCTTTATTTGTGCTTACTGTATGCACAATAAAGGAGGATTTACCCCTATTTCAAGTATTTGCCACTTAAGATGTTTGAAAACTACACTCCCAGCATGCTTTATTGCTGGGAGTTGTAGTTTTCAAACATCTTAAGTGGCAAATACTTGCAAATAGGGGTAAATCCTCCTTATTTGTGCATACAGTATGCACAAATAAAGAAGGTTTTACTCTTATTTGTAAGTATTTGCAACTTAAGATGTTTGAAAACTATAACTCCCAGCAATAAAGCATTCTGGGAGTTGTAGTTTCCAAACATCTTTAGTGGCAAATACTACCCCCTTGGTTTATACTCGATTCAATGTGGTTTCCTTCTTTTTTTAGCTAAAACTAGGTACCTAGGTTTATACTCGGGACGGTTTATTGTGTATATATATTGTAATATATTGTATTTTAATCTGTCACAATATGCACTTTACCCATTAAAAATAGGACACAGTAAGCACTTAGCACTTTTAAACACTATCAGGGAGATTCAATAAAAGTTCTTATCGTTTAAAATGGTGCTAAATTTGCCACAACCAATCAGATTTTATTTAACATTTGAAAGTTTACATCTAATTGGTTAGGGCAAAATTAGCACCAGAACTTTTATTGAATAACCCTGCATGTATAATGTGAACTTTTATAATATAATATATGTAATTTTATGTAGTTTTCACAGAGGCTTTTTTGTTACATAGTGTATAAAGTACACACTGACTGAGGGAGCGTGGAAAAAACGAAATCCCAGCCCAGGAATAAAGGTATTATAATAGTCGGCACATGTTTATTAGACTAAACATATATACATAAAAAAGCTGGCCAGCTTCACAATAAATAAAATATTATATTCACTCCTATTCCTAATAAATAACCATATGAAAAAATCCCTACCTAACACAGATATAGGGGGGATAGATGCCAGGGATATAAAACCAATCTACATATAGCATAAGAATCAACATAAAAAAAGGGGGGTAAAATACAATCACGATCTCATAAAAGGTATGGATCCATGCAAGTAAGTCCCGTTCCTCATAGAAATGCCCCTACAGGGGGAAGAGTCTCTAAAATGTATAAAAAATGTAACAAGATGTGTGCGCACACAAAAGAAAAAAAAACTCCAATCACTCAGAAATCATCAGGTACAGTTGGTTACAATGTAAGCAAGCGTAATACTACACCGTTCCAGACGCTAGCATGTATCCATTTATTGCGAAGCTGACCAGCTATATGTTTTATGTATATATGTTTAGTCTAATAAATATGTGCCGACTATTATAATACCTTTATCCCTGGGCTGGGATTTCATTTTTTCCATGCTCCCTCAGTCAGTGTGTACTTTATACATTATTGGTTATCCCCCAGGGGGTTGTTCTTTTTGGACATATCCTGCTGAGTGGGGGAACTCAGGTGCACCTGCCTAGGTAATTTACTTTACTCCTCTATCCCCCCCCCCCTTTTTTTTTTTTTTTTACTATTTTTTGTTACATAGGCCTTTAATGGTAAAAGGTCCTACACCAATTGGTTAATAGAGTCACATGTGATTTGTGAAAGGAGGTGTGTTTTGCACAGTATAAAATGACTACTTGTCTGTATGCACAGATGTTGGCTTGAGAAAGGCCCAAGACACAGGGCCGAAACATTGCCATTGCATGTAATAAACACATATGGTTGAAAAGACCCAGGAGTGCACCTCTTATCTTTGCTTTTGATATTATGGGCCTTGTTGGTGGCACCCAGGAAAGTGAAGTAGCTTGAAGTGTGTGCCTGCAACTTCTGCATCCTGTGTGTGTGTGTGTGTGTGTGTGTGCGTGTGTGTGTGTGTGTGTGTATATATATATTTAAAAAATATTTTAAAATTTAAAAATTTAAAGATTCTAAAATAATTATCGAAAACCGAGAAAAAGTTCCGTGATCCAAAAATTCAGAGTTCCGTTGGAACTTTTGAACTGGACATCATCCCTACTATTTAACAATATTTTAATGAAATTATACATACATATAACTTTTTTAAATCTATAATTGTTAGTGTTTATAAAATCTATTTCTAGTTATAATGAAATGTCATTGAAAGTTAAATAGTTAGCCCAAAGTTTCATAGTTTTACCATCATTTAATTATTTCTCATGCATGTGGCATCCAATGTCAGGTTTCATGTTATGCAACTTCCAATTCCCAGCATATTAACACAACTAAAGTTATGACAGTTACTTTATTCATCTAGTGGTGTTATTGAGTTTTTTTTTGTTGTTTCACCTTTTAAATATCACCATTTGCTTTATAATATTGTTAGCATCTTGCCTTATAATTTACAGCTTTTTTCAAAAAAAATAATTTATTATAATCCTGTTGCTTATCTTCCAGAAGGTTTTAGGAAATGTTAGTCATTGGTTATTTGTGCTCTACTGTGTGTGCTTATTGGCACACATTTACCACCAGCTGTTTGGCTTGACAGTGTTTCTTTGTTCTGCACTTGCTTATTATCATTCACATTTTGGAATTGCAGTATCTACATATGCTAATTTGGCTTTTCACTGTTGGTTTTATGAGTTATTTGGTTCTGAATGTATCACAAGCATGTGCTATATCTTTGCTTTTTATATTAAGTGAGAATCAGAGCAGGTATTAAATACACTAGCGGGGAGATTCAATATAAAAGATTGTGTTAATTACCTTTGAGCGATCCCACGATACAATACCAGACGAGGTTACATCTAGTATTGCATGGTGGGATCGTGTAAAGGTAGGTAAGACCCATTGCACTCCCTTAAAGTCCCTTTAAAGCTCCTTTGACCAATATTGAATCTCCCCCTATAATTTTGATACATAATTTCAAGCCAAATAAGAGCATAGGGTGTGAAAACTAATCTAAAGATTTTTTTCCCTACAATTAAGGATTTAGGGCTGGTGTCTCATCATAACTATTTCATACAAACTTGAAATAATATATATTTTAAGTTTTAGAAACAAAATAGGAAGCATACTCTGTTGGTTGCAGGTCTATGCGCAGGGACAGACTTTAGCAAATGGTAAAATTGTTTTAACTGAATCGAAATAAACTCAAGGGCTATGACATAGCATTTTAGATCCTCAGCGTACATCAAAGTGAGGGCAGTGTTTTTGGATTTTAATTCGCCTTTAAATGAATCATACTTGTCAAGAAAGACTTTTTATCATGTGTAAATAATATTCCTCATTTATGTTTTTAAACTGTGAGTACAGAATGTAGAATGGCTGTGTTAAGAATGCATGCTGTATAATTAAAAACAAATTTATTATTACAGCAAATATTCCCATGGACATTGAAAGTGGCAGGAGGATAAAAAGTCTAGTCTCTTAATTATTATAGGCCCTCAAAGTGCTCATAAAGGCTCATAATTAACATTTACATTTAGATTCTTATCCAATTGCTACCTCTAGTTTAGACATGATCTACGTAACCTTAATGTTGCAATAAAATTATTCTTTTCCCCAAGCATTCTCCTATAAGTCTACGTGAAATCAATGAATTTTTTCCTTTCAAGCATTTGCTATACAAACACATTTTATTTAATCCAATTTGTTTTGCTCTATTTTTTTCTCGTTATGCAACAATATATGTTGGTGGGAAATGTATTTTAAGCTCACAACATTTTTATTGATTGGGTCCTATTTATAAATTATGCATGTAAAAAAAAATCACATATGAGTGCTCACAAGCCCCGGACCCCTTGCAAGGTGCATGTCAGAGGAATTCTCAAGAAGTGTTTTGTGCCTGGAGCGGCACTTCATCAGAGACAGGACACTGCCTCTGATGAAGTGCTGGTCTAGGCATGAAATGCGTCAGGCTTTGTTATAAGTCTGTTTCTTTGAATTAAGGATGTTGTTTTACACACATATTGAACTCAGTTTCTTGGGTGATCCTAGCCCCTCTATGCTACTTTAGTAATACAAAACTTTGGAAATGTATATCTGTTGTATTCAGTTAGATCAACTGGACTTGAAGTTTAGTTCTTGAAGATGTTTCGCTAGTCATCCGACTGACTTTCTCAATTCAGAATGACTTGTACAAGAATCTGTGGCAATTATGTACCCTGGAAAATCCCAATTAGCATATCACAGCCAGGTGTTAAGGGTGCGATTGGATAGTGGCTAAGAGGTGTTATAGGAACGCCCCCGAGGTAAGGTGTCAAAACAGCATTGTACATGGCAGACAGAACACTTGGCTGTGATATGCTAATTGGGATTTTCCAGGGTACATAATTGCCAAAGATTCTTGTACAAGTCATTCTAAATTGAGAAAGCCAATCGGATGACTAGCGAAACGTCTTCAAGAACTAAACTTCAAGTCCAGTTGATCTAATTGAATACAACAGATATACCATTACCTGGATGAATGAGAACCTTCACAAGCAAGTTGTTGAAGACATTTACAATTCGGAAATGTAAAATAAATCATCAACAACATAGAAAGTGTTTTTTTTTTTCAGTTTTCACATTAAATTTTTTTCTTGCACTTTAAGTGCGATGTGCGAGAGGTGCAGCACCCAAAAATCTATTTAAAGTCATGCTCACTGGCATAATATTGGTTAGCCCAACCCTTAACTTGTTTGTTTCCATGTTACAATATATGCCTTAAAGGGTCACTATACTCACTGAAACAACTTTACATTTTCTTAAACTACAATTTGAGACAAGTAAAATGGTGGTACTCACATATTTATCTGTGCTTTATTTGTCATTAAATTATTAATGTTAATGAGGACTCCTAATTCACCCCACCCTCCCTTACTCACTGCCTTCTTGTAGTGTCTGTGACACTTATAAGTTCTGCACAGGCTCACCATGGACACTGCTCTGCTTAAACATCTACCCCTCCCTCCCACCTTTTTTCTTTTCTCTGCTGATTCTCTTAAATGTTGTAGAAAGTGTGCTGGCTGGCAGGCAGGCAAAGAGGTCACGCACGGGTCACATATTACAATTTCTGGAGTGACAGGTTTTACCTTGTAAATGCTGTGATTTTAAATGATGATTTTTCAGAATCTACAGCTCAGATTTAAAATCTGGAAAAGGTTTTGGAGGTGAGGGATCTTTGCTGTATCTACTAAATTTAATTTTTTAGCTTTGGAGCATGGTCACATATGTAGCGCTGCTTTCCTTGTTAGTTTCTTGTTGGGTTACTGCAGTTAGAAAACTGATGTGATTGGTGTTTGCAGCTTGGTTCTAATTCTCCACAGGCAAATGCACCAGACCCTATACAGTATATTAAATCAAGCATTTCATAAATGTAAAGACCCCTGAATGCTTTGTAGGTCATAATAAAGGCTGGACCACTACAGTGTATTTATAAAAATTTAAGATAGAATACCAGGCCTGTTTTTTTTTATTAATGTAATTTTCTAATGACCTTCTTTTCATTAGGTAAACATAATATTTTGGGAAATTGTCATTTTCTGCAATGTTAAAGTTTGGCTTTTCATTTTCAGAGTGTTGTGTGTGATTTCATTTAAATAATAAAAGTTAATTACATAGTCTATTTGGTCATTATCCTTTGTGATCATTTTTCCTGTAAAGACTAATTGAGTAGGTTGTACATTTTTGCTTGTCCTGATATCGCTATAGCAGTAATGAGATAAATGCTGCATTGCATAGATTATATGTCTGACATAGACATTAAAAACTATGTAACTTTGCAACTGGTTATTGTCAGTCCTAATTGCCTAGGGAATGTGGATTAGCTACACATGTTAGGTAAGTTGAACATTTGAGAAATAGCACAAATCAATATTAACTTATCTGTTTACCAAAATTAGAAACCCCTCCCAAATATTTAATAAATAAATTGTTTTGCGTTGGTAAGGCAGATACAGTCTTGGTTGTACGACATCTTTTTTAACACTGACCAGCTTTAATATAACCATATCATTCAAAAGAGAACAATAATAAAAAAAGAACATACTTTTTTATAGCAAGACGAGTATACATTTTTTTGTATGAAGTCTTCATTTCCATATATTCCATCTACATACAACGCAGTTGAGCTAGTTAAATATCATATATATATATATATATATATATACTAATATTAATATAATATTTATACTCCTATACCCAATAAATTCCAATAAAGAGCACTCAAAGGGACTTCCATCAGCAAATAATCCAAAAAACGTTTATTGTGCCTTAACGTGTTTCCGCCCTGAGGGCCGTCATCAGAAGGTCTGAAACCACATTTCCCAATCACCCTTGATATAACCCATAACTCCTCCCCCTGGTGTCTTAAACCAATCAGTTGATTATCACAGCTAAAATACTGTCTCAGTGCAGATATATATCTAAACCACATATAAACCAAAAATATTCTTAAACATTAAAAATATCTCAGTGATTATAACTATAAAAGTGTCAATAAATATCATATATTAAAACTTGTGCTTCCAAGTGTTATGTGCAATACATCATAGAATATCAATCAGATAAAATCACCATTACCTGCAGTTGCAACACTGTGTACGCGATGTTCTCACAGTAGCCAAATATATCCTTGTATATAGATAAGTCCCTCTATCGATCCAGCCCCATACCGATCCAGTCAAGCCATGAAACAAACTTAACCCGGCTAATATGGGCGTTACCATCTCCACCGTCACATGTAAGGGTGTATCCAGATGGGGAGGAGTTTGGAGCTCCCTCTGTTTACATAGCACAGCTGATCAGCTCACTGATCCCAGTTAGCACCAAGGGAGGTTAGAATGGCACCTGGACCCTTAAATGTGACGGGGGAGATGGTAAAGCCTAGATAGATTCAATGTTGATAAATGTAGGGTGATACAATTGAGGTTTAACATCTTTACTGCCTAAAACATAAATGCTTAGTGAATCTTTGTTGGAAAAACATTTGACGTTTCTAGCAAATAACACACTTAGGTGTAGCAAACAGTGCCAGGCAACAATGGCTAGAGCTAGCAAGATTTTTTTTGCATAAAGAGTGGTAGATATTCAAGGGAGAAAATTATTATTCTCTCTCTTTACAAAGCAATGCCCCATTTGGAATATATGGTGTGGGGAATGAAGGGGCTTGACTATGCAGGAAGATTAGACAAGTTAGGGCTGTTTACATTAGAGAAGCGACGTTTGCATGGAGATATGATCACTTTATACAAAAATATTAATGTGCAAAAAATAAGCTCTCCAATGCATTGCTCACCAAAAGACAATTTCAGAATTCTCGCGGATGTAAAACTGTGGAACAGATGTGGTTATGACAAGTTTACTGAATAGCTTTAAGTGTGGGCTAGATAAGTTCCTAAAATTAAAAAATAAATAAATAAACACATTTAGTTCTTGTTGATTAGGGGATCCTTTCCTATAGGCATTCAGGGAAGATTTTTTTTTCTCCACCTTTCCCACAGTTTTTTTTTTACCTTTTTCTGGATCAATTATTTGGTAGAAATCATAAGTAGGCTAAAAAGGTTGGACTAGATGTACATATACCAACATTCATCTCCAAGTAACTATATTACTATGTATGAGATATTGGTGACCAAATGGGAACCAAATTCAAATTATAATTAATTATGGGTTCTAACTCAAGACATTGACAATTTTCAAAAATTATTTGGTTTTCTCCATTATTTGATTTTATTATTATGAAATATATTTATTCCATGATATTAGTGAGCCTCCAAAGAATTTGAAGAAACAAATGCCTGAGGGGTTTTAGAAGTTGTAAATTAATTGTGTGTGTTTTCCTTTAAGATATTTTAGCCTGGTTCTGAATAATCTAGAAAAATAATCAGAATAGTTCAAACTCTTTTCTTTCTCTTTTTAAACTTACATGCAAGAAATTGTTTCTTTTCTGGTGGATTATATCAAACATGTCCTTGATATATCAAGGGCTTGTCACAACAGGAACTTATTCCAGAGAAAGATCAACAGTTTGTCCCTATTTCGAAACTTATGTTTTCAAAAGGGTAAAACGTTTTCTTCTTTCATTCATTATTATCTCTATTTAAAAAATCTTTAGCCTCTCTTTTACAATCCTGCCCCATTCTAATGAGCATAATAGATTTTTTAGTTAACACTGTTGAAACTGTGATGTACATTATATTTGCTGTAAAATTGCAATAATGCCATACCGGTGTGATTATAACATAATAAATTAACCTTTACTATTTACATTCATTACTTTATGTAGAATGAATGCAAAAATCACAGTAATATATGTCAGCATTACTATAACAAGATTTTAAACAAAATATTAACTCTATAAGCCAGTCCTATCAATCTACAAGATGAAGAAAACAAAGAAAAGATGTGGTGTAATGGGTGTGGCCTCAAAGAAATAAGCCAATCATGGCATATTTTAGTCATACAAAAGGATCCTAAATTCCAGAAAGATTACTATCATATTAAAGCAGAACATACATTTTCTGTTTTGTGTATTTCTCTCTATTGTGTATTTCTCTCGCAAAATTAAAATGTCCTTGCACACCTATATATTTTATAATAATGACATATATTTGGAGCAACCAGTTTCACAAGAAGAAAGTACCCAATGCAACCATAAGGCAGATTGAAAATGTTGCTCAAGTTACAGCAATCCTGCCAAAATCAATTAATGTCGCCCTAGCAGTGGAAATGCTTGATTTATAAATTTAGTTAAAAAAATACATAATGTTATAGTGCAATGTGTTAGGCACAATTTAAGGTTAGGTTCACTTAGAAAGTAAACATATCCGTTTTTGCATTAATTGAAGAACAGGAGATAAAGGAACTATGTATTACCTCACGCTCTTCAGTTAATCTAACAGGAACCAGGAACTGTTCAATCCAAACAAAATTTTTCTTTTAGGGAATTTAAATTTAGTTTTGGGGTGGACATGCCCTTTTAAAGATTTTGATTAGGTCTGTGCCATATGTTCATTAACACAAAAATTCTGGAATTTTTTAGCAATTAAGTGTGACACACTATGTAGAGTAAAGTAAATGGGGAGGTGTAGTTAAAGCAAAACACATTTCAAAGACTTTTTAAAAAAAATAATACCTTATGTATTTTAAGAATTAATCCCCGCCATTATATTATAATATAAGTATATAAGTCAACTCGGAGTTCCCTGCCATGTATAAAAGCACTCAGCCTGCAGACTCATGCTTTTATATAATATGTTTAAAATACAGTAATAGGGCTGTATATTTTATAATAATTTAAATACAGTATAGGGCTGTATAGGGCTTTCTTATATACCAAGGTGACTAGAAAATACCGTCACTCATCATACATGCACAGCATTCATGCACAGATGATCACAGAATAAGGGGTTCTATCTATCTATCTATCTATCTGGTAAGAGGGTGTTATATGGAGTAAATGCATATATTTATATATAGTCGAACAACAACCAGGATTTTTCCATGAGTTTTTTTTATTTCATCTCCAGTGTAAAAGTCAGGTTTTGGAACCTTTATCAAGCCATACACACATAATTCAGTTAAACACACTCATTTTTGTGATTTTAGTTCCTTCAGATTCAATTAAAATTGATTATTAAAGGGTAAGTAAACATACTATCCTTTAAAAAAAATGCTTGACTGACAAAAATCCTTGTTTCCTCTAATAGTGAAAATGCATAATATTATGTTTAAAGGTGCATTAAAAATTAATTAAAAGCTTTAATAATGATGAGCTGTCTACAAATTAATTAATTATAAAAAATAATTTGTCCCTAAACATCTTTACCTTTTATAATCCCTCTGTAGCCTCCTTTTGTATCTAAAGTGCTTGCCTGTTAAGATCCCTTACTGTCCTAGTCTTCTACCTTTATTTACAAAAATACATACAGTCTCTCTTTCTACCTTATTGACCTACCTTGCATAAAGTGACTCGTATAAAGTGACCAAAGTAGGTTAAATAGTTACTCATTATACTCATGTTTCCTTAAATGATTGGTGCTACTGCATTAAATGTATAGAAGAGTGTAATCAGAGCACTCACTGGACTTTCCAAAACATTAGCGCGTTTCAGCATGTTCCCATGAACATAGAAAACACACAGGAGATTAAACCTTATACAATCTCCCTAAACTGTTCCACATAAATTTCTTTGCACAGCCGAACCTGTTCCATGCTTTACTGCTCCATTCACAGAGTGCAATCACAGTGCTACCACATCTTACTTATAATTTTTGCAAAATCTTAATACCTGGACATCAGAGGGAAGGGATATTCTATTAATCTACACAAGAGCAAAAACTTATATAATTTTCTTCTGCTGTGAATCGCATTTTCCCTGTAAAACTGGGCATGCAGTCTTGTGGAATAGAAGGAAGAATCTTCTCTAAGGTCTTATGGACAGCTCTTCTAATAGTGTCATATTCACTGCAGGAAGCTTGTTTCTAATTCAGAAAAATATCTTTATAAAGATAGTGGGAAAGTTATGTTTGCTTCTCCCTAAAGCTTTTCAAAAATACAACAAAAATAAATGGATTTCTTTAAATTCTAACGTGACATCCTTATAACAGTAGATTAAATAGATATTGTGACCACTGCAGTTGAAATGTGCTTTTGAATAATGCAATATACTTTCCAATCTGTAAAAGAAAATGAATAATGATTGACTGTTGGATGACACAGTTTTAGAAATGCAGACAGAACTGAAAAAAAGTACAACTCTAGGAAGCATGTTTATTGGTGATAGTGGTGTAAAAGTCTCTAAGTATTACAGGATAACTCTGTGGTAAACTTTTATTTACCAGTCAATAAAGGTCATTTATATTTACCAGTCTGTGTGGGCATTTATATTTACCATTCTCTGTTTATGGCACTAACAATACCAATCTATTTTTGGCATATATATTACCTCCCTCCATGTGGCATATATAGGTCAGCCTTCCAGTTCACCAGATACTGTTAGGTCAGCCCTCCAGTTCACCAGCTACTGTTAGGTCAGCCCTCCAGTACATCAGAAAGTGCTTAATCAGCCTTCTAGTTCACTGTTAGGTTAGCCCTATGGTTCACCAGCCACTGCTAGGTCAGCCCTATGGTTCATCAGCCACTGCTAGGTCAGCCCTCCAGTTCAATAGCCACTGTTAAGTCAACCCTCTTGTTTACCAGCCATTGGCTGGTAAACCAGAGTGCTGACCCAACATTGTCTGCTTAACTGGAGGGCTATCTGAACACAGTGCTACGTCAGTCCTCCAGTTCAACAGCAAGTGTTAAGTCGGCCCTCTAGTTAACCAGCCACTGTTTAGTCGGCTCTCCAGTCTACCAGCCAGTGTTAGTCAGCCCACCACACCCACCTCCATAAGCCACACATACCTATACAAGCCATAACTACTTTTTGCTTGAAGATATTGAAGAAGCCTTAAAAGGTTTGATCCTTGCTCTTAGTTAATTGCTTTGTGATAACTAAAAAATGCCTACTAACTGAATAAAGAAAAAGGGGAGTCTAATCTTATTAATTTTTTACACCAGGTGTTTTCATTTGTTTCATTCATACAGATATTTTATCTTATATACATTACAAACAATTAATTTCAATGAAACGCCAAATAAAGCTAAGCCTATCAGTCTACATAAGTTATCTGTAGTAAGTATAGACATGTAGTGTAGTCATGTAGTGTAAATAATAAATTCAATACCCTGCACAGTTTACAGTTTTTTGGGTATTCCAGATGAATATGTAAAGTTTTCACTAAATGTTAATACTAACAAGTACAATAACACAATAACAATAACACTTTTAATTGCTGAAAGATTTGGTAACACTATAACTATGTATCTTGATAGCCCAGGATTACAATGCATTAACAATCCTATCCAATTATGGATAATGTAAACAGTAGACATTTCTTTTATCTTTCTAAGTGAATGAATGTCAGAAAGCTATTAGTAATTATTAAATCTAATAAATTATTTATTATTAACACTAAATAGAACTCTATGGATGGCACTTATTTTTTCCGTAATCAAATAGCAGCCTCGCTTCCGTGTAAATTCAGTCTAAGACAGTTTTTTACAAGTAATAATCTAGAAACCGATTAACATGATGTGAAACTTATATCAAACATACTCTGAAATCATATATTCACTGTTTAAAAATTGCTTCTAAAATCTAGTTAAAAATACTGCAAATCATGATCATGGTCTGTTTAAGAGGGTAGTGCAGGTGCTCAGAATCCCATTTTCAGGTGCCTCAGTATTACGACATAGGTGGTAAAAGAATCCCAAACTTTATTTTACAATGTTAAAAGCATATAAATACAACAGCACAATAATATATAAAAACAAAATAGCACCATACTATATAACAAAGGGGTTGTTAGAAGTGCATGCCACTCTATACACTCTATGTACACTGCTGACATTCCTACAAAAGAAAGGAAGGAGGGGGGGATTCCCATCTCAATCAGTCCCAAGGAGAAAAACTAGGCCATATAGTTCATATAGAAAAATTAGGTCAGTTTGCAAGCAATCCTACATGGATAATAAAAAAGGGGGCTTACAAGCCCGGTCTCACCAACTAGATAGGAGGATGGGGTCATTCAAAGAAATTAAGTCATCCTGAAGAACTGATCTCCAAATGTCCAGTGGCTAATCTTATGGGTAGGAGGGTAACTATAGATCACAGGCACCACAAGGACTGAAAATCACTTCCCACACCATGCCGCCACCTTCCACTCAAGGCAAGTCAGGCCGAGCAGGGGACAGCACAGGACACACACTGTCCTGTGCTGTCCTTTAATGCACATCCTTTACTATTTCGTCATCTGAACTCAAACAGCATTCAAGGACCTTCAGTTGAGGAGCACAAAGAACAACTCCTGAGCTTAAGAGTGAGGGAGTGGACACACTGTAGCGTGTAACATTCTGTTTGTGGGGTAAAACGGGGACAGGTAGGTTGAACACACATAGTCCGATGTAGGTTTAGGGGCTGACATGCCCCTTCTTCTGGGTCATATGACCGATGTGCCATCATTTTTATATGCTGAGTAATCCTATCTCCCACATTACATTATAGAATCCATGATTGAGAATTGTTTTTTTTCTGGGTGGATTTGCCCCTTTAATGTAATTAGTTCACCAAAGTTCTCCTTCAACAATTATTTTGAGGGGGAATATTTTACTGGGTGACTTTACCACTTTCCAGTGTCTCTAGTATAGCTAAAAATGGCAATACCCAAGAATCCAGTTTACAAGAGTGTTTTATGGGTAATACTGTAGATAATTTATTCAGCTTGTTCATTAGAGCAATTGCTAGTTTTACATCTGCAGTAACAGTATTGATGAATGTTCATTACAGAAAGCCCTTTAAAATATTATAGCAAAACATTTCACATAACTGCCATATGCACCAAGCGATTGAGTCGGACCCCAATTACTGCTTTAAATTAGTTGTTTTAATGTTTGCTTTTGAAATCATTCCAAAATAACAAAAGAATATTTCAATATTTTATTTCCTGTCACCAACCATCCAGTTATCTACCATCAGTGTCATCATTCTTATATAACGTACACATCCTAAATGTCAAAAAGCCAATTCTTTAAAATACAATGAAATTCTTTGTCTTAAAGGCTTTTAAAATAAATTTTAAATGGACAGTTCTAATTATATATTTTGCATAACAATGCTTGGAGGAAGAGCAATAAATCATAAGGAGTTTTATCTTTGGATAATGATATGTGTTCAGAATAATATTAATTACAGATGAAAAAGAAAGGTGCCAGTACAAAAACACTGGTTATACCCTGACACACACACTAACACATTCATAAGTCTTTTTTAATACTTATTTTTAATCGCTTTTGTTTATAAGAACATTGCTACAAGTCCATTTGGTAATGTCACTACCCCCACATGTCTTGGTTGTCCGGTTTTACAAGTAACAAGTCAGTGTCCAAAACAAATGCAGCTTTTTGCATAAGTCAAGTATGTTATTGCTGCTATCATTCGTACAACGTTATTTTATAAAAATGGCTGTAGGACCTGGGAAATGGTCTGGGGAACACATTTGAATATCCAGAACTTTAAAAAAAATCAATTTTATTCTCACTCGTGGTACTTTCAAGCTTCGATAATTATCCTATAAACGATTCGAACATTCGATAATTATCTTATAAACAATTCCAACACTCAATAATTATCCCATAAATGATTTGAAGATCGTTCAATTTTTGAATTTGATAATTATTGAAAGTTCGAAAGTCCGTGAAATCCGGGTCCGGGATAGTTTGAGAAGCCAGAGTCTATTCAAACTTGATAAGTTCTAGTCCATCTCTACTCATTGTAAAGCATAATGTGAATATAAACCTTCTCTTTTCTCTGTCTTCATATTTATATATCATTTGGAAGCATTGCATCTAGAAAATGACGTTAATCTGAAAGTAGGAGAAGACTCAGAGAATTATAGCTCTCTTTTTTACTTTACATGGCTTTATTATGCAGAGAAAGGTGATGTTATATACCCAAAAGTAACCAATATCTAGCAGAGAAATAAAAATCAATAAAGAGCAAAAGTCAGTCTAAAGTATACAAGCTAAATTACACAGAATAAGAGCAGAATAAAAAATAGGCTAAGGTGGAAATTGTAGAGGAGCAGC
Organism: Hymenochirus boettgeri; assembly: GCA_019447015.1. Lineage (NCBI taxonomy): Eukaryota > Metazoa > Chordata > Amphibia > Anura > Pipidae > Hymenochirus > Hymenochirus boettgeri. The sequence continues at coordinate 72,966,656 of CM033470.1, read as the reverse complement.
AACCTAGTAATGTACAGTACATAACACTAAACCTTTTATATCACTAAATTGCTTTTAGTGAGTAATGGTTTCCAAGCCAACCCTGGTTCTCCAAATAGAGAAGACCATGCTGAGAAATGTGTAAGAAGATAAAACAGTATTTTTAACTTCTTTTTATGTATTTTTTTATTTGCTACATTTGAGTTTACAATCTGTCCTGTGTTTATTAGCTAATAATGGAAAGATTTAGTTTTAATTTATTAAATATTCAACAAACTGCAATTATTTAGACAATCTCTGTCATAAAGACATTTCAATGTAAACAACCTGAATATAACATTATATAATAGATCATTTTACACCTACTGTAAATAATAAGTATATTAGAAGTCACATTTAGTTCTATTGTATGCAAGTAGACTGCTTTTATACAGGTCACAGAACTGCTCTGTAACTTCTAATATCTTTATAATTTTTTTACGGGGTACATTATTTATTATAATCTACCCCTTTTCCCTTTATTTTAAGTGAGTGACATTTCTTGCCTCAAAATACATTGTTATCTGTAACTCCAGAGCCACTACTTAAAGGTTGATATAGGTATATCTGGTTGATCATGGGATACATTCCAATTGCTATTTGGAGTCAGAAAGGAATCCCCACTCCCCCATTTTTAGCTGTTTTTTTGCCTTCCTCTGGATCAAATGTTAGGTAGGGTTAAAAAGGAGGGTGAACTTGATGGACGTTTGTCTTTATTCAACCTCAATTACAATGTTACTATGTTACTATAGATTTCACTGCCACCTCCCCTTTGACACATATATTCCATACCAGACAGAAGTATTTTCACAGACTTAACACTGGAACAGCATTCACACACCCCTGTTACAGCAGGTCACACCTGTTACAGTCCAGATTAGGCAAGGGAGCATGTGAGTAGGGTAAAGAGGCAGGAACATAAACACAGTTATCTAATAAAGATCTTTGGGGTGTTTCAATTACATTAATGATACTTAATGGGGTATTCTTAATAGTTTATTGTTCTAGAAAGATGAATTAAGAATAAAAAATATTTGGGCTTAGTTCTCTATAATGTTATTAAATGGTTGAAATAAAAGAATGTCAATTAAAATCTGTTTTACATTATTTGAAATGTATTTAACAATTATATTCCACAAAGTGCTAACATGTATACTAATACATTATACTAATTTATCTGCTGCCAGCAGCACTAGTGTAAAAACCATAGTTACTAGTCCCAATGGTAAATAGATTTATGGGCAACATTACTCAATTTAAATTCTTAAATATTATTTTATGCTAAGGCTTTACGGAAAAAAAGAATATTTATTGTGTGCATAAATTTGTAATAAATAATTCATATATTTTCTTTGTGTACATAAATTTGTAATAATTGATTCATATATTTTCTTTGTGTACCTACATTTGTAATAATTGATTCATATATTTTCTTTGTGTACATACATTTATAATAATTGATTCATATATTTTCTTTGTGTGCATACATTTGTAATAATTGATTCATATATTTTCTTTGCAGCTGATGGATGCACTGACTGGTCTGTGGATTACAAAAAGTATCAAGCCATGGTTGGGGAACCTGTGAGAATAAAATGTGCCCTATTTTATGGTTACATTAGAGCAAACTACACCATAGCACAAAGTGCTGGACTAAGTCTCATGTGGTATAAAAGTACGGGACCTGGTGATTTTGAGGAGCCGATTGCTTTTGATGGAATCAGAATGAGTAAAGAAGAAGATTCTATTTGGTTTCGACCAACAGTGACAGAAGACAGTGGCCATTATGCATGTGTCATACGGTAAGGACCAGTTTACATTGGCATTTATTATTAGGGAATTCATGTTTTGAGAGAAAATATAAAAATAGCAGTGTTGTACAGCAATATTTAAGGAGTATGCAGTTTATTTTTTTAATATAAAAAAGCCTCATTGTTACACATACATACATAATTTTAAGATAATTAATCTAAGCAAAAAAATTATTTTAATCAATTATACTTTGCTTTTTTAAAAACACCCTTTTAGTTGTCATTGATATGGTACCACAATCCATATCACAACACATCAATTGATTAAATATTTCTATACTGAATCCCCTCCTTTGCTGATACTTAATCTTTTTTGGGATTTCTTATGCATTGCTTTGTTTGTGTTGGTCTTTTGATGTAATATTTTCTTATAATCCTTATACATCTGACCTTGAGTATTTTTACATATACAGACTATATATCTTCATAGATGCCTCTCTGTTTAACTGAAATGAATTACTCAGGGCTTCAAGAGCCTCTTTGTTATGATTAATATTGATTAATTTTCTTATTCAGAAATAAATTACAATTATATCACTATATCATGAGGATGGCCCCAAATTTATTTTTAATCTTATCAATCATAAAGTATATGACAATATTTGCAATTTTTACAGTTTAGGCAAAAGGTAACATAAAAAACAAAATGGTCAAGAAAGTGTTAAATCTTGTTGAAAGGGTTAGTGCGTTTTTAAAATGTGTTTACTACTCTAGGGGGCATATTTATAAACGATCGCTATTTTCGGCATTTTTCTATCGCAAGGCATAGCAATGGCAAAGAGCGTTATTTTTGCCTTATTTATAAAACTGCTCATTTTGGCCGCAAAAGGTATCTGTGCGGTGATGTGTGGCAGTAGTACCCCCCTCTTCATAACATTGAGTCTGGTATTGCGGCAAAAAGAGAAATATCAGGGCTGCAAGCAAAAAATTGCCAACACTAAAAGGGGGTCTTTAGCAAAAAAATGTATCTAAATTTTAACTAATTTATATGTCTATAAAGCAGAGAAAGTGAGATTTAAGAGCTATTTTCGACATTTTTTATTTAACGCTATTTATAAATAGGTGAAATTTCAAACATCGTTACGGCATTTTTCATAGCATTAAATGAGGATTTTTGTCTGAGGTGGCATAAATGCATCTATGGGGAATGGCCCAGAAATGGATTCTTTTACTTATTGGAATGTTCCATTAACATGACTATTTTTTACACAGCACTATGGCATGTTCCCATATTAATGGAACTGTTTTGATAATTAGCTGTAGTTTGCTAAAAATAAGCAATACTAAAAAATTATTCCTATTAATAAAATAGAGAAAATTTGCCTGGGTAAGTTTTACACTATTTAGGAAAGAAAAGAAAGCATTCCATTAACAACCTGCACACTCTGGATCACGGCTAAAAAATCCTTAATTGCAACAAGGGATTAATCAGTATTTAAATGTAGCTCAAAGACAAAATTTAAGAACAATTAAAATTATTATATAAAAATATCTCAAAGTGCATCTGTCTTGTATGTAAACATAGTAATAATAAGTTATATGTTAAAATAGTGGAGTGTACTCCATAAATGTATGTATAGTTTATTTATAAAGCGCCACTTGGTGACGCAGCGCTGTACAGTAATAAAATACAATAAAGTCATACAAGTGGGATAAATACATAGATAGTTAACTTATATAAATATAACTATATAACTTAGAAGTGCTAGAGCTTTGCCACTAGAGATGGGCGAAACTACTTAGTTTCGATCCATTTTCGGATTCCCGGATCTCGGGAAAATCCCGAAGATACGAAGATTCGAAGATTCAAAAACAGAACAAATTTTCAAAGATTTTCGAATATACAGAGCTATTTTTGATAATTTTCAAAAATACCTTTAAACGTTCGAAAATCCTCGAAAATGCGATCGAAGAACACTTTCGAGTTTCCAATCGTATTTTCGAAGATTTTCAAACATTCAAGGTTATTTTTAAAAAATAACCTTTTTTGAAAATTATCGAAAATAGCCTCGTATGTTCGATCTTCGAAAATACGATCGGAAACTCGAAAGTGGTCTCTGATCGTATTTTAAACCTTTTTAATTAAAGTCAGTTATTAAAACCTTTAGGTTTTATTTATTATTAGTTGCAATCTTATCAATTACTTTTGTGATTTTTTTCTTGATTTAAGGCCGCTTGACACTTTGGTCATGATTTTAGTTTATAACAATCCTTTGTGCCACAATCATTGGAATTTACTTTAAATATAATAGGAAGTGACATGAAGTTCAAACCGTACACTTTAATAATATAACGTGGCAAAAAATATGTATTCGTATGAAATGCAATATGTATTAAAACATTTTATTTGAGGTATTTTGATAAATTTACTGTTGTTCCAAATAAATGCCATACACAAGAAAAACTTATTAAAACTGAGTTTAATAAGATGGTCAAGTTGGCACACTGTTATGTTATGACCCATCTGATGGTAATTTTTTTTAAAATAAATAAAAAACTCATTTACCTAATTGCTTTCACTTAAAGGGTAACTGTGGTCCAAAAATGGCTTTAGGTAAATTGACAGGAATTGCTTTCCTGAGGATTTTTGCAATTTACTTTCATTATTTATTTTACATAGTTTTGAAGATATTTACATTTATATGTGTGATATGGTTGCAGCATCACCAGATCCCCTGCACTTCCTGTTTCCTGCACTGAAACCACGTGACAGTCCCTCTTCCGTATTTCCTCCTCCTCGTGGGCCCCCATGGCCCCTCCCCTTGCAGCCCCTTGGGCCTTTCCCTTGCAGCCTCCCGTGGCACCTCCCACTCATGTGCTCTGTGGTCCCTTCTACTTGCAGGCCCATGGGGCCCCTCCCACTTGTGCCCCCCGGGGCTCCTCCCACTCACGAGCCCCCTCCCTCTTGCAGGCCCCAGGGCCCTCCCACTTGTGGGCCCCCTCCCACTCAGGGGCCCCTCCAACTTGCAGGGCCTTTCCCTTGCAGCCTCCTGTGGCACCTCCCACTCATGTGCTCTGTGGCCCTCCTACTTGCAGGCCCGGGGGGCCCTTCCACTTGTGGCCCCCGGGCCCCTCCCACTCACAGCCCCTCCCACTCATGAGCCCCCTCCCTCTTGCAGGCCCCAGGGCCCTCCCACTTGTGGGCCCCCTCCCACTCAGGGGCTCCTCCCACTTGCAGGTGGGGGGCAAGTGGGGGAGGGGCCACAGGACCCACAAGTGTGAGGGGCCCGCGAGTGGGAGTCCATGAGTGGGAGGGGCCACAGGGGGCTGCAAGGGGAGGGGACACAGGGCCCATGATTGGGAAGGGCCAGCAAGTGGGAGGCATTAAAAAAGCAGTGCTGTGGGCTGTGCTGTTCTCCCCACTCCTCTCCTACTCTTCAGTCATGCACTGAGCATGTGCCAACTGCAGATTAGAGTAGAAAATAGTTTTTTGGTTTTGTTTTGGTCATATGAACGTGTTCCCCAGACCATTTCCCAGGTTCCTCAATCATTTACACTAACATACTATTGCTATTTATACCTTAAATTTAATCTGGACTTTCAAAATATCCTATTGACTTCTATGTGTCTGTTTTCAGATTTTCGGATATTTTGGGAAAATTCGAAAATCTGAAAATGGAAAAGAATTTGCTGGTTTTTTAAATATCTCTACTTTTAACTGATGCGCCCCATTATCAGACACAATTCACTGTGATTGCAAGCATGCTCAGTAATCACTATGAGCAAGCACTGGGAGATGGAATTTTCCACAATACAATTCACACACACTGTACCAACTGTCACCTCGAAAACAGCAGATGAGTTTATGATAATTAAGTACTTGGCTGACAGCTGAAATGTAAGATGCTTAACACATCGAAATTAGATATATCAACAAAAAATGGTGGTTGGGAAGAATTATAGTTTCTAGAAATTGGCCCCAAACATTGCCTGAGAGAGATGTAGACAAAGAGTAGATAGATAGATAGATAGATAGATAGATAGATAGATAGATAGATAGACTGATAGATAGATAGTAGATTTTAGAGCGATGACTAGGATAGACAGACAGACAGACAGACAGACAGACAGGCAGACAGAGATAAAGAAAAGAGAGAGAGAGACTTCTAAATGACATTCTGTAAGTGTGAATATTTGGGCAAATGTCGAGGAGAGAGGAAACAGCTCCTGCCTGTCAGTTCTCTCTGACTCTGTCTGTCATACAGTATCTCCTGGTACAGATCAGGCAAGATATTGGTGGGAGAGACATACTGGCAGATAGCAAAATGACCCTGGTGGGTCACTGAAAAAGTGACAAACTATCCACCAGTAACACATTTTTGTCCACTAATTTGCAACTTTACCAGCGATCTACCAGGGTAATTTTTCTATCTGCCAGTGTAACTTTTCCATTTATCCACTTTGCTATCTAGTCCCAGTTATCCACCAAGGTCACATTACTATTCACCAGTTTCACTTTGCTATTCAGCAGTGTAACTTTCCAAGTTATCCACTATCGACACTTTGCTATCCCCCAGTGTTCCATTTTCCCAGTTATATAACAGTGCACCATTGTTATCCACTCATGATATTGACTCATGTATAGGTATAATTTACATTTTAGTAGCGGATTTGAGAATTCGATATTTACTCGCGTATTGGTATAATAGACATTTTACTGGCGGATTCGATATTTGATATTTACTCGCATATCGGTATAATAGACATTTTACTCGCAGATTCAAGAATTCAATATTTACTCGCGTATAGGTATAATAGACACTTTACTCGAGAATTCGATATTTACTCGCATATAGGTATAATAGACATTTTACTCACAGATTCGATATTCGATATTTTCTCATGTATAGGTATAATAGACATTTTACTCGCGGATTCGATAGTCAATATTTACTTGCATATAGCTATAATAGACATTTTACTTGCGGATTCGAGAATTTGATATTTACTTGCTTATTGGTATAATAGACATTTTACTTGCATATTCGCATGCCTCGAAAGTTCGAACATTCGATAATTATTGAAAGTCCGGAAAATATTGAAAATCCGGGTCCGGAATAGTTCGATACTCAAATAGTTCAGCTCGAACTCGAGTTCGAGTTCAAGCTCTAGTCAATCTCTACTGGTTAATAGCAAAGTGGCAATGCTGGATAACTGGGAAGTTTGCACACTGGTGGATAACAAAGTGGCAATGGTGGATAACTGGGAAAATGGCACACAGTTGGATAGCAAAGTGACCCTGGTGGATAACTTGGAAAATGGCACATTGATGAAGAACAAAGTGGCACTTATGGATAACTGGGAGAAGGCACACTGGTGGATAGCAAAGTGGCAATAATAGGTAACTGGGAATTTGTCCCATTGGTGGATAGCAAAGTGACCCTGGTGGATAACTGGGACAGTCGCACAATGGCAGACTGGCTGGTGGGCCCTCCATTTGCTATGTTTGCCTGCCTGCCAGAATGTAAAAAAAATATTAATCCAATGGTGGGGGCCCTTGAGTGGTGGAAATTTCCCCATGTTCCCTCCCTATAATATGTCCCTTATCCCTAGCACTATTTTTCTGCCTCCTTGCCGCTGGCTTGAGCATACCCACTTGTATCATATTGCTGGGGGTATCATCAGCTGCATCATAAGCCCTGTCCTAGAAATTCCTAATAATATTAAAATCTAGCCTCTAGCCTGAAAATCATTATTTCCTCTAAGGTGTCCATAGGCAGAGAAAAGCACAGATATTAATTACAAGCCTGTACCTAGCTTCAGAAAAGATCATTTTTAGGGGGTGTAGATTATGAGACAGCTTTTAAAACATGCATGTAACTGAGACTGAGTGCAGACTAGAAAGTGAAACTTTACAAGCATTTATGATAATGATAGTGGCTAAGAGGTGTTATAGGAACGCCCAGAGTTGCTATAACACCTCTTAGCCACTATCTAATCATGCCCTTAACACTTGGCTGTGATATGCTAATTGGGATTTTCCAGGGTACATAATTGCCACAGATTCTTGTACAAGTCATTCTGAATTGAGAAAGCCAGTCGAATGACTAGTGAAATGTCTTCAAGGACTAAACTTCAAGTCCAGTTGATCTAATTGAATACAACAGATATACCATGACCTGGATGAATGAGAACCTTCACAAGCATACTTCATAAATGTAATTTATTTAATTTTAGTCCATGTTGTTATTGAAACTCTTTCTTTGATTTCTGCTCACCCCTTCTTTTTTTATTATAACGGACAGTAAACAGAAGTTTTTAATTACATGTCATAGGGGTCTATAATTCACAGGGAGGTACCTCCTACCTCTTTGTATGAAATAGAAATAGATTGCTATGGCTGTACATCTTACCTCGGAATTCTGCACTCACTCATTGTAACAACAGATCAGTAGACTATCCCAATACCCCCCCATCTTTTCCTATAGATGAATATTCACAGAAGAAGGAGGGATGTTGGGCCAGTCCATTGATCAGCTGTTTGAACCAATGGTTTAGTGTTCATTTAAATGTATACAATTATTTCATGTCAAAATGACTTAGCTGTGTTTAATTAGATGCTTTTTTGGTTGCCTGTATATATCACTCTCGTATCATTAATGCTCTCTAATTCTCCTCTGATTAATTTATTTCTGGCTAATATTCTGACTATGTTGGATATCTAAATACCTTTTGACTAATCACTAAACATTCTCACAAATAAACTTAATAGATGTATCTTTTATCAAAATAAATAATTTTTGTTGCCTATTAATCTAGATATTGTTGACTGATTATCATTTATACAAAGTTTGCTTGCTGACCCTTGCAGGTGTTCATGTCCACTTGGGACTAGATTCACTGAATGTTGAAAATACTGAAGTAGATTTTTTTATCTCTCTAATAATTTCTCATGCTTGAATAAAAAAAATAGCTTGAAGCATATTCAGTTCTGTAGAAAATGTACATGGGAATTACAGTGAAAATTGTACCTATACTGTACATCTCTGTTAAATTGTTTGTTTCAGAACAATGGCAGTTCACTAGCAAACAAGTGTAAGGTGACAATACTGATTGGGCAATTGAAGACTGCTAGCTCATCCATTAGGTTCCATAATATCTATGTTAATCTATATTTCTGTTGTGAAGAACAACTTTTTTTGCCATATATGCGAATATTATATGAAAAACGATCAAGCCTTTAATCTTTTGATTCTCTAAGCTGAACTGTTTGTGAATAAAATGCATTTAAGAAGAGATAACGTCAACAGGGAAGTATAGGTACAACATTAACATTGTGAATTCAAATTTGTAACTATTACTGTGATGTCTAAAGCTTCTAAATTACACAAGGGCACAAAATGGGGTTAACTGAGCAGAAATATCTCAAATGTATTTACACAAACATATCCATACAGTACATATGATTGGCTGATGCCATGATTCCCCAGAATTCTGATGACTAGGTAATTATATTTCTTTGTCCTATATTTTCTCCATGTATGGCCTAATTACGAACACATTGGTGAGAACTAGGTCATAATGCATAATACTGAAATTTACTGTATTGTGTTTTATGATACAATAATTTAAGCACTCAACTTAAACAGTCTATGAAAAATGCAAAATATAAATAATAGAAAAGAAAATCAGTGTACTTTTATTCATATAACAAATATATTCAACTGCAAAAAATCCCCTGGATAATTTAGTCTTTAATCCTCAAACACTTCTGGTAGTTTAAACACCTTAAACACTTCTGTGATACATTAGGTTTTCTACAGCAACAGAGGTTTAATGTGTGCTATATAACAGGGAGGTTGCTAGAAACTAGTGTCATTCCACTATCTATTGTTATTATTACTGCTCGCTTTAATGAACACCTAACTCATGAGCATGATATTACAAGAGGCTTTTCGCCATCCATCCTCAAGCCTCTGTTCTGATAAATATGGTTTGCATTGAATTTAATGCTAGCAAATTAGATCAGGAAGAGAATGGGTAACATGGGCCTTTTTAAGTTTGACATAATGTATCTCAGAGCACTTAGCGTGTTTAAAAAATTGTTTATTAATGAGAATGTTTATGACATTTTTTGTGGGTTAATAAATTAACACAAAATGATATGAACAGTGTTTGTCTCAGCTTGGGCTTTTTGCTATGCAAATCTAATCATTATTTTTTCTGCTCTGAAGTTATACATAGCAATTACAGATAAAGGAAACTGGCAAGTTGTGTTCTGACAGTGGATGCAATTTTCACAATTTTCGATTCTCTAATATTCTATTTTTGATGTTATTTTTTTTTCTTCTTACAATTAAGTGCATTTTTATTTTAGAAAATAACATTGTGGAGTGAAGGGGGTTCATTTTTCAGGGCAGTATTTTAAGTGCCACTGTGAAAGTTCATTTACCGCTGCAGCCGTACATTCGCGTTCGTTTGGCCATACAGTACCATGCGGTAGTAGACTATTATAGTATTTGAGGTTGAATAAAGACATACGTCCATCAAGTCCAACCTATCTATCAATATCCTTATTTCCTGCCTAACTGTTGATCCAGAGGAAGGCAAAAAAAACCACCAAATTTATGAAGGGGAAAAAATTCCTTCCTGACTCCTAGTGGCAATCGGAAATTTCCCTGGATCAACTCTACTTTATGTATCAATACCAGTAACTTGCAACATTCCTTGTTTGCAGAAACTCATCCAGCTTTTTTTTTAACTGTCCAATGAACCTGCCATAACAATGTCTACTGGAAGACAGTTCCATAGCTTTACCGTTCTTACAGTGAAAAACCTTTTCCGAACATGAAGCCTAAACCTTTTTTCTTCAAGTCTTTGGGGATGTCCACGTGTCCTCTGACATGTTCTATTGGTGAACAATGCCCCAGATAGTTTATTGTATGGCCCATTAATATATTTATACACAGTAATGCTGGGGTATACTACCACAATGGTACAGTATTGTATAGGCCATCGTACAAATACAGTCATGATTATTGTAGAAAGTAACATTATTTGCTTCATCATCCTACATTGCAGTTATTAATTATTAGAGATTGCCAAAGTGAAACTAACTTGAACCAACCAAATTTAATTTTTCCTTGACAATAACAAGAACCGTGAAACAAGATTTCTCCTATTGGCTCCTAAATAGTTTTTAAATTAATTTTAATAAGTACCCAATTAGCATATCACAGCCAAGTGTTAAGGGCGTGATTGGATAGCCACTATCCAATCACCCCCTTAACACTTGGCTGTGATATGCTAATTGGGATTTTCCAGGGTACATAATTGCCACAGATCCTTGTACAAGTCATTCTGAATTGAGAAAGCCAGTCGGATGACTAGCGAAACGTGTTCAGGAACTAAATTTCAAGTCCAGTTGATCTAATTGAATACAACAGATATCCCTTTAGGATCACCTAACATCTAGCAATAGACTGGTATATTGTACTATTACATTACATCAGTGGATCAACCTCTATGTTAATATACATCATAGTAATGAAATATTCAGGCAGTATCAGCAGTGAGGTATCAACTTAAATATTACCAATCATACAATACCAGGGGTCTAGTAGGTACATACTACGAAATGGAGGGATCAAGGGCCATTAAAAACTGCATGCCAGATGCATTTCGTCTGCGTGTGCGAAGTTCCGCAATGGCGCAGATCAAATGAGTACGAGGGGCCTGATACATTTAAAATATTATGTGTGAAAGTTTAAAAGCTTTCATATTTTCATTTCAACATAACTTTTCTGCAGTGTTCTTAGCTAGGGATGGCTGGTTTGCGGATCCAAACCCGGATCCGCCGCAGATTTATCCCGTTCGCGGACGGCAGATTTTTCCGGATTTTCCGAACTTCCGAACCGCGGATTTCTCGTATTTTCGAAGATACGAGAAAACTCGTAATTTTGAAAATTTTCAAAAATATGAGGATTTCTTTTATTTCCGAAATACGTATTTTCGAAAATTTTCGAAATTACGAGGATTACCTGTATTTTCGAAATACATATTTCTGAAATTACGCGTTTCTTGAAAATACAAGAAAACTCGTAATTTCGAGGATATTTTTCCTTTTAATGGGTCCGCTCGCGGATTTTTGAATTTTCGAATTTTTCCGAAAATTTGCGGATCCTCGAGCGGACCGGATTTTGCGAAGTTCGGACATCTCTATTCTTAGCCCAGTATTTCCAGAATTTCAAGTTGTAACTTGAGTTCAAACTTCATATCCTTTTTTGGCTGATAAAATGTGATCTTAGCATATCCTATCCTATGATATACTGTATGTCCAATGTGGTACAAATGAGCTAAATTTCTAAAATTATTGTACTATTTATTTTAGCAATGCTGCATGAGAAATATGATTAATGTTATCCCCACACAAATCCCTGATTTGAGACTTTATGCAAATAAGGAACAGAGACTTCTGGGTAATTTCCATGGTAGTCCTTAAGGAAATGCTACTCCAGCATTCCATGAACTAAATGCAAATGTATGAAATTGTATTTAATTTAAAGGGCATGTCCACCCCCAAAACTATGTTTTGCTGTAGTGTAGGGATATCCTGTGTACTTTTGCCATATACTTTCCTTATTTTTTTTTAACAGTTATCAAGTTATTTTCATTTTTTTGTTTCTTATGGGTGTAGCCATTGATTTCACTCCTCCTATAGTGGGCAGTGTGCTTGTAGTCTATGGAGATATGTCCACTAATCAGAAGGGTTTTGTATAATGGTTAAAATAGCCCTTTCTCCATTTATTAATTAAACATGCAGAATCTGAGCAACTGATTTGCAAGTCCCACCTGAGATTCAGGGATTTTACATTAACCCATTCCATACTTCTATAGTCATTAGAACTACATGATCTGATATTGTTGTGTGCAAGTAGCATGTTGATGTCAGTTTATCAATGGTATATATATATATATATATATATATATATATATATATATATATATATACACAGAAATAACTTTTAAATGGCACCCAGGCATTTCCTTGCTTGGAATGGAGTGTTGAATGGAGTGTTGATCGCTGCTGTTTGCTCTATAGTAAGACACAACAGTTGTTACAAGCAAGCAGAGCTGCATTTATTACAGACTGGTTGCTTTTACACTGCAATTATTCACACTCAGCTTTGCTGCATGTGTTTCTGATATCCCTTTGATTGCCATGTTGCTCTCTAGACTGGTTTGCAATCATCTCCCTCTGTTCTATTACTGGAGATTGTTTCTGGTGAAATTGTGGAACCAGATATTCCAATACATCAATAGCTCTGTTACTCGGATCTCCTGTTCAATATTTAGTTAGAACAGCAAACCAAACTTTTACTGGAATTATTTTTATCTTAGATACGCTTATGAAGGTTCTCATTCATCCAGCTCATGGTATATCTGTTGTATTCAATTAGATCAACTGGACTTGAAGTTTAGTTCTTGAAGACGTTTCGCTAGTCATCCGACTGGCTTTCTCAATTCAGAATGACTTGTACAAGAATCTGTGGCAATTATGTACCCTGGAAAATCCCAATTAGCATATCACAGCCAGGGGTTAAGGGCGTGATTAGATAGTGGCTAAGAGGTGTTATAGGAACGCCCAGAGTAAGGTGTCAAAACAGCATTGTACATGGCAGACAGATGGTGTCGACACCATCTGTCTGCCATGTACAATGCTGTTTTGACACCTTACTCTGCCCATTCAAGCTACCCAGCCAGAATCACTCAATAAGCTTATATCCCAGTACATGCCTCAGAACAAAGCATTAAATCTTTAGAGAAGCTCAGTTTCTAATCAGCAGTCAAACAGCAGGTCTTGCCTTTGTATTTAGGTTAGAGACTTGCAAGTAGATGGCTGGTTCTAGACTGCCCAAATGAATATTTTTTTTAGTGCCTGTTTTCATACCTATGTGTTGTATGGAGTCTTAAATGCGCATAATGTTATATAACAGATAAATGAAAATAAGCATTTGGATTACAGAGTCTGAAATTACTTTCCTTTAGCAAAATAGTGACTAACCCAAGTGCCTATGTAGTTACACTACTAGTTTCCCCATTCCCTGACAAGCACTCTCAAACAGCAAAGGGCAGATAGGGAATGTATAGGATAGGGATTGTATATTGAAAACATGCAGTGTAAATACAACCAGGTTGTAATGAATGCAGCCCTGCTACCTACATTTACTATAATCATCCCCCAATAATGAGATGATCTGATAACTAAATATATATCCACTTACAATATAAGCTTATTATCAAATAAAAAATATGCTAACAAATGCAATGTGTTTCTCTATTGCCCCAGTGCACCACATAGCCAGGACAAAACCAACTTGTACACCTCACTATAGAGAAAATGAATGGTGGCAACTAAAGAGTTACTATTTATCATAGTAACTCTTTAGTTGCCAACATTCCCGTAGCAAGAAGGACATATGTAAAAAGACCTTTCAAATGCGGCAACAAAAATCAAAATTTATTGCAAGCACTTTCTGCACAAGTTTACAGGTATAAAAGGACATCTATATGGAAAAAATGTTATCTTTAGATATCCAATCCGAACTATCCTCTGCTGTGTGCAGGTTTGCTTTAACTAGAATGTTCATGCAAATCAAGTGAATTGCATGATGGGAAATTCCCTTTTCCAATGCTGCCTCTTAGTGATTACTGAGCATGCTTGCCCTCATAGAAACCTTGATGAGGAACAGTTAGAGGCAGAAACAAATTACACTAGAAATGGCTCCTACTCTTTAATTTCTAGGACTTTCAACAGACATTGCAAGAGAACCATAAAGAGCTGAGCAGTAAGGTAAGGGTTTTTAAACACTGCTCAGTGGGGCCAGTAGAAGGTTAAATTTAAGTTTTGGGGGTGGACATACATTTATCTATCTGTATAATGGCTTGCACTTATCCACTTGTATACTCTGTATTTTTTAATGTACTGGGCTGCATACCCAAGTGGCACTTTTTAAATAAAATTATACATACATACAAAACCATAGAGTAAGATGCATACTGGTTTTGGCTTTATTGAGCCATCATCAGTGTAATGTAGGCCTCTGGTTTTGCAATTTGACCCGTTTATGGACAGATGTCACTAAGGAAGTACTTGCTTCAGATGGCATCCCTGCTGTGAATTAGATAGGTGGTAGCATGTTGGGGGAAAACAAGTTGGAAACCCCCCCTTTTTTAAAACTTTACCGGTGCTTTAAGTCCACTTTCTGCATTCCGCTTCTCAAGATTCTTTGGGACACTGCACCCTGCTTCTCAGCATAATGCCCAATGGTCCAACTAGTCAGGAAGAATGTGTGAACCATTGGACCAGTAAAAAGAAGAGATTACTAGAGAGGCACTTTGCATAGTGCACTATTCCTTCCATTTCCTTTGCTTGCTGCCCAGTGCCTATTGGTCCTCTTTTGTGTCATCATCAGGTCACAGGTGAAAAAGTCCAGCGGCACTAGCAGCCAATAGAGAGAGGTAGCAAGGGAGGGGAAGAGTATCTCCCCTTAGTCATTTGCAGATAAGGAGCGTAAACTTCTCGGTAATTTTCATGTTTTAATGGTAGTCCTTTAGGAAAGAGGTCTTTAGGGTAGATCCAATGCCTTCTACTCTATCTTATTTCATTTCTTAGTAACAAAAAACTTTATGCAAGAAATTTGGCATGGATATAATATTAAGACATATTGAGAGAGAATCTGAAATAGTTTTGACTGCTATTTCTATTTGCTTTGTTGATGATCTGTAATTTGTATTTAAGTTGTGGAAGATTTATCCAAATTTACTATTTGTCAATGTATGAAAGAAATATTACAAGAAATGCAATAAAACATGTTTAGGTCCATTTTCAAATTAAAGTTAAATATGTTTTCAGTAGTTTTCATAATATAATTCATTGTACTTTTCTTAAGTTTAGTTACATATTTTTGATTTATTCTTTCAGTCTATTTATTAAATCACAGTAAGACCAGAAGGGCTTAAAGCACAGTATGTTCCTCTGTATATTACAATGATTGCACAAGCTCCTTTCTCAGCTGGGTTGGCAGGTATTTTTTCACTTCCCTTATCTGTATTTTTAGCTGTATGAAATGCAGCTCTGTAGTTTCTGCTCTACTATGCTCATGGATAAGCTGCTCTCTTAAAATACCGTTATTTGGTTGTTATCTTGTTCCTCTGCTTGATCGACCTAAAGTGGCACATAAATATCATTCCTTGTGGACAGGATCTGCTGTACCTGCTGCTATGTCCTTATAAAATGAAAGTCACTTTAGTCTTGCCACCAGGGGACTATATAACAGAAAGTGGTTATATAAAATTTAAAGAAACTGTCCATCTTAAATGCTAAAACTAAGCTTTAAAAGAGCAACACTATACCCAACATATTTACACAACATTACATTTTTGCATCTAAACATTTTATTCATTTTCTTGCAAATCATGCCAATGCCTAGTAGTGCCCAATGTGTTATTTTTCTTTTGAAGACAGATATGATTAGCAAGCAAAAAAAAAAGAAAGATCTATATACTTGCACAATTACTGACTGCTTTTTGCAAATCATTCGCTAAAATTAAAACATTTTGACTTTACTTTAAGTAATTGTATTTTATTTTTACTGCTAAAAATGGATTTTATTTAAATGTATGCAGCCTAGGATGATCATTTTCAGTTTATAGCTTTTGATCATTTTAAGGCAGTTGTTGCTCTTATTGCCAGTATAACTTTTTATTGTCTAATAAATCATTTACTGAAATGGCATACAGAATATGTAGTAAAGCAGTATAGAAAGCTTCAGACAAATTTCCGGGCAAATGGATCATCTAACTAAGCCATTTTCAAGCTCTTCCTCACCACCCTGCACATGATTGAGAAGAATAGCCCCTGGTCTCCACCATTTATTTATATTTCAAAAAAAAAACCCATCATATTAGTTGTACAATAAAAGTAGTAATAAAGCAAAGAATAGTAATGAATATTTAAGGTTACATAATTCCTTTTTGTAGACCTATACAAATTGTGTATGTATGTTTTTTGTGGTTCATTTTTTTCTTCCTTTAATTGGCGTAGCCTAGTGTACATGGGCTATTATTTAGGTCTGATTGATCACTACTGTATTCTCTTGGACTAGTATATTGTTAAATTAATTAAGAATTAGTTGTAATTTACTTTTTAGACCTTTTGCAATTCACAACTGATTGTTCACATTTAAATCAACTGAAATATTAGACAGGAGTTGTGCCCATTTATACCAGACCTGCTGTAAAAGTCAGTAGATAAAACATGACTTTTCTAAAGATAAAAAGGATAGAAAGTTGTATAACCTCCACAGAAAACACAAATCATTTATTTACTTATTAAAGGGCAAGTCCACCCCCAAAACTAACTTTTTGTATTTATTTGGCCCAAATAAGTGCTCCAAAACAAACTTTACAGCATGTAAATCGGTCCAGTGGTTCAAAAGTTA
Organism: Hymenochirus boettgeri; assembly: GCA_019447015.1. Classification (NCBI taxonomy): domain Eukaryota; kingdom Metazoa; phylum Chordata; class Amphibia; order Anura; family Pipidae; genus Hymenochirus; species Hymenochirus boettgeri. The sequence goes on along the minus strand of CM033470.1, from coordinate 72,949,384 downwards.
CAGACCTTTGTAGCTGGCTTAATCCTGCAGCATGGACCAATAAAGCGATGAACAGAGACAGGTTACATTACCTTGTCTCTGTTCTTTTCATGTTCTTGAGCATGTCTGTTAGCATCCAGCAGTGAGAACAGAGGAAGTTGCATCAGTAATGGTCTGACCCCTGGATCCCTGGAGGTTTTTTTGTGCATTGCTGTTGTTGTGCATTGCATTGTTGTTGTGGTGTATTGCTGTTGTGGTGTATTGCTATTGTGTGTATTTTTGTTGCTTTGTATTGCTGTTAAGTATGAACACCAATCTTAGGTGAAGATGCAGAGGGCGATAGTTCAGAAGTAGCATGTATGGAGCAAGTCATTCCATTGAGCACTTAGGGGACTGCCATCTCTATATACAAGGGATGAAAAACTGAGGGCTAGGAAGCATAGGCAGGTAGTGGAAGGGGACTTCATTATTAGAAAGGTAGACAGGGTAATCTGCAACCAAGACTCTACACCCTACCTGCCCGAACAGTGTGTTCCTTGACTGGGGCTAGGGTTCAGCAGATTATTGAGTGAGGCTAAGAGTGACCCAGCGATCTTGACCTGGCGATCTTGGTTCATATTGGTGCCAATGATAAAGTTAGAGGTAAAGGTGAAGTCCTTAAAAGTGATTTTCGAAAGTTAGGGGCCAAGTTAAAAGTAAGGACCTCAAGGGTAATGTTTTCAGAAATGCTACCGCAGCCATGTGTTATGCTAGGGGGGCAACTAGAGCTTAGTAGTATTAATGCAAGGCTAAGAGAGTTTTTAGAGAACTGGGCTGACTTTTCTTTTGGCTACAGACACTTTAGTAGAGATGGATTGCACTTCAATGATTATAGCACAGCTGTTTTGGGGAAAAGATGGCTAGAGAGTTGGGTGAGATTTTAAGTTAGGTTTGGGGGGGATACATTGGACTACACAGGGGTAGATAGAGGGGCTAATAAGATAATGGAGGGAGGAGATGGGGGAGGGTGAGCATAGAGGATAAGGAGGCATGTATGTACAAGTATGGAAGTAAATTAATTGATAATATAAAATGGATGTTATCAAATGCAAGAAGTCTGTCTCCAAAAACTAGAATTAATAGCTTTAAAGGAAAGGCATAATGTTATCGGTACAGCAGAAACATGGCTAAATGATACACACGACTGGACAGTAAACATTGAAGGATACTCCTTATTTAAACATGACAGAGTTAATAAGAAAGGAGGGGGAGTCTGTATGTATGTTAAATAAAATTAAGCCAAATTTAAAAGAGGAGATTGATGGGGTATAAAAGATTAGACAGCTCCAATATGGGTGGAGCTGTGTACAGGAAGCAAGAAGGTGGGTAAATTAATTGTTGGTGTATGTTATAAGCCGCCAAATGCCAGTGAGGAGGTGAAAATTAATCTCCATATGCAGTTGGCGAAGTATGGTATGGGGGTTATGGGGCAATTCAATTACAACTGCCAGCACCTCAAAAGGTATCAAGCTCTTAAATTTACTATTTGAGCATTTTCGTTCACCAATGGTAGAAGTTCCTACTAGACAGAATGCGTTCTAATAACCCCGAGCTCATTTTGGAGATAATGGGAAGCATAGGAAATAGTGACCATGATATAGTGTCATTTAACATGGGTTGCAAAAAGTGCACTGAGTTAACAAAAACTTTTAGGGGCATATTTATAAACAATTGCTATTTTCGCCATTTCCCTATCGCAGGACATAGCAATGACAAAGTGCGATATTTTTGCCGTATTTATATGCTTGTTAAATGCTTGTTTTCGCTTTCACGGAAAAGTAATGCTGCGGCGTTGCGTGCTGATAATTTCGCCTTGTTTATTGTGTTAATAATAAAGTCTAGTATCGCGGCAAAAAGAGAAATTGCTCTCTAGCATCAGCCATTACCAGACCAGAGAAGGTGAAATTTCAGAGCTATTTTTCTTTTATTTAAAGCTATTTATAAATAGGTGAAATTTCGCTCTTATGACAACTTTTCTGCTTTTTGTTGTATTTTACCAAAATTTTTGCCAAACATCATTACTTACTGGAGCTTACTCCATATCCCTGTCTACTTTAAAGGGCAAGTCCACCCCCAAAACTAACTTTTTATATTTATTTGGCCCAAATAAGTGCTCCAAAACAAACTTTACAGCATGTAAATCGGTCCAGTGGTTCAAAAGTTACAGACCTTTGTAGCTGGCTTAATCCTGCAACATGGACCAATACAGCGATGAACAGAGACAGGTTACATTACCTTGCCTCTGTTCTTTTCATGTTCTTGAGCATGTCTGTTAGCATCCAGCAGTGAGAACAGAGGAAGTTGCATCAGTAATGGTCTGACCCCTGGATCCCTGGATTTTCCCTCTCAACCAATCACAGCTGTAAAGTTATGTGTACTGAAGAAATCCAGGATCAACAGCTGCAGCCAGCCAGCCCAGAGAGAGAGATAGAGAGAGAGACACACAAACACAGGCAAGAATTTTTTTTTTTTTTCTAAGCTGCAGCTCGGGGTCATCTAAAGTGGAAGTGGAGAGGAAGTGCAGCCTGATATATATCTCATTAAATATCAGGCAAAGCAAATGATTTTGAGAAAAATGAACATGGCGTTTGAGGTTGGTGCTATTATATAAAGAACATATAAAAAGTTTATTTTTGGGTGGACATACCCTTTAAACCAAAAGATACAATGAGTACATCCGAATGTCCAAATACCTAAACACAAGAAGAGCTAATTCCTCAGATTGGGACCTTCATCTTAAGGTAAAGGGACATAACTTTGAAGTTTGTAATGTCAACATCATGGCAAAGGAACATGACTGGTTCAAGAGAGGTTTCAAGGAGGCCATTTATGTGAAAATGAAGTAACCAAGCCTGCATGGAGGTGGGTGGTTCAATACCAACTGTCTAACACCTGGATGTTACATGCTAATTGGGACTTTCCATGGAACATAATTACCAACAGATTCTTGTACAAGTCATTCTGAATTGAGAAAGCCAGTCGGGTGACTAGCGAAACATCTTCAAGAACTAAACTTTAAGTCCAGTTGATCTAACTGTATACAACAGATATACAGTACCGTATCCTGGATGAATAAGAACCTTCACAAGCCTATACCTTAGTAGTTGAAACCAATGAAAGAAAGAATAGTTTTTTTCTAGACCATAATGTCAATCAAATACAGATTAAGTTATTTTATGGAGCCAGTTCAGAAAATGTAATTTCCTGATCGGGATCCAGATTGGATGAACGGGCGACCACATTGGTGCAGATTTTTTGGAAATACCAACTGATATGTGGAAATATAGGTCTGACAGCCAGAAAAATCTGTTGTGTGTACCCAGCCTCCAACATACAGTTTTTTAGCACAATAAATCAAGATTACCTGCTCTTTGCTTAAGTTGATTACCTTGGCAAACTTTACAATGATGCTTTATATTTTAAAAGCTCAAATATGGCATGGCATTCATAGCAGAGCTGCCATGGAAACATGAAAAAACTTCTAAAAGGGTTATTTTTTAATTGGCTAGCAAAGCAACAGACTTGCTCTTCTAGAGATGGAGTTTATCTGTAATATTGATATGCAAAAATGCATTTACATATAGTGACCTACAGAACATTCATAAATACACTACCCAAAACCAACAGTTTCTCTAATTGATTTTGAATTCTTCTGAATTAGGGGAGTTTTATTTGTGTACTCAGAACCCTGCATAGCCAGGGAAATCAGCTTTGTGAATCGGGTAATATATAATGTAATATTTATGATAAAAGTTTCTTTTTATCACTAAAAAAAGAGAAAAATATCTAGTACCGTTCTAAAAATATTTCATCAAAATGTTTGTTGACTAAAATGACAAAATGGCTTTTGTTCTTTAACTGTGTTATTTTTGTGGCATATACTGTATAAGTGTATAATCATTCAATAGAAAGTCAGGAAATGAAGCGTCTTTATATTGGAAAGGAATCCATGGGAGGTTTACTGTAGCCACTTGCCGTGCATGAGTAGTTTACTCATGTCTTAAATCATATAAATATAAATGTATATCTATCTGCAGCTGTGATAAACAGACCCTTGTGAAACATTTAGTTCTGGCACAGCTGAAGTCTTGTTTTCCCTTATACTTATATGATTAAATATATATATATATATATATATATATATATATATATATATCAGTAAGAACTTAATTTTCCTCCCGCTTAATGTTTGCATTGTAAAATGACTGTTAGCTCCTCTTAGAACTCTAATCTCTTTCTTTATACCCCACGTATGGATGATAGATCACATAGTGTTAGCTCATATTAATTGGGAAGGTAACAACTAGATTCAGATTTTTCAAATCATTATGTCACTCATTGTAAGTCCCCAACGTATAACTGAATGTTCTTAGGAGGTTCTGTAATTTTTTTCTGAAGAAGATCTGAATCACTTTAGTTGGTTTTTTGGCAAACTTATTTCACTCTATCATCTTGGCATTTCATTACATTTTACGATCACAAAGTCAACTCTCCTGTAACAAAGCGAAACATGGTTCTTTGAAATAAATGTTGTCATTAACGAGCCATGCCAACCCCTGTGACAGATTTGGTGCTGTAATGAATAACATTTCCCGCAAAGTTTTCCTGTCTGACAAGAGAACTGTGACATTATTGTAAGGAGAGGCTTAGAATCTCTGGGATAGATTAATGCTAGTGTTTCCTGGCACCCACATCAAAAACAAAACAAGACAAACACAGAGGTCATCTGCCCTACAAAACAATTTAGAGGAATGATCTGTTAAAGGGCAACCAAAGACTGAATAAATTACATTTACAAAATGTCCTGTCATGAGAACATTTCAATTTACTTTAAACCCGAACTAAAGACCAATATAAACTTTAGCTGAGGTAATTCACTGTAGAAGAACTGAACTGTAATATATTTAATGTTTAAAAAGAAAAAAAAGAGAAGATACACGAGTTCAAAAAATAAAACCCCAAACCTCCTGCATAATGATCTGTCCACATGGCTGGTTTTCTTGCCTATGCTGTGAACTGGTGGAACAGAGAAACCTTTTAGTGTCCCTTTAAGATATTGCATTTAGCACTTAACTTTGTGTTATTAGTGCATGATTTAAAGGCTGGTAAACACTATATGACCATTCCTCCTGACCGACCATTCAAGGCTTTCGATCGGTTGGCCAGGAGGAAGGACTGTCGGTCACGCCAAAAGCAGCCACGGCCGACAGTTAGGCGCAACCAATCGTATGGTCCATAGAGGACCGCACGATCGGTTGTGATTGTCCGACCTGTCCGATCCTTCGTTCATCAGATTTGGACGAGCGAACGGTCAGCAGTCGATCGAGGTGGCAAAAAGCCACCATACAATACACTGAACTGTCGGTCGGGCCAAATTATCATATTGTGTGTACCAGCCTTAAGAGTTTTCAATGTAGCCATGACAATGACACACTATAGAGGGGGAAACAATTTTGTTGCCGTCAAATTTGCATCATAATTCAATGGTCTGCTTGTGCTATCGGCCTTGAAAAAGACAGATAACAAGGAAAATTAGGATCCTGATTAGGCAAGAAAGAAAGAATCATATGACAAATATTTCTTTCTGAGGTGATAGAGTTTACCAAGGAAATTAATTCTTCTAAGTGATGGAAGAAATAACCCATGACACCAGCAACAGAGAAATTAAATTAAATTCACTAATGGCAAATCAGCATTGACTGAACTAATGGAAGTGATCATATGATAATCAGACTTTCACTGCTTTGTGACAAGACCACAGCACACATTTATCCACATGGTAAGCCATCTACTTCTCATATGCAACAGCTGTTGTTCACCTTAATGTACACATCAGTCAAATTTAACCAAATATCCAAAAAAGGGCATTTATATTAATGATAGTAATTTGAAGTAATACTATGGTTCTGAAACTTTTACTAAAAGCCAATATTTTTGCCCTATACAAAGACGTGTTCATCAGATACTCAAGCTACCAATCAAAAGTCTCCTTTATAATCAACTGCCCATACTGCAGATTGTCTAGGATGTGCATCAGTGTCCAAAAGCATGTAAAGAACTAATTTGTAGGTTTCATTGGTGTGTTACACAGGCACTTTGCTAACATGTTTTGACTGCAGGACAACAGTGGGACAGTGTTACATTGGATTGGAACATGCTCTGCATTTCAACTATTTTTGCTGAATAATTTTTGACCGTGATGTACAGTATGCCAGAAGAGGATTTTTTTACCAGTGCCCTTTAGAGCCCTGCAATAAGGTTAATTTATTGTGCATTGGAAAAATGGACAATATAAAAATATACAGAGGGGTACTCAATGCAATATTTCTAAAGAAACTGAAAAAAACATTTCTTTTTCAGATTTGTTTTTTTAGCCTTTAGCTATCCTTTCAGTATTTCACAGCTTCTTGGTCTTAAATTATTGTTGAAGGGGCACTGTGGTGAAATCATTTATATTCTAAAAGAAAAGTTTGTAAAGGACAACTATTCTTTAAAATTTTTAGAAATGTAAAGTTCAGGGGCAGGGGGGCAGGATTGATTATTCCTACCTCACAATATCTTTTCGTTGAGGAGCTACAGCACTTACAGTTTTAATTTGCCAGGTTAGTCCTGGACTAATCCTTTATTAAAGATAGTGATGAAGCCAAGAGGAAGACTGGCAGAATCAGTTTTCTTTGGGTTTGTGTTCCTTCACAGAAACAATATTGGGAGGTAGGAAATACCAGTCCTATATCCCTGTCCCAAGTACTTTTCATTTTAACTGTTTTTTAAAAAAAAAAACTTAATACACATGATAGTTATCCTAAAAAGGGTGCCTTACCCCTCCAGTGTCCTATGCTGCATCTCGTAATATTATTACTGCTTAATCTGCTCTATTTTAGAAATGGCCGAACTTTCGAAAGTTTGGTCCGTTTTCGAACTATATAGAAAGTTCGAAAACGGACCATTAAAGTCAATGGGAGTCAAATAGTTCAAAAAGTTCTAATGAAATACAATTAAAATATCAATGGTAACTTAATGTAAATGGCTGTGGGACCTGGGAAATGGTCTAGGGAACATGTTCAAATATCCAGGACATTCGAAAAATCAATTTTACTCTCACTCGCGCTATTTTCGAGTTCGTTCGCGCCTAGGTACCATGTACATTTTACTCGCGGATTTGATGCTCGCGTATAGGCTTTAGTGGACACTTTACTCGTAGATTCAATGTTCGCGCCTAAATACCATGGACATTTTACTTGCGGATTCGATGCTCGCATATAGATTTTAATGGACGCTTTACTCGCAGATTCGATATTCACGCCTAGATACCATGGACATTTTACTCGTGGATTCGATGCTCGCATATAGGTTTTAATGGACCCTTTACTCGCGGATTCGATGCTCACGTTCACGCCTAGATACCATGGACATTTTACTTGCGGATTCAATGCTCGCGTATAGGTACACCTTCGAACGATCGAACATTTGATATTTATCGAAAGTCCGAAAATATCGAAAATCCGGGTCCGGGATAGTTCGAGAAGTTCGAATTCGAATAGTTCGGCTCGAACTCGGGTTCGAGTTCTAGTCCATCTCTACTCTATTTTCACCTCAGTGAAAATGAGACTGTTGTCTACTAGGTACAGTATAAGCATTTCTCCCATTTTCCCCCCCATTTTTCTCCACTGGGCAAGAATAAGGTGCTTGCACTGCAGCAGAGTTCCTCTCTACCCTAAGACATTAGGGTAGAAGATAGTGCAGACAGGAAGCTGACATGTGTAACATTTAATGGAAGAACAAGAGTTAAGCAAGGTATATTAAAATGTTAGTATTCTATTGTTATCATATCGCAACCAAGTTCTGTGTAAAATAGAAAATCTTCATCACTGTTAAACTTTTTCTAAAATATGGCACCAGGTTCCCACATGCTTTTATGTAAATCTTTATATATTACTGGACACTCTATTTTCATCCTCTGTACTAACAAAAAAATGAGTGAAATTAAATGACTATACATATTAATGTGGTAAATTTGAGTAAAATATAGCTGGTTTGGTGTATGACTGAGCAACAAATTATAAATAAATTGACAAATATTCTCAATAGTATTAAATATTGTCACTCAAAGAACTCGATCATTATGGGGCGGATTTACGGAGAGGCGTACACACATACTCATAAATGAATTATGTATAAGAATTAAAGGGGAACTGTGGTCCTCCATTTTGTATGTATCTTATGGAGGCTGCCATTGATTACCAGATCATCTGCACCGCCCCCTGGATTTAGGGTTGGAGCATGCTCACTGCTGTCTTTACTGCTGAGAAATGCAAAATTAACATTATAATTACCCAGAAGCCTCTTTTCCCTTTATTTGCATGATGAGTAAGGAAGTTGTGGGGAAAATTTCCCTATCTCACTTGTCTCCTTGTAAAATCTTATTTTTCTAAGGCCAGAATGTAAAGAAGCTGTCTGTTTACACATGAATACCAAAATTAAATATATTCAATGGTATGCAATATTTTTGATGGTCTTTGTAAAATGTTAGAACTGCTACCATGCCATGGCTTTTCTTTTCTGTTAGAAATTGTTACAAGGTGTTTGACCAGAAAAAAACTAATTAAGAATTTTTGCTCAGTAATTAAAAAAAATAAGAAATAAAGTTCATTTTTTGTTGATAGGGCCAGCTCCTAAATAACATAAACAGAGAACGACCCAGCATTCCACTCAAGGGGGATTTTAAACAGCCAGCGGTTGAAATGAAACCAGATATGGCAGCAGAAGAGGAAATGGTTAATGTAAAATCATATTTCTGCTTGTTAATGGATACTAAACTATACTACTGGCATACTTTATAAACAAAGGGGTTTTAGTATACATTACTGTGATTACATGAATGAAAAGCCTTCCAACCACATCATGGTAACCCCATTCTGGAAGGTCCTAACTTCTAACCTTTTTAAATTTCTTTTACTTCAATTACGATTAGCAAGCTTTTGCATTTCTCATTCTTACACACTAGATCCATATAACAGGCTCTCTCAATTTCCCCCAGCCCTTTGGCTTTTTAAAATGAGGGAATAGGCCATCCAGTGCTTTATATTAAAGGCATAGGACCTTGCATAAAAGGGGCGTGTTGGGGGTGCTGTTACCTATGCCTTTAATATAAAGCACTGGATGGCCTCTTCCCTCATTTTAAAAAGCCAAAGGGCTGGAGGGAAGTGAAAGTCTTATATATGGATCCAGTGTGTAAGAATGAGAAATGCAAAAGTTTGCTAATCGTAATTGAAGTAAAAGAAATTTTAAAAGGTTAGAAGTTAGGACCTTCCAGACTGAGGTTACCTTGATGTGGTTGGAAGGCTTTTCATTCATGTGATTGCAGTAATGTATACTAAAACCCCTTTGTTTATAAAGTATGCCAGTGTGCAAATAATATCATATTGTATGGGGCCTAGGAATGTGCATTGGTTATCTTTTCTATGTTTGTATATATATATATATATATATAAAAAAGAGTGATCATGATATAGTGTCATTTATTATAGGAAATAGTGATCATGATATAATGTAATTTCCAATAGGGAATAGTGATCATGATATAGTGTTATTTGGTATAGGTTGCAAAAAGCAAAAGTGCACTGGGTTAACAAAAACTTTTAACTTTCGGAAAGCTCATTTTATGTTGTTAAAGAAATCACTCCTGCTTATAGACTGGGGGGATTTGTTCCTAGGTAATGACACTGAACAGAAGTGGATTGCTTTTAAAGGGATATTAAACTATTATATTTCTAAATTTAACAAGTGTAAAAAAAAATTAGGTTCACTCTGGCCTGGCTAAATGATCAGGTAAAAAGGAAAAATGGAAAAAAGGAAAAAATGGCTTTTAAAATGTTGAAATCAGAGGGAACAGAACAGTCCTACATAAAGTATAAAAGCTGTAATAAGGAGTGCAAGAAAGCAATAAAATGAAATACGCATAGCAGAACAAAGTTTTTCCTCAAAATGTTTCTTAAGTATATAAATTCAAAAAGAGGTGGACTGAGAATGGGGGACTAGTAAATAATGTAGCTAAAATGGTTATAGAGGATGGGAGGGGCCAGTTATCTGGAAGGGGGGAATGGGGCAGATAAGGTGGTGAAGAAAGCTAGATTTGTAATGGTCACTATTGGAATTATGGAACAGAAAGGTAGATTTGCTTCTTACCAGCTAGTTCATCCCAAGAGATTTGCCCTGTTACAAATAGCAGAACAAAGCAAATCCAACCCCAAAATGGGTTTTAAGTATATCAATAATAAAAAGATGAGGACTTAGAATGTGCATTAAATAATGGGGCCAAAATGCTTTAAGGGGTGCCCAAAAGGGTTTTTGGCCCCCCCCCCCCCCCCTGTAGTCACCATAGAGAATCTTAGTCCTTATAGCAGGTAATAATATGAAGGGTATAAATGAGGAATTTTCACTCTGGTTGACAGAGGATATGGTAAGAAAACAATTAGACAAACTTAATATCAATAAGACCCTAGGACTGGATGGGATACACCCGTGGATCTTAAAAGAGCTAAGTCCAGTTTTATCTAGACCACTGTTTCTTATCTTCTTAGATTCACTTTTGTCTGGTGATGTGCCGTTGCATTGGAAAACAGCCAATGTAATAGCAATATTCAAAAAGAGTAGTCATTCACAGCCTGGTAACTATAAACCTGTAAGCCTAACATCAGTGTTAGGGAAGGTGCTGGAACTGTAACTTTGTTACAGTATCATATCCTTGACTTTGTCTCCAGAACTGATCTTAGTAGAAATCACCATGGATTTATGAGAAATAGATTGTGTCAGACATATCAACTTGTTTTTTATGAAGACGTGAGTAAGAATTTAGATTCAGGCATAGCAGTGGATGTAGTATACTTGGATTTTGTTATTTCATACTGTGCCACATAGGCGTTGCTGAAAAGGCTAATGAGCTAAACCGTTCCCCGGCCCCTTCTTTAGTCACCATAGAGATTCTTAGTCCTTATAGCAGGTAATAATATGAAAGGTATAAATGAGGAATTTTCACTCTGGTTGAGAGAGGATATGTTAAGAAAATTATTAGACAACTTAATATCAATAAGACCCTAGGACTGGATGGGATCCAGCCCCAAAATGAAAACTTACATACAGGTAAATCACCCCCCACAATCCTAATCGGCAATAGTTTGAAATGTGAAATAAATAAGTCTAACCTGAAATCCTGCACAATGTCCTGTTGCCCCTGTTTCTGCTTCCTGGTTCTTCCAGTTAGAAATTGTCAGTTGACATCACAGCCAATGACTGAATGTTAATCCCCTGTCTGCTTCTTCTGAGCATGCTCAGTACAGGTTTCTAAATTGCTCAGTTTCCATGAGGCATCCAGAAGCATAGCAGGCATTCAGAAATGAATTCATAGGACAAACTATGATATATCAACATATTTTAAAGAGGCCATTCTTTCTAAAAGATGTTATTATGAGGGTAGAAATGTCCTTTAAAAGAGCTTAGTCCAGTTTTATCTAGACCACTGTTTATTATCTTACTTTATCATACTTTATGAAGACGTGAGTAAGAATTTAGATTCAGGCATAGCAGTGGATGTAGTATACTTGGATTTTGTTATCGATACTGTGCCACATAGGCGAATATTTAATAAATTGAGCACAGTTGGCCTAGAAAAAAACATTTTTGAATGGATTGAGAATTGCTTGTTGGATAGCACACAGAGTAGAGGTCAATGGAGCTACATTAATGTGGGCTAAAGTTCTAAGTGAAGTACCTCAGGGTTGTGTACTGGGGCCAAATTTTAATCTGTTTATAATTGGCTTAGAAGGGGGCATTGAAAGCAAGGTCTCTGCCAAAGACACTAAACTATACAGAGCTTTAGAAACTTCATTCAATGTGCAATTGCTGTAAGCTGACCTAGCTAGATTATCAAAATAGTAAGCAGAATGGTAGATGAGATTCAATATTAATAAATGTATGGTGATGCATTTGGGGTTTAACAATCCTTGTGCCACCTACCGCATAAATAACTGCGCTAAGTGAATATCTAATGGAAAAAGATTTGGGGGTTCTGGTAGATAACAGACTTAGCTGTAGCAAACAATGCCAGACAGCTACGGCTAGAGCTAGCAAGATATTGTCTTGTATAAAGAGGGGAATAGATTCAAGGGAGAAAAATATTATTCTCCCTCTTTACAAGGCACTGGTATGGAATCATTTGGAATATGCGGTGCAGTTTTGGAATCCCATATACAAAAGGGACATCTTGAAAATGGAAGGATTTCAGAGAAGGGCAACTACAATAATAAGCGGTATGGAGGGGCCTGACTATACAGGCAGATTAGACAAGTTAGGACTTTTCATTGGAGAAGCTGCATTTCTGCGGGGATATGACCACTTTATACAAATTATTATTATTTATTACAAATAATATATTTGTATAAACCATATAAGAACCTCTCTGATGCATTGTCAACTAATGGGTCATATCTGGGGTAACTGGGTTAACAAAGACTTTTTAATTTCAGGAAAGCAGATTTTTCCTAGGCTAAAAGTAGCTATTCAACATGTCAACTGGGATGAGATATTATCAGGTAAAATAAATGAACAGAAGTAGACTGTTTTTAAGGGGATTTTAAGACATTTCACATCTAAATTTATACCCTTGGGAAATAAATGTAAAAAAAAAAAAAGTCTGCATCCATGTGGCTTAATTCTGATGTAAAGAATGAAATGGAAAGGAAGAAAAAAGCATTTAAAACCTTTAAGTCAGAGGGAATGTAAAGGGCCTTTAGGAATTGTAACAAGGGTTGTAAGAAAGTAATTAAGCTAGCTAAAATTAATAATGAAGTTAGGATAGCTGAACAAAGCATCACTAACCCTAAACAATGTTTTAAATATATTAATATTAATAAGATGAAGACTGAAAATGTGGCACCATTAATCAATGGGGATAAGTTAGTTACGGAGGATTGCGATAAATCAAATGTCTTGAACATTTACCCCTCTCTGTACACTATAGAAGATCAAAGTACTGATAGCTTAGAGTACAGTAACAATAATGGGGTAAAAGATGCATGTGCACTTTGGTTAACTGAGGATATGGTGCAGAATCAACTAAAAAAGGTTATTATGATAAATTATTATTAATAAATCCCCTGGTCCCTTAGGGAGCTATGTTCAGTTTCATCTAGGCCATTGTTTCTTATTTTTGCAGATTCCCTCATGTTTGGAAGTGTGTCTCTGGATTGGAAATATTCAAAACAAGGAGTAGTTCACAGCCGGGTAATTACAGGCCTGTAAATTTAACTTCAGTAGTGGGGAAGATACTGGAAAGTTTGATACAGGAACATAGTCCAAAGAATGTTTCAAGAGTGGAGTGCCACAGGGTTCTGAATTGGCTCTGAAGTGTTGAGTCACTGATTGTTCACCAAACTTATCAACTACCCCTGGATTAGTGTCCCTTGTGGTGGTACTGGACTGTAATGCTGACCTAATAGCCTTTGATTGGCCAGGCGTTCTCGTAAGGCAGTGGTCGTCTTGCCAATATAATATTTACCACATGGACATGTGATAAAGGGCCCTATTTATAAAAGATCGGTATCGTTATCGTAAAATACCGATCGTTATCGTAAAATAACGACCGGGTTTTTACCGATAACGACCGTTATTTACCGATAACGACCGTTATTTACCGATAAAGAACATATAAAAAGTTTATTTTTGGGTGGACATACCCTTTAAAGCTACAGAACTTTCAAAAGAAACACATACAGTAATTTCTATTTGGTTGATTTTTTAAATAATTTTTAATGATTTAAACATCTATATCATTTTTGCTTGAATAGCAAACCCAACTAAATGCAGCCATACATGTCATTGTGCATTTGAGAATTATTTAGATAATAAATGTTTTTGTACAGTGTACAATCATGCATGATTTTTTTCCTCTGGAAAAATATTGTCTTTTGCTTCCTGACAAATTAAACGATTTTACATTGATTGCCAGATATAATTATCAAATCTTGCAAAGATCTTACAAGGATTGTACAAGGATCATTGTTTGAATAAACATAGACATACAGATGCCATTGTAAATATCTAAAACATTTTAAATTATATCTTATCAAGCAAACAATGTTTTTTGGCCCAAGCTGAGTGACAACTAATGGCCGAAACTTTGTATATTTGGTGTGCATCTGCACAAGTAAAGAGGAAGCACACCCATTTAAATTACTAAAGACTTTACAGTCCATCAAATTGCTTTGGATATATCATCAATAACAAAATTATAAAATAAGTTTAGGAAAAGTGTCCGTTCATCTCTATGTGGCTTCCTAAAAAGAAAACAGTTTCCAGAAATATTTCTGGAAGGCTTTCCATACTTTTGTTCAGCTCCCACAATACACCTTTGCTGGGTAAACCCAGCTAAATGTACGCAGTTTAGAAACAAGTTAGCAAAATGGCAGTTCTGATCCTCTCCCATTAAGCTTGTTAGTGGAGCCTGTACTGCATGCAAGCACAGCTCAAGGAGCGCACACTCCTCCGAAATGCATGTAAAAGAAAAGGAAAAGAGCTGCAGCACCACATAAGGGCTATAATAAAAACATATCTTTATTAGGTACCTGTATCTGTAAATGTACACAGTACAGACATATGCACTCTAGTGCTCAACAGATCAAAACAAGGAAGTTGCAGCCTTGCTTCCTAAAAGCTGACAGCCAATCACATAACAGCACAGAGATCTTCCCTGACACAAAATAGGAATTTTAGTTTTTGGTTTTCAGACACATTCAATGCTCCTGTCCTAACAATGATATAATACTTTACATCCAAAAGTAATCTTTACAGTGTATTTCATAGATAGCATGGATGTAAGAAACGGAATATTAACATTTCAGTAAAAATAAAAAAGTAAAAGTAAGTCTGGTGAATAGAACCTGCAAGTTGTACATTTACATAGATTCCTCTGGGATAACAGAGATACTATATAGATTACTGGTAAATGTAGAATCTTTATCTTTTACAAGGAACAGAATGGAAACAAAAAATATGGTAAGTCTGGGGATTCAAACTTGTGAACTTCTGATTCTGAACTGTGTGTTTCTAAAACTGGTGCCTTACCAGGTGCACCACCACTGTAAAAGCAGAAAACTTTATTTAGACGCTTTTGCTTGGAACATAATAGAAAGGGGAAAAAGGGAAGTGTGGGGTATTGAGCTTGTTACCTTCTGAACTGTGTATTTTTAAATCTGGTGCCTTACCAGGTGCATCAATACTGAATAAGCAGGGAATCCTGGTACATTTAGAAGTTTTATCTTTTGCTAGGAAGAGAATAATAAAATAATGTCATACAGATTTCTCCACCAACATGAAAGTAGTTGATAAGACTTTGAAAGCTGCTTGTTACCCAGCAGTTTATTTATCAGAAACTCACACTGACTGGCAAATAGACTGCAGGGTAACAAGCAGCTTTCAAAGTCTTATCAGGGACCTTTCAGGGACCATACTGGTGTAGAGAAATCTGTAAGGAAAACACTTTGTGAATAGGGACAGTGAATACTGGGGTCAGGAGGTGTGGCTCTTTGATGACTTCATGGGCTGTGGGTTGTACTGGCAACAACAGAGAAACCTAACCTTGTACAGAATCTATTTCTCACATGTACTAAATGCAACTTACTAGAAAATCTTACATATTAGGATTTAAAAAAAATGTAGTTCTCCTTTAAATACTGGTTTGAGATTTACACACACAAAAACAGGAATAGACATACACACACAATCAAATACATACACACTTTATAGAATTATTTTAGGCTATTCTTTTTAGTTTACACAGTTTGCAACTTCTGTATTTTAAACAGGACTTTTAGTAATGCCTCACTTCCTTAATAAATTGGCAATAACATCAGCAAAGGAGGCAACATTTAGAATAAATAAAACATTAACAAGGTTGCAATCTGAACATCTGTGTAACTAGAAATAAAACATGAAGCTTAGCAAAATAACTTGATTATAGGCTAAGAGAAGAGAAGACAGTTTTTGTAGATAGCTATTGACAGCAGAGCACATATGTGTAATTCCCAGATTATAATTTAGGAGTGAAAAGTTGTAATTTCCTTTGTTAAGTGGACAAGTAGAATAAACGTTACGATCACTAACATTTAGAAACACTTTATATGCAAATAATTATTTTTTGCTAGATATCCTGGTATTTGTGTTTTTTACGGAAAACAAATTATTTAGAGAAAAGGCAGGCTTGGAAGAAACTTACATTTCCTGTTATTAAATGTATAATGGAACCAGCTGCTTCCATGCTTGGTTGTTTGCAGATATTTAACTCAATGCAATTTATTATTAATAGAAAAGTTTGACCTGTCATGGAAATGGAAAGAGAAGGTCCCCTGCAGCTAAAATGTAAAATTAATGTGAATCTCTAGGAAGCATTGACTCTTGAGATCTTTTTTTATCCAGGGGAGGTGTTTTGGAAGTTCTGACAGAGCAAGCATGACTGCTCACTAGAACAGTCCTGTTAGATGGTGTCCTATTTTCATTCTGAAATATGTCAAGTTATTGATTAAGGACAGTCAATGTCAACTCTTTTTTTTGACAAAATAGTTTTAAACATTTCAATTAGGTTAGCCCATTGTAATTACTCATCAGCTGCTAAGATGTTAATAGAAATAAAATAAAAAAATATAGTAATAAAATAATTATTATTAGATAGTTTGCTAGGTTAGGCTAGGTTAGATTGGTTAGGTAAGTTAGGGTCCTGTTAAAAGAGTCTACCTTGATGTGGTGGCAGGCTCTTTTGGCCAAAATTCTATATTCTTCTGTTATTATGGTGTGGATAAAAGTCTATTTAAAGAAACTGTGCAAATAAATGATGCCAAATTCAAAATGACAAAATGGCTAGCCACGCCCCCACCCACAATTCACACCCACTCACAATTCGCCAGTGGCGCGCTATGCGAAATCAAAGTTTGGCAAAAAAAGGTGGCAAAAACCCTAGAGACACCCCTGATAAAGATATGCAATAGTTTTGTTCAAAAACCTGGTTTAGGGGTGAATCTACCAGTTTTGAATAAAGTTTCAACAGTATTAACTAACATTGAAAGTTTGATACAAAACAGACAAAGCTTTGATGGTCAAAACCGAGTTACAACATACAGTAGAAATCGTATGGTTTCTTTTAGAAATTGTTTTTTTAACCATTTAAATTTTAATTCTGGAACATTTATGCATTTGTCAAACCTGCCTGTGGAATGAAACTTAGTGGGGCTGTGCATCTCTACTGAATGTAAATTGTTTTTTGAGCAATTTCCTGTTTTTGTAATGTAAGAGGGGGTTTTAGTAATATAAAAGGGGGCAAGATATTTTATTATATTAGCATAAATAAAACTGTGTTTTAAGATGCACAAAGGGGGCTTTCCTTTATTATAATTAATAACATGCAAAATGGTTCGAGAACTCTTTGAAATGAAAATGTTACAGTAGGTTATGGTAAAGCATAATGAGGAAATATTAAATGAAATATGTGCTTTGCAAAAAAAATAATTTAAAGTTCTGTCACATTCATCATTTCCTTTGAATACTGTGCCTCTAGCAATGAGATATTGATCTATAACTTTACTGCATTTTGCTTGATTTTCTTAAAGTCCAAAGTATTGATTGCAGTTGTAAGTCTGAACAATATAAAAATTTATGGTACAGAAAATGTGTTAAAATATTTTAATTTGTTCCTGTAATCCATAATCTTTTTGATATTTACATTTTACTTTTAATACTAATAGTTTGATATAATTTGGCATGTTAAATGTTGTACAGTCACATCTTAGATTAGTATGTTCATACATGGTACAGTATATGAGATAAGCAAACACAGAAATTGTAAGAACCCAGATAGTTGTTTGCTATTAAAAGTAACTTTACCTCCCTCTGGTCCTCCACTATTTGGGTATTTATTTTTTTTTTTTTAACAAAGAAGGCTCAGTGTTCCAGACAAAGGTAAAGAGTGTAATGACAAATTTCTAGTCAACTGAACAACAGAATTACTAACAGAAAACATAATGAAGAACATTAACTAAAGTGTAGTTAAAACAGGCAGCATCAGTGGCTAAGATTTAGTGAGTCTAAAACAAAATATTGTATCAGGATATTGGTCATAGACTCCTTTTCCCGGGCCTGCGTGAAGTCCAAAACTTCAGTTCATGACAGACAACTTCAAAGAGATAGCATCAGGGCACCAGTTTAGTAATAGGGAGTATTCATATATAATGAGGGGGTGCTCCTATCCACCAAACGATATAAAATTACACAAAGAGCACAGTAGTGGATATAAATGGGCACACCACGTAAGTATATAGTAAAATAAAACTCCTTTATTATCTTACACATATGGGAGCAACTTTAGTACATAAGAGACATACAATTTAAAAACACATCCAGCATGCACAGAGTAAGTAATGCATCAATATTAGCAAAATAAGTTGATATACCGGTATATCAGAAAATACAAAGTATAATTGGTTAAATCACACACATAGTCATAGTAATAAAATACATACATATCCCTATGGATCATAAATATCCCATAAGTATGGGGAAAGCAGTAGTATAGACACCCCTCACTGTCTCTGAGATCAAAATAAATCTACATAACAATATAACCACCCAGTAGAGGAGTACGCAGATATGTGGCAGATCCTAACCCCAACAAGGTAACACCAATGAAAGAATACGATACCGAAAAAATGCAGCTATGCTATGCAGCTGGAGCTAGTTAAAAACGAGCTAGACGCGTATCGTCTGTACAAGCAGACTTCGTCAGTAGCACAACACATATGTAACTAACATCCCCTTATATACCCAAGTAAATCCCAAAATACACTCACCACATGTGCAACTAGTATGGGTAGGCCAGGCCAGTAAGGCGCATAATGATGACATCATCCTCATTCAACAAAGCTAGTAACTGTCCTTTAGCCCATCAGGGCGGAATCTAATCCCATTGTACACCCATTGGGGGTGTGTGGCTAAGCCTGACTCCTCCTCAATACCTCCTATGTGCTCTCCCAGATCAGCAAAGCAAGTACATGTCTCAAAATAATGTTCTAACCATAAGGCAGGAGCTTTAGAGCCTTATGGTTAGAACATTATTTTCTATCCATGGCAGGATATGTAATAGGCAGCACTTTCTAATTTTCCCAATAGGTACAGTGTATCCTGTTTATTAAAGAATCCTATAGAACTAGTAATAAAATTGTTTATTTTAGCCCTATATGCTTCATTTCTTCTAAAATATCTTTTAATACAAATATTTGACAAACCTTTCTCTGTATTGAGTATGTGAATTGTACATTGGGACCATTAGTTAGATCATTAGATACAACTTTACTTCCCCCTTCCTATGAAATAGGAATACAATGTTGATTGTTATAACATGCCATCTACTGTCCTTGTTCGCAACACCCGTGCAATAGACCTTCTGGCTCTCTCCTCCTCTCTCAGTTCTAGCCTCCCTGTCCTCAAGTCTGATCCCAACCCTGATTCACTAATACATTCTTATAACTCTATCTTATCCACTACTATTGACTCCTCTGCCCCCCTACAAACATCACCCCACAAATCCCCCCAATTGACTTAATTCAGATACCAAGTTCCTACGCCATTTAACTTGTGCAGCTGAGTGGCTGTGGAAAAAGTCACGCAGTCAGGCGGACTTTAACCACTACAAGCTTATGGTGTTGTGTCTTAATTCATCTCTTTCATTAGCAAAACCCTCCTACTTTAGCATTCTTATAAACATTAATAAAAATAACCCACCTTTACGGACACTCTTCATTCCATTAATGCTCTTCAGGATTTTGCAGACTACTTCAGAAATAAAATAGATGATATCTGTACTCTAATTCCTACACTCCAAGACAACTCTCACCTTCTTTTGCCTACCCCACCATCTGCAGTTCTGGAACCTTTCACCCCTGTCACCCAGTCTGAAGTCTTCGACCTCCTGTTGTCCTTGTTGCTTACAATGTGTACCCTTGATCCCATGCCCTCCTTCTTACTCAGACACTGTGCTAAAATCCTTTCCCCTGCTCTTGCTCACATTTTTAATTCCTATCTGACCTCTGGGATTTTTCCTGCTGCCTTTAAACATGCGTGTGTCAAACATCTTCTTAAAAAACCCTCTCTTGACCCTACCTGTCTGTCAAACTACCGCCCTGTCTTCCTTTTACCATTTGCTTTAAACTTCTTAGAACGTCTCATGTCTACACACATTACTAAATACCTCCATGCTAATAACTTATTGGACCCATTGCAATCAGGATTCCAACTGGGTCATTTAACTGAAACGGCCCTCTGCAAAGTCTCAAATGACCTGCAAGCTGCCAAAGGCAAAGTACAGTTCTCAGTCCTCATTCTCCTTGACCTATCGGCTGCCATTGATACTGTGGACGACTCTCTTCTTATGCAGAGAAATCAAGCTGCGGCATGGTTGTCTTCTTATCTCTCTAACAGATCTTTCACTGTCTCTTTTGCTAATAAGACTTCCTCTCCTGTTCCTCTTAGTGTGGGGGTACCTCAGGGCTCGGTTTCAGGACCCTTGCTGTTCTCCCTCTACACTATCTCTCTGGGAAAAATAATAAGTTCTTTCAGTTTTAATTATCACTTATATGCTGATGATACCCAAATTTACTTGTCCACCCCCGCGCTAAGCCCTGAAGTTCAATCACAAATCTATAATGTCTGCTCTCTATCTCTTCCTGGATGGCGCACCGCTGCCTTAAACTCAATCTATCCAAAACATAATTAATCATTCCCCCCCCTAAACTAAGACCTAGTCCACCATTCTCTATCTCTATTTACAATGTTGTCATTAATACAGTTGAATCTGCACGCTGCACATTAACAATGTTGTTAGGACATTGCACTTATACCATTGTTTTTATACTTTGTATTATAATGTACAGAGCTGCGTACCCAAGAGTCGCTTTATAAATAAAATTATACATACATACAAATATATGATGGATATACTGACTTTAAAAAAATTGTCTTTCAGTGGATTGTTATTCCTTATAAATATCATATAACATACAGCAGGTAGAGAAATCAACATACAATGAAAGTACAATTTGTCACACCATCTGCTTAATAGATTCTATTGTACTTCACTGCATAATGATTTCATTACACAACAAATGATTGTACTTATGTTTAATTGTTCTTATTTAAGTGGGAAACAATCTTTCTTTCTAAGTAGCTATTCTATGTTTTACAAGCTTGTTTGTATGCAGTTGCGCACATATAAATGTGAAGTTTCATATATAAAAATCCAGATGTAAATGGATTCTATCTATCTGTCTGTCTGTCTGTCTGTCTGTCTGTCTGTATCTATCTATCTATCTATCTATCTATCTATCTATCTATCTATCTATCTATCTATCTATCCACACTGTACAATGTCAAATTTCAAAAGAGCTAATAATATCTTCCAAAGAAATATGTAGGGGCAAAACAATAATGGTCCAAGAACAGACCCCTGAGGCACCCTCACACTAAGAGGAACTAGAGAAGAGGTGTTGTTAGCATAAGATACAGAGCGAGTTTGGTTAAAAAGATAGGATAGGAACCATGGTGCCACTTCATTTTGAATGCCCAAGGAGTAAAGTATCTGTATTATGAAGGAACGATCAACTGTGTTGAAAGCAGAGGAGAGGTCAAAAGAATAAGAATAAAAAAGTGACAATTGACCTTGGCAACCTTGAGGTCATTTACAACCTTACTCAGAGCTGTCTTAGTGGGATGTGTAGGATGGAATCTAGACTGTAAAGGGTCCAATGGGTTATGAGCATGAAGGTAATTAAAAACTGTTCTTGCAGTTTATAGGCTATAGGTAAGAAAGGGACTGGGAAGTAGTTAGCTAGACAAGAAGAGTCTAACAATGCCTTTTTTAGTATTGGTTTAACATGTGCATGGTGTAAAGATGTAAGGGGGAACTGGATATGTGGGTTAGTATAGGGGTAAGCACAGAATTACAGTGATTCAGTAATACAGAAGGCATGGGATAAAGAGGACATGCAGGGCCTTATTTACGCACATTATCAGTAAATTACGATTACGATTAAACAGTCGGTCGTAGAATACCATGTGATAGGGGGATTGTTAATCTATGATTGCAGTCAAAGATTTACCAATGTTATCGCAGATTTATGATTATTTTAATTATTGTTAAAATGATCATAAATAAACAATCAGTGGGGTATTACTAAAAATTTACCGTGCCTTTATAAATATGGCCCACAGTGAGGGGACAGGACAGAAGTAGGTGAGACTTCAGAATGGGTCACTGGATCAAAAGACCCAAGAGTAGCAAAGTGAGGTGAGAGCAACATAATCTGAGAGTCATCCCCAAGACAGATGGACTCTACTTTATGTTGGAAGTAATGAGCAAAGTCCTGGGAGAGTGTGGAGAAAAGAGTGAGTTAATGGGCGAGGGATGCAGAAGATGGAGAACAGGATAAATTATCTCAATTGTGAGACATTGCAGCATGAACTTGTAATGTAGAAAGTCTGTCTTTGTACGGAACTTTGTCCACATTCAGCAGCACAATCTAACTTTTCACAGGCTGCAGTCCCAGGCATCTGATCCAGGAATCATTTTAAAGGAAAGACTGCAGACTTTTATTTAACCCTTGCTTGTTTTGAGACCACACCTGCCCTTTAAGCACTACACTGAAAAAGTTGGTAAATGGCACCAGTTCCATTAAATACTGCATAGAGAGAATTTGATGGATCTCAATGTAAGCATTGCAATGAAACTATTAAATAGACCCATTCCTTTCTAAGCACAGTGTCAAAACAATGTATTAAATTGTACAATACTTTGGAAATAGTTTGTATGTGTCCAGAAATGACAGTAGATTGTGTATCATTTGCTTAAGGCTGGACTGTTCTTCTGTTCTTTTGGTATTTACTGCTGAAGCTGTTTTTTACTACAGTGTTTGGGTAAAACCTAATTAAAAACATTACTATTAATATGAAGGAATTTTGAAGTGTAAAAATAAAGCCATTTAGGTTGTACCTGATTACCAGAAGTGATGCCTACAATTTTAGGCAACATGCATATCCTCCATTTCTAGCAGAATATAACAAAGCAGAGCATTGCCACATTATAATTTTCTAAAGTAGACCCTTCTAATGCTGGTCATTATAGATAGATTTTACATTAGACTGACAATTATTTTTATAATATCTAAGAAGCCCAGTGGGATTAGCCATATTCCTAAAACATTCCCTGTCCTGGCCCATTCAGTTTGCGGTTGTTAAAACAACATTGAGATAACATTGGGAGATATGTTTTGAAGTGTTATGCTGCGTATACAGATGCAGATTTTTGAAAGATGACAGATAGGATCTACAAGATCTACAAGCCTGCCCGATTCCTCTACATTGGGGGCAAACTGCAGTGAGCCTTCTCTAACACAATGGTTTTGCTACTGTGAAGCATTATCCTTTTGCCCACTTTTCCATATATGATTCAAATATAATGCAAATTACAAGATTAAAGTGCAAATACATATACTTTTAGAAAAAAGAGCAGTAGTTTGCCATTCTAATAACCTTAACCTGCCCTTTTAGCATTTTTTCTGTGTATATGTAAATGTTTCCGAAATACTGACTTCCTGTTTGCAGGACCCCTAATAGGGACTGTTATGGACTTGCCATTGACCCAGCGCCTGGGTTAATCCAGTTGCTCAGTAGAGCTGTACATGTTTAACCCATCCAGCAGCCAATAAGTAAAATTTACTATCAGGAACTGTCAACAGTAGGAAATAGCAAGGGGTATAAATTCAACTGATTTTTTAAAAAATGGATGTGAATATTTAGAATAATTAGGTATGCATAATATAAACTAAGAATTTTAAAAATAATGATATATTTCACTGAACTTTCTCTTTAAAGACAGAAAATGAATTTTCGAAAATTATAAATTTTGCAAAAATTCTCGAAAAGTTTGGGTTCGTTTGAACTATTAACGTTTGTGTCGAACTCGGGTTTAAGTTCGAGTTCTAGTCGATCTCTATTAGTGATGAATCCTGATTTCAAAACTAACCTGGTTGAACCTAGGAACTGCTGTATTCGAAAATCCATGGATCTAACAAATTTTAAAAATCTGAACTTTTAGAAAATTGAATATTAGAAAATCAGAACTTGTAAAAATTTCTATCAAAATGGCAAATTCCTTGAAAATCCCAATTCAATTGGATTCAGACTGGATTTTCCTAACTTTAATGTGTATTAGCACCATGGTGCCATTTAATTCTCACATGAAAAGGCACAGAATAGTGATATAAATTAAATATCCATTAAGTATTTGGGAAGAAATATGGTAAATTTTTTTTTAAAAAAAGTTATCTGTAACACACTTAAAACAAAATAAATTAAAAAAAACACGCCAACACAATTCTAAACATCTAAAGAATAAACTACCACAATGTGTATCTCAACTGTAACAAACCTGAACATTTTTTTGAAAAGCATTAATAGTGTTTTGTTACAGGGAAAAAATTAATGTGTGAAAGTGTTATCATAATACACTATGGCAGAATCAGGCTCATTATAAATTTATCTACGCTATAGAAAATTCATTCTGACAGCTTGAAATGACATAACACAATATATGAGAAAGGCTGTAAGTTTGGATTTGGTTTAACATACATTATTGGATCAATTTTCCTCTTTTAGCCCTAACACCATTAAATCTTTATTGCCGTCTTAAGGATGCAATTACTTTCATTTGTAGTTGGTGACACATTTTGCAGACCTACCTACAATAAAATGCACATGAATATTGCTATTTCAAATAATATTTTTAAAAGTAAAAGATGCCAATTGATACTTAATGTATTTATTTTTCCATTCTCCCTTTACTAAGTAGCTTTGAGTTTCAGTTTTGACTGTATTACAAGCACTGTGTTAAAGTTCAATACTGAATGAAAAAAGCATGATAAGTCTTAATGGGACCCCCCGACCCCCACACAAATTTTACTGTAGACCAACCAGTGGTCCTCTGTAATTTTTTCCAGTCTTTCCGGGTAGCAGCCATCAATCATGGATGTGACAGAGGCATCACAGACAGTGACTTATTTCTTCTTACCAAGCAACATCCCCTGTAGAAGTGCAAGCTTGTAAAGCAGTAATGCCCAACCCAGCCACGGGTGGACATGGGAAGGGGCGGGTTGGGTGCACTCCGGGGGCGTAACCGGACAGGCTATGGGCTACTCCCCATGGACCGCTCACAGTGCTCAGTGCCGCTAGTGAGGCCCCCATCATTGGCTGGGTTGGGAACCCCAGTTGTAAAGCCAGAAAAGTCAGCAACATTCAGGACTGGGGCCTGCGATAAAGAAGATCTCCTTCCAGGGACCACTGGAACTCAGTTAAGTTGTGCTACCTTGGAGTTTTAGGTTGTCCTTTGGTCTACTGTAAAATTTAGTGTGGGGTTAATGACTCAGTTGGTTCTATTAAAAAAACTTAGAACAATAAAAAATAGATGAAGAGAGTTCAACCAAACAAGTTTGTTCTGCTGTCCTCCAGTCACATTGCAAGTTTGTAGTCTACCACTAGTCAATATTTCTTTAATTTCTTTTCTGTATTTATGTATTTGTGCACACTGGGTCTTTTGAATATGTGTGGCAGCAGAATTCCTTACTTCCTACTTCTATGTTTTTGCCCTCAATTAGCTTAGACAAATTTTACTGTAGGAGTTTAATGAAATAACAAGATTTTAGCATTTTTCTGGAGATGTTGCTGGATTTTTGGGTGAAAAATGTAAAACAAGTGCAATTTGCAATAGCTTATTAGTAAAGTGTGATCAGAATTTGATAACAGTTTACTACTGCACTAGACCACCAGGCTTTGAATCGGGGAAGCCTAAGGGAAGCCACAGATGTCCTCTGGTGTCACAGGGATTCTCTTTCCTCTGCAATCCTGCACATGATGCAAGAAACTGCCTCTCTATATGATAGAGAGGTTAGTTATATGCATTCCACTCATAGGTTTTGAATGAAAACATTAGGGGATTGAGGGGAAAACGGGTACAATTGAATAATGCCCTGATTATCCCTAACATGCCATGAATATTTTTTTAAATGCCTACAGGGAGATTCAATAAATATTCTTATCGTTTAAAATGGTGCTAATTTTACCCCAACCAATCAGATGTTAGCTTTCAAATGTTAAATAAGTTCTGATTGGTTGGGGCAAAATTAGCACCATTTTAAACGATAAGAACTTTTATTGAATCTCCCTCCTAGTGTGCAGATAATAAAATTGCGCTCTGCTGCACTTAAAGGGCGAAGCATGTTGATAATGACATTGTACCTACCTTTCACTTCAACATGTTTTAGCTGTGAAATTTAGGTTTTGTAAAAAATCTTTTGGTGAAAAGAGCCTGAGCAGTTTTTCCTCATCTTTAATTATATCCTGTATTTATTTAATAGCATAAAATTATTGTTTCATCACTGATTCACAACACCTCATACATCTTGAGGAGGTATTTTGTTTATGCAATGTAAGGAAACTCCTTCTAAATACCAAACTTTGATTGTCTGAAATCCTGAATTTGCAAGAAGTAAATGCATAATTACTACCCAGTGGTGGTGGTAGGCCTGGGGGGAAAAGGGTCCAAGTGAGTATCTGTCTGAACAGCTGACTGACAGGTCTAAAAATGTAAGCAGAGGGGGTTAAAATTACCGAAGACACCAAGTATGATTTATTTTTTTAGTTCAAGCAGTTGAATAGTGTAGCTAAATCATTCCTAATGGGGGAAATACAATACTCATAGCTAGGGTAATTATATTTCTAATTTAAAAGTGCACAAACTTTCAATTTGCTGCCTCCTTGAGGTGGACTTATCAATGATAAATGTTATGTTCAGTAAGTCTTTGATGATAACATTTTTTGTGGCCCCTGGTGACTTTACAACATCCAAGACTTACTGCACTGCTATCCATTTCTGCTGCCCCAAGCAGAGGCATAACTATAGATCTGCCTGCTAGATACCATTATCGGCAGTTTTTAAAGAGCTGATTGTGCACCTTTACTAACATAAGCTTATCGCTATATCTAGCATGCAGATCTATAGTTACGCTGATGCACAAGACTGCACAAATAGGACTTTTACAAATGGATAGTACCGTCGTTAGGCTTGGAAGCAGTCACTGCTGTAATAGCTGATCACGTATCTAGCCTGGCTCTCAGGAGGGAGGTGTGACAAAGGGTCTTCCATAGGAGTTGCCCACTCCATTACCATGCCAGAAGAGTAAGAGTAGCACATGATTGAGCCATAGGCAGAGGACCCAGTCCAAAACAGTGGGCTTCACACCCTTTACCTGTCAAGACCCTGCACTAGGCACAAGCATGTCAGAGCCAATATCAAAAGGTAGTTCAGGTAGAATCTTTTAGGTGGTTACCCATTTGCCTTTCCCCCAGATCTTTCTCCCGAGTCCTTCTCCCAACAGATGTCTTAGAAGCCTGTTTGTCCTGCATTAGTCAGAAACATCATGAAAGTATGTAAAAAAGACCTGACACTCCCCTCACTCTAAGTATTCAATCCAAACAAGCAGTTAGTATAGGCATTTATTGAAGTTTACACCATGACAAAGCTAGAGGGACCTCTAAGTTTATCATGGTGTAAACTTCAATAAACCACGTTCACCTTCATGGATCTTTGAAACTGTGCTTTTTTTCTGGGTGCTCCTATACCCACTTCTTGTTTGGATTGAATACAAGCATGACAGAGTCCCACCTTCTCAGATTCTTGATTAAAAACATCTACTCACCACTTAGCCTGTCTTTTTGATTTTGGCCCCTTATGTGAATGAGTTTCACACTCCTGTTTTATATGTTACAAACAGTTTGATAATGGAAAATTTCGAAGTTTTTAAGAGTGCACTGTTTATATTGAACTTAAAATAACTTGAGCTAAAACCTTAAAATACTAATCATTGTAAAAAACATAAAAAATAAAATTTTAGTAATTGTTTTCAAATCACTGTGATACTTGCTGTCCATACTCTCTGTATGAGCTTTGGGGTTGGTAATATCAGTTTTTACTCATTCTTTAGGGCTGTCTGAGGCACAAGTGCACAATATTCCCCCATAAGGAGACTCTTTAACTAATTGCAGCCATTGGATTTCATTTGGGGGTTTCATTTTTATACTGGTTCTTTAATTTTAAGATGTGCGAATACAGGGGGATAGAGCTTCACTAAAATTTCTATAAAAATTGCTCATCCCAAATTCTCTATCCTACTCCCAGTCAGCTCTTCGCACATCAAACTCCAAAACATTGACAAAATGGTACCCACCATAGAGACTTTTATAGTCAAGAGGTTAGTATTGCAAAAAATAGCCATGATTGCTAGTTCCTGGTAAATGACTACAAGAAGATAAAAAAAAAATAATAATAATCATAAGGTTGCTGAGAAAACTCTACACTATTGAAATTTTCATAGTTTCAACTAGTGTTAAGTTTAGATAAGTTAATTTATTAACTCCTTATTGGTATATTCTTTGCCACTTCTTTTTAATTGGCACCTTTTGCAGTGTATTAAGCAAACAACCATAACCTTTAAACCATTTTTAAAAAATCTTTTCATTTTACTACATCATCTAAAGAACATGTTACTGTATATATCTGTGCAGAAGGGAAAACAAAACACAATCTTCTAATAAGTTCTCTTCAGAATACTTCTGTGCTTGAAATCTAAAGTAAATGCTAACTGTTGCTCTGAGCAATACAGTGAAGCAACTCAAATGAACATGATTAGGCTATTTTTGGCAAGGTCTGCAGGGACTCTATCAGTAATGATATTGCCTGAAGTCTCTTATGATTGCCCTATTTCTGATGATGCAATAATTAATTCTGCTTTGAATGAAATAAACTGGACTATTCAGGTTATCTTGGATATAAAATACTGTACAAATGAAAAGACAAACCAGGCAGTTTCCACTACCTTTTGGTTTCTGTAATGAATTCTCTTACATTAAAAATGTAAAACATTAACCATTATAGGACAAATGTGGCAAAAATTTCATTTAATCCTGAATCTCATTTAGGGATGGAATTAATGGACTATAAATTTTGCAAGTTGGATCCAATTTTTAATGATTTCTCTGTAAAAAATTTGCAGCCTCAACGTGGAATTCTGGTTTACCCGTCAAAATTTTGAGTGAAAAATGTCTTTGTTCTGTGAAACTGAAGGAACCAATTAGTTCATGCACCTGTAATAGGAACTAGAATCAGGAAATTGTAATGTTGCTTGCCTGGACCATCAGCAGAGAAGCAAAGGGCACCAAAAAAGACCTTTGTTTCTAGGCCAAAGTTTCCTTTAAAGCTGTTGTAAAAAAAATTTTTGGGATGTCAATTTTTTAATGTATGGGTGCTTACAAAATGAGTGTTCAATCGACTGGGCACCCATAAATTAAATGGTCATTTGAAAAAATGGTTGTTTGTTACATATTATACATCACTGCTCAGCCCGTGATTGCACATGTGTACGAGTCTTTTAACTAAATTAGACATTTGTCTAACTACACAAAAAAGGCTTTTTTATATTGCTGACAACCCATAGGGAAAACAGTCTTTTAAAAATGTCGGAATTAAATGGAGATATGTGGATGTGATTGTAAATAGAGATGGTCAAAATTTTCTTTCCATTATCGTATTTACAGTACAGTTGAAATAGGACAAATTTCGGTCTCGATCTGGTCGATAGTGGTGACTAGAGGTGGACACAAAACCGAACTCAAACTAGTTCGTTTTTCCAGACTCGCGGGCTATATTTTTGATAATTATCGTAAATTTGATAATTATCGAATTTATGGGCTATTCGCTAACCCTAGAATGTATCGTTCGCTAACCCTCAAATGTAGCCTTCGGTTTTCGGTAACCCTCAAAAGTATCATTAATTTTCAGTAACCCTTGAATGTACGAATCATTTTCGGTAACCCTAGAATTTATCGTTCACTAACCCTCGACAGTATCATTCATTTTTGGTAACTCTCGAAAGTATCGCTCGATAGTTTAGCGGTAAATCATCCAGATTTTCGATCTATCACTCCCCCATTGACTTTAATGGGTCTGAATTCAAACTTTCGAACTTTAACTGAAGTTCAAAGGTTCGAAAATGGACCGAACTTTATTAAGTTCTGCCATCTCTAGTGGTGACTTTATCCTAAAGTGACCACAAAAAATGTTTTATATTTGAAGGGCATATAAAAACTGCCCAAATAAAAAAGAGATAACACCCTACCAATAAGTTCTAACGATTGGAATTTTAGAAAATTCCACAAGATCCACTGATTTTGAAAATGGCAGTTCTGAAACTAAACCAGGGTTGTTTAGACACTGGGATTTTAAGGCAATCAAACACTGTAGACAGGCCTTATTATGGTTGTTAATTTTCCATAATTTAATTAATATACCTTTTTACACATAATGTGTGATAATTTAAGGAAATGTTTTCAAACTGAAAAGGAATCGACTTCTTGTACTGTTTGCAGCATAATAGCAGCCAGTAGAGTTTTTACTAGAGATGTAATATGGATTCGAATAGAACGCAGTTTTGAATCGAATCTGAGGGTTTGGAAGTCCCGACGAAACTTTCGGAACTCCCAGATTTTTTATCGAAAATCGAAAGCAGACATTATCGAAAATTAAAAATCGAAAGTAGACGATTACCAAAAATCAAAATTAGACGATTATCAAAAATAGAAAGTAGATAATTATCGAAAATTGAAAGTAGACGATTATCGAAAATCGAATCCTCGAAAGTAATGATCAATTTCGGTAACTCTCGAAAATGGAATGCGGAAGCTCGAAAAAAGGCATATTGAGGAAAGATAGTTTTAAAATAAGTTTTGGTAATATTTATGGGTTCCCCAGACCATACCCCAGGTCTCTGTGTCATTTACAGTAATCTACTATTACTATTTGTCTCTCAAAATGGACAGAAACTTTTTCTCTTTTTATTGTAATTTTAAAGAGCTCAAAAATAACTTGGAAAATTCTATGGTATTTATTTTTATATTTAATTATAATTGAGTGTGGGAAAATACATAATAATGAGACATTGATAATTATTATTAATAATGATTATTATTTAATATTTATTTTATCTGGTACTCACAGACGATAAACATCTTCAGCATCTAAATATCATATTTACTTCAATGTCAGTTTTTAGAACTTGAGTTGTAAATTAAAAGGATCAATGGTTTCTTTAGCATAATTAAGTACAAATTTTTTTCCTCTCCATTTTTTTAAATGAAAGACCTTTAAACAATCCTTTTGGCCAGTCTTTTCTATTAAAAAGCTCTTTCCCCAAATGTCTCTGAAAGCGAGGTTGACATTGGCAGCGCCCTCTCCCGAGAGTTACTTGTGAGCTTAGTCCCAGTAAATTTCCCAAAATAAGAGGATGTCTCCCTAACAACAGAATATGGAGTGCACCTATTTCTATTATACATTATAAGCTCAGTGGAAAGCAATAACAATTTGTAACAATTGATCATTTAATTTTTCCTGCAAATAATCTACATAATTAATAATATTCTAGTACACGTGAATAAAATAATATTCTAGTACACGTGAATAATATAAAGATTCATAATTGCCTAAATGCCAATTTTTATATTGATTAATTAATTTTTTAATTTGCATTTAAAACTTAGTTGAGTGACAATAAATATAATTTCCAGCTATTCTGATCATATTGACCTTATTAATTATAGGTTATATACATTTGCACTGACAGTTTTAATATCATTAAAAAGTTAATATTTATTACTAATGTCTGTAATGTTTTTAGATGTTCTTAATATTTTTTTTACCAAATGAACTAGGATGTATGCCTTACTACAAAAAAGTTTTGTTTACTCACTAAAATAGACACAATTATAAGCCATTACTTCCTCTGTTTTTTTGTGTTTTTAACCTCCTCTGCAGTATCATTACCAGTATCTTTAATGTACCTCTTTACCAGTATCTTTAATCTACTCTACTCAGTGTACAGTATAAGCATAGCGCATTTTTGACTTAACATACTCCAACAGGAGTTAACAGGCAAATCCACCCTCAAATGAAAAATTGAATATAGGTAAATCACCTCTAAACTCCAAAACTAAAATAGTTAAAGATGTCACACTTAACTGAAATGTTTTCCTCTTTTCTGATTCATTGTTCTTCTGGTTAGCACCTGTCAGTTATGGATGTGCCTGTTGGCATCACAGCTAATTATTGAATGCTTTTTCCCTAGTTGGCTTGTCAAAACATGTGTGGCTTGAGAGGAGGCTGAAATCTTTTGGGAGGCAGAGGGAAGGGGGTAGGAGAACATTTTACCACATAACAGCTTAATCCTTATAGGGGAACTTGCCCAAAAAGGATTTTAGGTAAATTTACAGGAATTGCTTTCCTGAGTATTTTTGCAATTTACTGTTATATAGTTTTGTAGATATTTACATGTGTATGTTTTTCACTGTTTGACATGTTATAATTTTGCTTTTGACTTGCCATCTTTTGAAGGATATGTTCAATAAAAATTAAAGATGCTGACATTGCTTTGTCCTGCTGTCAACAGTGCAATAGCAACAAACTTCAGGAACTAAGCACTGAATGCGAAAGTAAGACTGTTCTCTCTTACCTCCTGTCCACCTATAGCAACCCTTTAAATAAGTAAATCAAGGAAAACCATCCTTACTGTAAATATATTGTGTACAATTCCACATACTTTGTGAACATAGTTACAATAGACCCTTGCATTTTACTTTCTGTAAAACACAAAGTATGGCATTTAGTCAGTTAGGAGCAAGTATCTTTGTCTCTCCCATTCTTTGAAATTATTTTCTTGGGTTTTATACAAGAAAAACAAGAAAAATTGTTTTTCTTGATCAGACTTAATATTATGCAGCGAAACAATATTTATGCATCAAAATATTTAGACAATTTTGTTCAACCAAATAAGTCTAATGTATCATTGGTAATTGATATGTTAAATATTAATAGATTCTTATTATATAAATGATTTGCATCTGGCCAGAACACAAAGTTTTTAATAAGTATCTCAAATTAAGCCATTAAGCCAGATCTAATTTGGATGCAAATTTACAACAGATGCTATTTAGTGAGTATATATCAAGTAGACCCATTTAAATAATGAAATTTATGCACAGAAACACTAAGAAACATTATTTTCCTCTGTTTAGTGGCAATGATTTTAACCCAAAAGAAAACAGACAGTTAATTCTAATTTTATACACATATACTCAGATTTCTATTTAGGGAATTCTCAATCTGTTTAATTTGCAAAAATAGCATCAATAAGAAAATATATAATAGCTAACAAAAGCCATATTTAGTCCACAAGCCATGGTCATCATTTTACACTTTATATGATGTCCCATTGGTCTTGCACTTTGTAAGCACAGTGGAAAGGTGGTGACAATAAATGCCATACTTAATATGGCAGTCTTAATAATTAAACATATTCCCTAAAGAAGAGAACTTTTGTTTTGCTACTATCATAGTTATAGTTGAATGATTTAACGTGAATACCAGAAATCATAGGTTTAGTTCCTTTTGTTAAAAAAATTTTTATTATTCGAGTTGAAAAACCTTATGGCTTACAAAAATTCAAGATGATAATTCCACAATTAAAAATTCTGGCTTCTTCAGTCTTCATAATGTCTGCAAATCATTCTCTATTTGTAAGGTATTACTGTACTTATGTGGTAACTATTGGTTGTCTTGCTGCACTTCTGCTGTTTCTGAAATCTATCCATTCACACATAAGAAGAAATTCTTCCCCAACCTTTTTTATTCTTTTGTTGCAGTAATAATTTTTCAATAGTTTTGTATCACAGGAGTGTGGGAAGTTATATGCATTCCCCTGGCCAAATTAACAGGTTTAAAAAGGTTTACAGTTTTGTGCTGTATTTTGGAAACAGGCACTTTAAATGCAATTAAAAATCCCCATTGAACTTAAATAACATTTGGTAGTGAGGGTTTTCACTAATTTGGATAATAGATCACTTTATTGCATTGTCCTTATGTGTCAAGTAGTCTCTAGCTACTATTAGCATAGGGTAGAATTAGTTTTTATTAAAAATGGGTAGGTATATGCTTAAATTTATCTAAAATCTACAACTCGACCTACAACCCAAAGAAAGTAAACCCACTTTTTATCTCAAATCTTCTTTGCCACAAATTGGTTTATTCCAGCAGCTTATAAATGTAAATGTTGTGCTGAAAGAGAAGCATGGCACATTCAAACTCAAAATATGAGCATATTGAACTTTCAAGCCATGAATGCTTCCTTTCCCTCTTCTTATTTTAACCTCTCTAAAAAGTGTTAAATTGAATACTTATTTGGTGAAATGATTTCTTTGCCACCTTGGATCTACAGCGTTTTCCTCTTCGAAAATTGCAAAGATATGAAAAAAACCTTGAAATTTGATAAATATTATGACAATAATCATGACTTTATGACTAGGAAATAGAAAATATTTTGCAGCCGTGAAAGTCAACCAAAAAATGTTTATAGCTGAAGATTATTTTGTTTTCCTTAACTTATTAAAAAAAACTAACAATCCATGAAGTTAAAAAAGATTTAAAAGTTTAATTTGAATTAGTTTGAAATTAGACATCAAGTCCAACCCATTCACCCTCTTTTTTTTTTTTTTTTAACCCTACCTAACAGTTGATCCAGAGGAAGGCAAAAAAAAAAACAGCAAAAGGGGGAGGGGGGGGAGTCCTTCCTGACTCGGCAATCGGAAAGTATCCCTGGATCAACCATCTATATGTATTAAAACCAGTAATTCTCAATATTTTAGATTTTTAGATATGGTATATTCTACATAAAATTGATTGACAAACTATTTGATTTGTATTTTGTATTTTGAAGAAAGATGTATTAGCCTTAAATATGTTATTTTTCAAGATTACCAAAGTAAAGTTAAACAAAAAAGCCCAACTTGATTATAAAAGTACATTTAGCATTTGCAGTTGCCCTGTATAAGCTAGAACATTTACAATAATCTGACACTAAAACTATTTGTGTTATTTATAGTTCAATATATTGTACCTCATTCAGATATGTGTCTTAAACTACAATACAAATATAAATGTATTGTTGTTCTTCATTTTTCATAAATAACCTTGAAGTTCTACTCTAAGAAGAATTGCATCATTACTCATTCTGTTATTATTCATGTTATAATTGATTTCTTTATCCACTTATGGTTAGTTCTTGATTTTTGCTGACATTTATTACAAATGCATTGTATCACCTTAGTCTGTTTTTGTATTGCAATCCAACAGCAGGGTAAGGTTTAATATGTATTCTTAATTTCATAAAGGACTGGGCATTGGGCAATTGGTTTTTTACAAAGGATGGGCTGCCAATAAGGGCTAAAATAAGACCAAATAGAGATGAAAGAGGTAAAAAAATACTTGCAAAATAGGACCAAATGTGAGAGAACATAGTTAATTTTTCACGATGGATAAAATAATATACCGGTAGTTCCACAAATCAAAAAGATTTTGGTGCGTGAAGCAAGTTTTGTAAGTAAAATTACATAACAGCATATGTATGTATACATTTTTTTTTTACTATTATAGAATCTTAATGCGTGTTTACATGTTCTAGAAGTGTTCAGTAACTATTAAAAAGGGCACTTCTCAGTGGCGCAAGGGCCCTTACAAGTGCCGGATGGGGGTCCCAGTTCGAGCTGCGGGACCCCTTAAGCCCAAAGGCCCTTCTTAGATACCTGAGGAAGGGACATTGTAGTCCCAAAACGTTGTGTGTTGTTCACAATAAGTTGTTGATTCCACATATATAGTGTGCTCCCTCATTTGCATCTTTGTTCTGGGATAATCTGAGCTCATGGAGTAGAGAGCTGAGGGATAGCACCTATCTATTGTCTGGCAGCAAGCCAACAGAGTGTTTCTGAACTGTATTGCACTTGTAAGTGCCGCAAAGGCCCTGATAGGGCCGGGGAGAGGGGTCCTGGTTCGAGCGTGTGGGACCCCTAAGCCCCAAAGAGCTTTTGTTAGAGCCACAAAGGCCCTGATAGGGCCGGGGAGGGGGGTCCTGGCTCGAGCTGCCTCCTAGCCTCCTGTTCCATATATTCGCTGCGAGCGGGGATGGGCTGCTGGGAAGGGGTGGCAGCGGCAGGGGGCAAGGGCGGGGTGGGCGTATGCCCCGCTGCGCCCCTTCGCAGCAGCGACCACCCACAGCGATCCAGGGGGGGTCTCGGCCATTTTTGCCACCTTCAAGGCGGCGAAGTAATACAGCCAAGATTAGCGGTGCGTAACCGTTACCGCCGCTTTATAAATAAAAGCGACGGTAACTGTTCAGATAGTTTCCCGTTTTCCGCCCATTTATAAATCGTGGAAAACGTGTTTTTTGCGAAAATGGCGGGAATAACGGCCGCGAAAAGTTAACGAACCTTTATAAATATGCCCCTAAGTAAATAATTAACCCACAATTAGATTTTCCCAAATGCCCCATAACTATACATTCTTTTATGTGTTTTTGACTCTTCCCTTAAATAAAATTATAATTGTTGAAATGTAAGCTTTTTCAACCTATTTAACAAATGCTTTCACCTTTTACAAAGACCCTTATTAGTTCCGAATTGATCATGCACGGCCAATTTGTCATGGTCATCCTAGTGATACATCATACATTATCATGTAAAGTTAATGCTAGAGCTACAACAAGACTATATATAAAAAATTGCCCTCTCGCAGGTTCCACCACACAGTAGCTTGTCATCATGATTCATTGTTTAAAGTTATGTTCATGGGACTTCTTATGGGTCAATAATTAGGTACAGTCTGCTCATCATAGGATGAGTTTTTAATACAAAATATAACAAAATATGGAGAGGATACATAAAAATGTCAGTGCAAAAAAGAAAACTGCTTTATATTAAAGGATAAATACACTGTAAAAATCAGTTAGGTTTAATTGTAAGCTGCAGCTTTAAAAAATCTTTGTCCCCTTTTTTTTCTAAGTCCCTCCTGAGCCTACCTTAGGTGCTGTAAAGTTACCGAAATCTTGGATGTGCAGTAAAGATTGTTGAGCTCCTCCCCTCTGAGACTTGCTGGCTTCCCCATCTTCATTAGCCTTCGAAAGTCGTCATTGTGTGGCCCATGCACGTGTGTGTAATGTCACGGCGCAAGCGACGTGACATCAGCGCATGCACAGACGCAAGTGTGTGTGATGTATGCATGTGCACGGATCAAACGATCGTGGCTTTTGGAGGCTAAAGAAGAAGGGGAAGCCAGCAAGTCTCAGGGGGGAGGAGCTCAAAAGTTTTCACTGCACATCCAATATGTCAGCAACTTTACTGCACCTCAGGTAGGCTCAGGATGGACCTAGAAAAAAAAGGGGGGAAAGATTTTTAAAAGCTGCAGCTTACAACTTTGCTTGTTTTTACAGTGTACTTATGCTTTAAGGGAGCTGCATCACATACAAAAAAAGTCTTTATTAAGCAAAGTACAACTTTAACACTTCCTCCCAGTATTTTTGTTAACAGAGCTACATTGTATCTATGTTGCCCTACTGTTATGTAGCATTTTCTTGCTCGTGGCTAGTGGCTATATTATCTTGACTTGTCATAAAATACAGAAAAAAGCCCAATGGAATATTTTGGCATTAATGGAATAATTGGTCCCACCCTCAAAGTAAATGCTTTCAGAACATTAATATTATAATATAAAAGTTAATTAAAGTTCTTTAAGTGGTAACAGGATGTTTTTAATAATGAAAATGTGTTTATTGTAATGTATCCCATTGCATATTGCACTGGTGTTTTACTAGTTCAAGAAATAATACACTGCACAATAGGTTTCACCACCCAGAAGCCCTCAGCACAATAAAACATGAATTAAACTGAACAGGAAAATGGTTGATTCGAAGAAAGTTGGCAAAACAAAAAAGCTCAGTCTTAAATATTTACAATTTTTTTTGTGCCATACCTAGGAATAAGTATAACTAATAATAAGTATTATTATTTTTATTATTATTATTATTAATACAAGAAGGTTACTCATAACACATAAATGTATACATGGAGATCACAGACAAACATTTATGTGCATATGTAGCTCCCTATGGTTAGATTCAGTGTAATAATTTCATTTGATAAATGTTGTGTGAGAACTGGATGCTCCAACAATGACAATGAACAAAATGACACTGGATAAACTGCATTTAAAAACCTGCTAATACTCTTTTCACTGAATGTGATAGAGAAAGTAGACTGTAAGCTCCTTCTCTGCAGGGACTGATCTTAATGATTTAAAATTTCCTGAAAAAGAATCAATAGCATGAAACAAAGGATAATAGTAATTAGAAGGAAAGATGATTCTCACGCAGATGTTCAATAGCTTGCTGTGCACCATTGTGTCCTGCAGTGAAAATTACAATTGAGATGTTCTGCCTATGCAACCAAAACACCTGGTATTAAGAGGAGCCAATTGATTTAGCCAAATAAAGAATTTATATCATATGTTATTGCATTTGATGAAGTTGATTTAGATTTATTCCTATTTGTTGAACACAATAACTGATTAAAATTAATTGCTCGAGTCGCAGTTTGCTCATTGTCCTTTATTAACTTAGGGTTCCATAAAACATTTTTTGTATTGAAACCAATGCACTTTCTTTGTAATCATCCTATTAATGCATCATTTAGCATTACAAAGTGAACTGATCACATAAACCATCTTGCAGTAGCCTTTTAATCCATTCAACAGATACACACTGAGTCTTTTTTGTAAATTTAGGAACCAAAAATGTAATTAACACAACTGTCCATTCTGAGTATTTATTTCCATTAATACAAAATACATACGTCCACCACAAGAAAGCCGGCACCTAAAACAGGTTGGCTGTTTTACATGTAAAGACATTTTTGTCGTACTGTTAGTCAAAAGTGCCCAACCCAAGCTCTTACAGATCTCCCCACATTAGACTAACTTATTTCAGACATTTTAATTAGAACCTGCAAACCATGCATTCCCCTTAGCTTGACCTGAGTTTGAAAATTAGTCTTGGGTATAATTTCTGGATCCACACATCGACAAATCTTCTG
The DNA here is from genome assembly GCA_019447015.1 of Hymenochirus boettgeri. Lineage (NCBI taxonomy): Eukaryota > Metazoa > Chordata > Amphibia > Anura > Pipidae > Hymenochirus > Hymenochirus boettgeri. Next base: position 72,910,207 of record CM033470.1, on the reverse strand, counting down.
TACTGCTAATCTTTAAAAGGGCAATGAATTTTTTTTTCTACTCACATAATTTTAACATGTTAAGTTTAAAAACATAAAAGGAAAACTGAGGGATGAATATTCTGTTCTTGTAAATAATGCATTGAAGACATGAAAGGGAAAGTATTAAAAGGTATACAACTTGGGTTAAATTGCTAGAAATCCATGCACTTGTGCATGCGCGTAGAAGGCAGAGTTCGTCAGGACCTGTCAGACTGTGTGGCAGAGGAGCGAGCAATCCTTCTTTCCTTACCTTCTCTCCTAGCTCCTGCAGGATTTATTGAAGAATGGGAGGTAAGACACAGTGCCTTTACCTCCCATTCTTCAATAAAACTAAATGTAATCCCCCCCCCCATGGAGATACCCTTTAATTTAGTTATCACAGAAATAATGCAATATATCCTAAGACTGTACATCCTTAAGATAGATACAGCAAAATAATTGCTAAATTAGATTGCACCTTGCTTGTATTTAAAGTTTAATGCATTATTTATGTTCAATTCAAAACACACCACTTGCTGCTCCAAGGGAGGGGGATGACAGATGATTTCATTAACTTTGTCTTGTTATTCTTACATATATACTATCTAATGATGTTAAGTGTCTATACAGGATATTATCAGGTGTCCTCATTAATACAGAAATTCAGTTTCAATTTGACAACCATGCATATTACCTGTCCATACATCACAGCTCAAATGTGTGCATTAAACATCTAGTCTTAAAAAGTCAATTTGTATGTGCACATTACCAAGAATATTAGTACACAACATTCTTAGCAAATTAATCTGCTGATTTCAAATTCATTGACTGACAAAGACCACGCTTTTCTTCTGTAACCAATTCAATAAACTAGAATATATTCTAATATTCTTGTTATCTAATAAAACAATACGATGATCAATCCCATGGTATGTGAAATGCATTAATGAATCAGCAATTGTTTGTTTATATGTACTCTCCAATGCTGTGGCACAATTAAGACAGTTGGAAGCAGATAAAGGAGTGGATAGCAGGTAACTATTGCAAAAACAATAAAACTATTGATACCCATCTAATACAAAAAGCCTAATGTTTACAGACTGTTCTGAATTCTACAATCCATCTCCATTACCGCAGTTATGATCCAACTGTTCTCTCCCATCTAAGAAATTTTAGCAGACTTGTCCACAAGAGTTAGAAAGTGGAATTATTTTGCTTATCCTTTTCATGCATGTCATAGGCAGTGTGTGCTTTCCTTTAATGAATTAAAAGCAGAAGCCATTTTTTTTGGCTTTTAATAAAGGTTTCAAAATGAAAAGTTAAATAAACAAGATGCATAACTTTATTATTTTATATTATATATTAAAATACGACTATGCATTTGTTCCTTAAGAAAAGCATCATAGATGTATTAGGGAAATTAAATTATCTATAATTCATCTATCACTTGCCCTTGTTTCAGTTATAATATGCTCTCTCGGCTCCTCTATCTTTTTATGTTCATGCTAGAGCAATTAAAAAGAAATGCAAATTAAATTGCTTTTATATATATATATATAAAAAAATTTGTTCTTATAAAACTTAATTAAATTAAAAATATGTGGCATTTGCTAAATGATCAAATTAAGTCAGGTTTGTCATTGATGAGTTGGCCAATATTAATATCTTCTTTCTGCTTCTGAAATCAGAATTGAAGATAATAGTGCAGGTGGATATCTTAATCATAAATACTTCCACACTATATAAATCTATTATATTATGTTCTACCCATTATACATTTAAAAAACATTTAATAAAATACACATAAAACAATATTTATAAACACACATTAGCAACACTTAAATTATATGGAGCCTTACCTTCAGGCAAGGTTCTCTTGAAATAAAAGGTGAAATAAATTCTAACCATATACCCTATATTATTGATGCCAAGTCAGTGGTTTGCATATGGCCTGATCAGGAAAAACTGTGGCCTGCAAGGTGGGCATAGTCTTTGGCGCACCTGGGCATACTGTTAGAAGTGTTTAGGTGGGCCAGGGGTAGGGCATGAACAATTCATGGGCAAAGCCAAAAAACAGCCCGATTATTGGAATTACCCTATATCTCCAACTGGGTATTCTAACAAAATTCCACATGGAAACAATGTATCAAGGGTCAAAATTGTAACTCCTAGTCCATTGTAATAAACAGGAAATTGTTAGAAATCCTGAATCAATAGTTAATTGTGCTTGGCACATATCAGTAAAATCTATACCTAGAAGAAGTCAGTATTGTTTTATGAGAGACAGATCTTGTTAAGCCAAATTCTTTGCTTTTGATACTATGCCGCATAAATGATTTAAACTCATGAATGATTTATGTAGAAACTTTCTGATCTTAGGAACACTACATAAACATCAATAGTGAACTAGCTGAAGGATTATGTGCAGAAAATAGTTATCAATGGTTTATACTCTGGTTAGATTAATTTTGTTTAGGTATAATTTAGTTTACTGTATCTGTAAAAAAAACAACTTTCCAGTTAGATAAGAATGAATTTTTGCAGGTGTTTATTGTGTTTGCTTGAGTTTCTGCATTTAAATGACAATTATACTCATACTCTACCCAAGGTCATTGTCACTGATGATTCTTCCATCTCTGACACTTGAGAACCTATATCAATGTTAGTCACTGCCAGAAAGCTGTCAATAACTGCATGAGTATAGCTTTCCTTTAATTTTATCAGAATGGTGTTAAAATTGTACCAGTACAGTGAAAGAATTTAAAGTATTCTGGATTGGGGTCAATTAACATTCTCATTTTGATGGTATAGACTTTTGAAAGAAAAAGCAATATGTCTATTTCTTTAAAGTACATTCAGGGAGATTTAAAATTGCTTGTAGGAGTCTATTAGCTTGCAACAATGTAATACACAATTATGTCCATGGCATCACAGGGTCACACAAGGTAATAAGGTCCTGTTTGTGCCCCTTTAAAGTCCCCATACAAAACCCCATAAAGTTTTGTAGCTTAAAGCCAAATTTAAGTGGTATTGTATCAGTAGTGCTCTGCTATTTTCAAAAACATTTGGAAACCGTGCAGTCCCTTAAAATAAGTGAAAAAACCCCTGTTTACCCGATATTCCATCATGTTGAGTAGGTTTTTCATTTATATTAGTGACATTAATTTCCCATTGTTTGTTCTACTCCTAATTGTTTCTGAATAATTAAAATGTTTTTGATACAATTAACTTAATGATTCAGTTTAAAGGTATAGTTTCCTGAGAAAGTGAAATGTTGCTTTATTGCATTAATTGAAAAACGGGAGGTAAAGGAGCTATTGCCGTAGTCATAAGGTAAGACATAGCTCATTTACCTCCTGTTATTAAGTTTTGTTTATCAATAACAGATAAGGTATATTAGCATGAGCATATATTTTCACTATCTATCTATCTATCTATCTATCTATCTATCTATCTATCTATCTACCTATCATCCTATCTATCTATCTATCTATCTATCTATCTATCTACCTATCTATCTATCTATCTATCTATCTATCTATCTATCTATCTATCTATCTATCTATCTATCTAAAGCTTTGCCCACTATAAAACTGTCCTTTACTTCTTAAGTTTTGTATATCTATCTATATATCTCTTTAGCTGTCAGTCTATCTATCTATCTATCTATCTATCTATCTATCTATCTATCTATCTATCTATCTATCTATCTACCTATCTACCTATCTATCTGTCTATCTCTTTCTTTCTCTTTCTGTTTGTTTATCTGTCTATCCATCTGCCTGCCTGCACATCTTTATGTCTGTCAGTATGTCTATCTATCTATCTTTCTAATGGTTTGTCTATATATCTTTGTATGGTATCAGTAGTGCTCTGCTATTTCCAAAAACATTTGGAAATGACGCAGTTCCCTAAAATAAGTATAAAACCCATGTTAACCCTATAATATATTCAGGGTGATTTTCGAACCAATCAGATGTTAGCTTTAAAATGTTAAATAACATCTGATTGGTTGGGGCAAAATTAGCACCATTTTTAAAGACAAGAACTTTTATTGAATCTCCCTGATTGTGTTTTAATTTGCAATAACACATACAAAGGGAGATACAATTACACTAACATGAACATCTCACCTTTTTGCGATCCTGTGATGCAATACTGAATGTAAACGTGGAAAGGAAAGACACTTAATACAACCCCATAGCAAGTTTTGCGCTATGAGGTAGCTAATGGGGAATCATATCATGTGCACTGATCTATCTTTCTATCCATCTATCCATGTATTATCTATCTATCTATGTATCTATTTATCTATCTATCTAATAATCATCTATCTATCTATCTATCTATCTATCTATCTATCCTAAACAAGTTTAGGACCTCACACCATATGTACATCATCATCATGCTGGGTGTATAGTGGTCATTGCTGCTAAATTCGCAATGTTCAATACTTGATGGATCCACCGCACACAATATTCTTACAGGACAACTAAAGTGAAAAAAACAAAGTACATATTGCATTGAAGATGATGGACCTTCTGAGAGTGACATCAGCAGAATGACAGTGAACATATGTGGTTTACAATTTGTCCCATGGGGCTGTCATCTTCGCTCCTCCCCCTCTACCCACTGGGTATCACACATGCCCAATAGCCATGCTTTAGGGACTGAGGATAAATAGCAAACTGGTCTTTATTCTGCATGTATAATTACTTACATTACACCTACATTAGATTAGAAATAGTAATGCACTTTTTATGTCCACTAAAACTGTGCATATGTATTTTAAAAGAACAAGCTTGCTAAATCCTGTTTAAATTGAATATTTATAAAATATAGTTATGGTTGCTTATTTTTTCTACTAGGTAAGAAGGCAAGGTCTGAGGTACAGGTACAGATTAAAACATACCCTACAACAAGAACCTTTAAAGGGCATGTCCACCCCTTTTAATAACTTTTGGTGTACTGTAGGGCTTACCTTACCTCTTTCCTCCGCCGTACTGTCCCGGCCCTCTGCTTGCATGAAACTGCAAGCAGGGGGCTGGACCAGAAGCCGCGTCTGTGATTGGCTGAGAAGCAGCCAATCACGGACGCAGCTTCCAGCTATCCAGAACTCCGGGGGAAAGATGTAAGGTAAGTAATGATCGGGGGGGGGGGGGGTCTGTAAAAACACTTTGTCTTAGGGGGGGGGTGGGGGGGGGGAGTCCAAATCCCAAGTAAAGGAGTTTTATGCTAGGAGAAGGGAGAGCAAAACGGGTGGGAGAGGGAGGGAGAGGGAGGGGGGAAGGAGGAGGGCTGCAGTGTGCATGACAAAATTCTCCCCGAGAACAGACAGGAGACAGAGTCCTATATGGACTCTGCCAGGCTCCTGATGGCCAGTTTTTGGTACTTTGGAGGGGCATTGCAGGGCAGCCATTTAGAGCAGGGATGTAAGGTAAGTATTTTATTACACTACAGAGTGGGGACAGTAGTGGGTTAAATTATGGTTTTGGGGGAGGACATGCCCTTTAAAATTTGCTGAAATGTCTTTTTCCCTGTAGTTAGTTTATTTCCTCTCTTTAATTGTATTTCAGGATGGTAAATATTTTAGCAGACCCTGCACGGCAAATTGTTAAGTTTTTAGGGGGGATGTTGATGTGTATGTTAAATGATAAATGATGTTAATATAATATAACATATGCTGCAACATATTCAATATTGTGCAGAAACATACCCTCCAACAAAGGTGCATTTACAGAAACAACATGCAGTGCAGAGATTCAGGGGGAGGATAATGAAGTGAACCTGATTTTAGCACAGCTCTGTGTATTTCTCACCTTTTTAAGGGAATGTTATGTTAGAGGGTATTCAGAAATTTGCTTCTTTGTGTGACTGCTTTTTGCTTCATAGCTTTAAAGGGTATGTCCACCGTTATTTTAACTTTTATGTTTCCAGTTTAACTGAAGGACAGGAGGTAAATGCGATATGTCTTACCTCCTGTCCTTCTTGTCTTTAAAAATGGTGCTAATTTTGCCCCAACCAATCAGATGTTATTTAACATTTTAAAGCTAACATCTGATTGGTTGGGGCAAAATTAGCACCATTTTTAAAGACAAGAATTTTTATTGAATCTCCCTGATTGTGTTTTAATTTGCAATAACACATACAAAGGGAGATACAATTACACTAACATGAACATCTCACCTTTTTGCGATCCTGTGATGCAATACTGAATGTAAACGTGGAAAGGAAAGACACTTAATACAACCCCATAGCAAGTTTTGCGCTATGAGGTAGCTAATGGGGAATCATATCATGTGCAATGATCTATCTTTCTATCCATCTATCCATGTATTATCTATCTATCTATGTATCTATTTATCTATCTATCTAATAATCATCTATCTATCTATCTATCTATCTATCTATCTATCTATCTATCCTAAACAAGTTTAGGACCTCACACCATATGTACATCATCATCATGCTGGGTGTATAGTGGTCATTGCTGCTAAATTCGCAATGTTCAATACTTGATGGATCCACCGCACACAATATTCTTACAGGACAACTAAAGTGAAAAAAACAAAGTACATATTGCATTGAAGATGATGGACCTTCTGAGAGTGACATCAGCAGAATGACAGTGAACATATGTGGTTTACAATTTGTCCCATGGGGCTGTCATCGTCGCTCCTCCCCCTCTACCCACTGGGTATCACACATGCCCAATAGCCATGCTTTAGGGACTGAGGATAAATAGCAAACTGGTCTTTATTCTGCATGTATAATTACTTACATTACACCTACATTAGATTAGAAATAGTAATGCACTTTTTATGTCCACTAAAACTGTGCATATGTATTTTAAAAGAACAAGCTTGCTAAATCCTGTTTAAATTGAATATTTATAAAATATAGTTATGGTTGCTTATTTTTTCTACTAGGTAAGAAGGCAAGGTCTGAGGTACAGGTACAGATTAAAACATACCCTACAACAAGAACCTTTAAAGGGCATGTCCACCCCTTTTAATAACTTTTGGTGTACTGTAGGGCTTACCTTACCTCTTTCCTCCGCCGTACTGTCCCGGCCCTCTGCTTGCATGAAACTGCAAGCAGGGGGCTGGACCGGAAGCCGCGTCTGTGATTGGCTGAGAAGCAGCCAATCACGGACGCAGCTTCCAGCTATCCAGAACTCCGGGGGAAAGATGTAAGGTAAGTAATGATCGGGGGGGGGGGGGGTCTGTAAAAACACTTTGTCTTAGGGGGGGGGTGGGGGGGGGGAGTCCAAATCCCAAGTAAAGGAGTTTTATGCTAGGAGAAGGGAGAGCAAAACGGGTGGGAGAGGGAGGGAGAGGGAGGGGGGAAGGAGGAGGGCTGCAGTGTGCATGACAAAATTCTCCCCGAGAACAGACAGGAGACAGAGTCCTATATGGACTCTGCCAGGCTCCTGGTGGCCAGTTTTTGGTACTTTGGAGGGGCATTGCAGGGCAGCCATTTAGAGCAGGGATGTAAGGTAAGTATTTTATTACACTACAGAGTGGGGACAGTAGTGGGTTAAATTATGGTTTTGGGGGAGGACATGCCCTTTAAAATTTGCTGAAATGTCTTTTTCCCTGTAGTTAGTTTATTTCCTCTCTTTAATTGTATTTCAGGATGGTAAATATTTTAGCAGACCCTGCACGGCAAATTGTTAAGTTTTTAGGGGGGATGTTGATGTGTATGTTAAATGATAAATGATGTTAATATAATATAACATATGCTGCAACATATTCAATATTGTGCAGAAACATACCCTCCAACAAAGGTGCATTTACAGAAACAACATAGTGCAGAGATTCAGGGGGAGGATAATGAAGTGAACCTGATTTTAGCACAGCTCTGTGTATTTCTCACCTTTTTAAGGGAATGTTATGTTAGAGGGTATTCAGAAATTTGCTTCTTTGTGTGACTGCTTTTTGCTTCATAGCTTTAAAGGGTATGTCCACCGTTATTTTAACTTTTATGTTTCCAGTTTAACTGAAGGACAGGAGGTAAATGCAATATGTCTTACCTCCTGTCCTTCAGTAAAACTTACAGGAGACCAGAAGAAACTTACCCACGTATCACTCCAGCGCCGGCCTCACTGACAGTCTCCGCCGCGTCCACGCTCCTATGCACTGTGTGCGCACACGCACACAATGCAAAGGACTGTGGATCCGTCGGAGAATGTCAGTGTAGTCGGAGGCTGTCTGCAGCGCTGGATCGTTACACGGTAAGTTTCTTCTGGTCTCCTGTAAGTTTTACTGAAGGACAGGAGGTAAGACATATCGCATTTACCTCCTGTCCTTCAGTTAAACTGGAAACATAAAAGTTAAAATAACGGTGGACATACCCTTTAAATTGAATGTTCACTATTGTAATTTGGTAAGACGACTTGTTTCAGGCTGAGAGCACACTGTAGCGCTTATGAGCACTCCGAAAACAGGCATGCAAGCGTGCTCATTCACAAGAGTGATTATGCACACATTTCTGGTGCGCTTGTGCGTGTTGCCCTGTGTTGCGATTGTGTAATGTTGCGAAATCATAGCACATTTAGACGCATCACATGCGCTCCTATTAACGGATCACATGCTCATCGCACGGCAGCACACTACTGTAGCCACATAAATTGGGCCACACTAGTGTGCGCTTTAAAAGCACGATCGGATCGCACTTAAAAGTGCAGTAGTGTGGCCTAGCCCTCATAAACATTTAGTGCAGGAATAAATATATTCCTACCACACATTTTTTCATTGTCCTGTTTGATGGTTGAAATACACAACCCAACATCCCTTAATAGACAGTTACCAAAATCACATCTTTCCGTGCAGCAATAAATATGCTATGAGAACACTTTGTCTGGTAATAAATCCCGAAACTTGTAGTTCAACCATTAACTAGGGTAATTTTAAACATGCATTGTTGTGGCATTCATTGCTGCCTTGAATGATGCAGGTTATATATCACTTTGTTTGAGAATGGATGATGGGTAGTATAGTACAACCACCAACCAGGACAATTTAAAAATAGTTACTTAAGGTTTATAAAAATGGCATATCTTAGGGCAGCAATGATTATGTAATAGCACATGAGTAAAATTATCTTAATTAATATTGAACTACTAATCCCAGCATCCTTTACAAGAACACGTGATTTAGGATGTAATAAAGCTCATATCTGTTGCCAAATAACTTAACACAGGTTCATAATCATAAAAGGCATAATAATGTATTGTTTTATGCATATTCACCAACATCCGCCTTTAAAAAGATACATTATTGAGAAATGCATTGCACAGAGCTGTGCTATGATCAGGTTCACTTCATTATCCTTCCTCTGCAGCTTTGTACCATGTCGTTTTTATAAGTAACTATTAGAGGGTATGTTGGAGGATATGCATTTAAGGTTTATGTTTTAATGAACATTAAATTGAGAGAGTGTACATTCAAATGTAGACACTTTTGAAACTAACCAAATATACCAACACCTTTGTCAAAATAAATAACATACATTTATATGCATTCTAAGAAGACATCAGCGCTCCACAAGGCTTCAAAAAAGTGCTTATTTATTATTCACAACATAGTGTATAGTGCAACAATAGCAACACCCTTGTATATCGGCCTTTATCAAGCTCACACAACAGTGCAATAACACATACTTATATACTTAAATACTTAAAGGTAGTTAGGAATAGACACTTACATGACATCATTCTAAACAATTAAAGTGATAGTGCCCAATACAGATTATTAAAGGGTACTGCTAGCCCTTGAAGGCATATAGTTGCCATAAAGTAACATGTGTGCTAAATGAAGTGTTAAAATATTGAATAATATAAAAATGTATAAAGTGATAATAAAATTTGGAGTGATATTAAAAATACTCATTATACAGTACATAAAAATCTCTAAAAATAATTAATTTGCCATAAAAAATGATTGTCTGCGAACGAAGTACAATATATAGAACGAAGGACCTATAATTAGTGCTATAATACTTTGACCACTTTGAATGGAATACTTTGGCATTGACCATATTCCATTACCAAGTAGAAGTGGCAATAGAACCCATATGCTCCTTAGGAAATAAGACTTTTTGGATTAAGACTCTTAATACTTTGTCTCCAAATGGGCTAAATGAATGCTGCTCTTATATATTTCATTGACGAACGCTGATGTACCTCCTGATTTATATTAAGCTCTTCTGCACTTTGAGCATAGAGCCTGGTTATTACCGTATCTAATGTTATCCCCTATTTATTAATGCATTTTATAGTACACTACTGAGAGTTAAGTTATGGGTATTCATTCATTGAAAGGCTGCTGTTGGTCTAGATATTTTTTTTATGTAGTCGTTTCATTATTGTTACAACATGCATTAGAAAAGTTGCAAAAGTAGGTAAATGATTGAGAATGTTTTACGGTCCCTAAGAAACAAAGCACTATGGGAAATTCAGAGCTACCGAGCAAGTCTGTAGCTGGAAAATGGAGACCCCCAACTGTTTAACTTCAAAAAATTCAGATGGCTATATTGTCACTATGAAACTATAGATGCATGGATAGGTCAGTAAATACTTTGTACTGCATTAACACCTTTCTGAAAGCACAGTAAGACTTACTATACCACATAAGTGAACAACAGTATATAGGCCAGGATATGACACATACTCCTCCCATAAACCACCCCTAGTTGCCAGAACATGTACACATAATAACCCATAAAAAGTTAAGGTCTAGGGCTCCTGGGATATACATCCGTCCTTGCTTACATTTCCAGTTTAAAACAAAGTATTGCTTTCCAGTAAATTGTCCTGTATTGTTTAAGAAATTGCTGATTCCAGACAATGTCTACTTATAGTTACTGTAAGTACATAACTGTACAGCTGATAACATTTTCAAACCGCAAATTGTACTATTGCTTTCACATTCATTTTTCAGTGATACCAGGTTCTGTTGCATAAAATTGCAATATTTTAAATTTATTTTTGACAAATGTATTAATCAAAATCAAAGTGAAATTACTAGCAAGCAAAATTAAGACATTTTTGCATTGATTTAGATTTCTTCAAAACATTTTCTATATGAAATCAATTATTTACACATTAATGCTTTTTACACCTAAGGATGCTTTCACAAGAGGAAACAAGCTCATTAAAACTTTATGCTAGCCCTGTTTTCATGTTTTTCCCTATTCAGGATGACCTTCACTTTGATACTATTTTAGGCATAATGCACAGTGACATACTTATTTTCACCTTTAGATATACATTCTTTATTGTTGTCTGCTACTTCTTTCTTCAATAACAAATGAAAATAAATATTTTTGACAAAGTAAGTTGCTCATTCCAGAGCCCTTAATATAATATACATGATGGTGTTAAACTGGACATCTAACAAATTTCTTATCAGTGTATGAAACAAAATATTTCCCTAGAGGTGATATATCTGTCACCTCATTCATGTCTACTTGTTGTAAAGTGCTAAAGAGTCTAAAAGATACTGTACAGTAGTACACACAGGAAAAATTATAAACCATATGGGTCACAAGTGCGCATAAATAAAAACATTGTATTACCTATAATGTATACTGTTAAATATGCAAATATAATGCATATAACTTTACATATAATATAATACTGTCAAAATAAATAAAAAAAGATGCTCAATAATAATGTTTTTTAACTAACAGAGAAGGTACACGTTTTTGTTTGCTATATTGCCACATACTGTTGTTGGCCATACATTTAGGGCAACATGACTGTTAGGTTGGTATATTGGTTCTTCAAGACAGAGAATTACACTACAGGCTATTTGGTTTTGTTCATGTTGTTTTCAAGACACTGAATATAATCAAAAAAATATTTTTACAAATTTACTATGACCCTATTTATTCCTCCTTGTAAAATTTGTGTTCGTATATTTTTTTAATCATGCAGCCCAGAGTTCTCCCAATTTGTTGAAATGAAATACATAGTGGAAGATGCAGTTATGTATGGATGCAATGCATCTTCTGCAGAACTTAACTCTAAACTTATTGCACCACTTGGGCATGATACAGAAACAGACCTGGTGAATTACATCCTCAGATCTTAGAGCTTAGTTCAGTTTTATCTAGACCGCTGTTCCTTATCTTTTCAGAACTGATTTGTTTCCAGAACTGATCTTATAAGAGGTAGTCAGCATACATTTATGAGAAATAAATATTGGGTCTGCCTTACTTGCATGGTTTTTAATGAAGAGATGAGTAAGAATTTGGATTCTGGCATAACAGTGGATGTAGATATCTGTTGTATTCAGTTAAATCTGTTGTATTCATGTGGATATAAAATACTTTAGTGGATGTAGAATACTTTTTTTTATTCATGTGGATGTAGAATACTTTAGTGGATGTAGAATCCTTTTTTTTGCTAAAGCTTTTGATACTGTGCCACACAGATGACTTATACACAGATGTATAAACTGACGTCTGTTGGCCTAGAAAAAAAATTGTACATAGAATTTATACATGGATAGAGAACTGATTATTGGATCTTATGGAGAGAGAAGTGGTCAGTGGAGCTACATTTATATGGACTATAAAAATGTGCCTCGGGATTCTGTACTGGGGCCACTTCTTTTTAATCTGTTTATAAACGACTTAGAAGGGGGCATTAAGAGCAAGGTCTCTGTTTTTGCTGATGACACAAAACTATGCAGAGCTTTAGAAACTTCCAATGATGTGCGATTGCTGCAAACAAACCTAGATAGATTATCAAAATTGTCACCAAAGTGGCAGATGAAATTCAATGTTGATAAATGTAAGTTGATATATTTGGGATTTAACAATTGTGCCACCCACACCATAAATGGCTCTGTGCTGAGTGAATCTCTGTTAGAAAAATGTTTGAGGTTTTAGTAAATAACAGACTCAGCTGTAGCAAGCAGTATTAGACAGCAACAGTTGCAAATTAACAAGATCTAGTCTTGTATATAATGGGAATAGATTTCAGGGGAAAAAATTGTATTCTCCCTCTTTAAAAGGCACTGGTAAGGCCCCATTTGGAATGTGCCGTGCAGTTTTGAATTCCCATATACAAAAGGGACATCTTGGAAATGGAAGGAGCTCAGAGAAGGGCAACTAAAACAATAATGTGTATCAGTGGCCTAACTAAGAATAACCAGGCCAGCCAGCAAAGCTATGATGGGACCCCTAACTGGACTTCATCTACAGTTGTTTTCTGGGAGGCAGCAATATCTATCATAGGAGATATAAGAAGATGGGGCCCCTTTGGCTCTCAGACCCCGTAGTTACACCCTTTAGGCACTTGACTTTGCAGACAGATCAGACAACTCAGGGCTCTTTACACTGGAAAAGCAGAGAATGCGCAGGTATATGATTACTGTTATGAATATATATATATATATATATATATATATATATATATATATATATATATATATATATATAGGTAAGTATGTAGATTCAACGCACTCTCAGGATTTCTTCATCAAAAACCATTTATTTAATACATCACTGTGTAGGCAACGTTTCGGTACCCTCCTAGGTCCCTTTCTCAAGCCTCATATCAATTGTGATACAAACAATTCCAAATTTAAAACCATTCACCCCTCCTCCAATGGTGACATCATCAAAACGATCCATGCATATTAAAGTGCTAGTGCTTAACTATTTCAGATCCAGTGTGGCACCTTGCTTCTCCCCTATACAAGGGATATATAAAGTGAACAGATGTGCAATAAATATTTGATTATACGTGTTATTTGTGTAATATATGTTTTTTTTTTTTGTATGGTTTTTAACTTTTACTAGTTACTCTATATGATATTATCCACTTGGGATTTTAGCACGGTTTTATATACACTTTTATAATTATGGGTATATATTACACAAATAACACGTATAATCAAATATTTATTGCACATCTGTTCACTTTATATATCCCTTGTATAGGGGAGAAGCAAGGTGCCACACTGGATCTGAAATAGTTAAGCACTAGCACTCTAATATGCATCCTGAGGACGGCTGCTTGAGACAGCTGAAACGCGTCGATGTACCAATAAAAGTTTATATGTGAAGACCCACGAGTGCTCTATTCTTTGGAGGTAGTATATGTTGTTTATAGATGCATCGGGGCTAAAGAAAGTTTAAACGTGAGTGCGGGACCCACGGCAGACTATATATATATATATATATGTGCCAAATAATTAACATCCTTTAAGATTAGGATTAGAAGAAAAGAAGTTTCATCTTCAGGTTAGGAAAGTTTTGTTTACAGTAAGTATGGTGAGGCTGTAGAACTGTCTTTCTGCAGATGTGATAATGGCAAGTTCATTAAATAGCTTTAAATGTGGGCAGGATAAGTTTCAAAACCAAAACCTATTGAGAATTACTGGTTTTAATAAATATAATTCTGGAGTGCCACCCCCCTTTCAGCTGTTTTGTTGCCTTCCTCTAGATCAACTGCTAGGTAGTAGAGATGTCCGAACTTCGCAAAATCCGGTCCGCTCGAGGATCCGTGAATTTTCGAAAAAATTCGAAAGTTCGAAAATCTGCGAGCGGACCCGTTAAAATAAAAAATATTCTCAAAATTACATAATTTCTCGTATTTCCGAAAATTTTCAAAATTACGCATTTTCGCGTATTTTCGTAAATTTTCGAAAAATACGGTAAATCTCGTAATTTCGAAAATTTATTTTTCGAAAATACGGGTAATTCTCGTAATTTCGAAAATTTTCTAAAATACGTATTTAAGAAACTAAGAGACATCCTCGTATTTTAGAAAATATTCGAAAATATTCGAAAATACGTATTTTCGAAAACTGACGAAAATACGAGAAATCTCGTGATTTCGAAAATTTTCGAAAATACGAGAAATCCGCGGTTCGGAAGTTCGGAAGGTGGAAAATCCGGAAAATCCGGGAATCCGCGAACCGGCCATCTTTATAGGGTATAAAGATTGGACTAGATGGACGGTTGTCTTTATTCAAGCTCTGTTACTATGTAATGAGATCTGCACCAAATGATGATCGTGTTCACTACATGCTGGCAGAAATCTTTTTGTTTTTATGCAGCTGCCACAAGTTTCATGCAAATCCTACACTAACACATTTATTGCTATGGGGGTTAGAAGTTAGAGGTTAGTGGGAGGTGCATATAGTCTGTTTCTGAATTTCACTCATAATGCTTGGTATGAAATGATTAACAATTGACATTAACCAATCAAACAAATTTGTACTGTTAAAAGGTAGGTATTTTCATAGGATAACTCTAAAATAATGTAATTATTATGCCAAATTACTTTCATGAATTTTAGATATATAAATGAAATATACTGCACATTATACATTCTTACACAATATATTCCGAGGGATATATTGTTAAGGGATGCTGTTAAAGAGAAACTACTGTATGGTGAAAATAAACCACCTTTTTAAAGAAAGGTCCTTTTCTTTACTTTAAAACAACCTCTCCATTTAGGTTAGTAATAGGTATGTTAAAAAACAGTTTAAAAAGTTGGGGGAGTGGGGGGGAGTGTAAAATTAGCATGCTGGGGGGAAAGTTACATGGCCCATGTGTCAACAGTCACAGAAAAGTGAGAGGCAAGGCACAGATTAATATTTTTAAGTTAAAAAGATCTGTCTTCTGAGTCAAGTGCGAAATGAAAGCTGAGATGAAACAAAAAACCTTCCATTGTTGTATGAATCCCACTTTATCTCCCCTTTCTACCCATTTTTTTTCCTCAGAATATTATGAGCTATTTTAGCTACAATTCATACTGTCAATGTTCTTTTGATACTTTAAGAAAAATTATACATGCACAATCTTTGGAAGCACAAACCACATGTAGAAATTGCTCCCGTTAACCAGAACTAATGTACAACTGGTTTAAAATGATACAATGTTAAGCATGCATAGTTTTATGAGACCTCTAATTTTCATAAAGAAGATCATATTACTGGGATAATCTTACCAATTTTAGTCAATATTCATACTATGTTCTTTAAAAACTTTAAGAAAAAGTATTTATCCTTAAGAACAATCACGTGAAACCACATGTAGAAATTGCTCCCTTTAACTAGTGTACAATTGGTCTAAAGTGATGGAAGGTCAAACATGCTTTTTTTATTTTAGAGACCTTTAATTTAAAAAAGATAATATTGTTGAAATATATCATTAATATACTGTGGTGAGTAACTAGCAGTTCTAAGAAGTAGGACTGATATACAACTTTTATATGTACTGTATATAGTTTTTTTTTACCAAACCAAAATAATAAATAATAAGAAAAAGATAAGATAAGGAATGTCCTTGTTCAAAATGGAAAGAAATGCTTTAAAAGTATCAGCCCTTTCAGAGGCATTTGGAATTGTGATTTTGTGCTCTTTAAATACTGGTATAAACTATTAATGTTGAAGTCTAAATGTAAATGAAGAGGTTAGTGATTCTATTTCTTTTACACCTATGAAAGTCAACAACAGAGTTAGTTTGAATACCGTATAAACAAATGCATATGAAACAATGATTTGTTGCCTGTAATCTTACAAGATAATTAAAAATTGATTAGAAATACAATAAACTTCAAACCTAATATAGATACTGAAAGTAGTCTTGGCCTCAATCTTGACCTATTTCAACAACATGTATCACTTAATATGAAGTGCCATGACAAGAACAAATGTAATACTGAAATTATGGAAATAAATTACTTTAATTAACTACTTATATTTTTAAAGTTCACATTTTAACTTCTCTACTAAAAATTTCAGCTCTACAGACTTATTCTTTGTGTTTTGGCAGTTTACTAAAAGATAAGAGTACTCTGATGTCTGCAGTAGTACAATATATATTGGTGAGAGGGATAGACTTTTCATTGTTAAAAAAAGACCTTTTAAATTATTTAGCACTATCAAAGTGAAATCTTCAGCAGAGAAATGATTTGATGTATTCTATATTCTTCTTGTTACTTCATTTGTCTATCACATACAGATTTAATCTATTGGATTCTAGCAATGTCCTTTTAATTTAAATTGTAAATTAAAAAATTCTCTCCTGTATTAAAAGAAAAATTTGATAAAGATTTAATAGGTTGATTTTATAAATGGGATTTTACATGAAATTTGATGTATTATAATTAAATATTGTTTTAAAATAATTCACAGTTGAAACAATTAAACAGGTTTCTTTTAAAATAAAAAAGATGTTCTGGGTCACCCAACTACAGGCTACAGTAGTAGAAATGGATTCTACTAGCGCCTGTTAAATATATCTGCACAAGGACAACATTTAGCAATTTATACCAATATGTTTACCATTTTTTGATGGGTTTTCCAATACCAAAACCTAAAAGCCATTTTAACACAAGATAAGAAATTAATCTGGAAGATGATCTTGTGTTTTATGATTATAGAGTCTTCAAAGTTTACTTCTTTCTGATAATGTAGAAAGATCTGCTCCTTGTTAATTAAATTCTTCTGTATCCCTACATGACAGTATTAGTTAAGTAAAAGCTTGTGCCTATTCCAAGCTATCTGGTAATATGGGGCCCTATTTATAAAAGATCGGTATCGGTATCGTAAAATACCGATCGTTATCGTAAAATAACGACCGGGTTTTTACCGATAACGACTGTTATTTACCAATAACGACCATTATTTATCGATATCGGTAAATACCGGTCGTTATCGGTAAATACCGGTCGTTATTTATCGATAACGACCGGTATTTGCCGATATCGGTAAATACCGGTCGTTATCGGTAAATAACGACCGGTATCGGTAAATAACGGTCGTTATTTTACGATAACGATCGGTATTTTACGATAACGATACCAATCTTTTATAAATAGGGCCCATGCTCTCATTTTTATCCTACTAAACCATTTGATTGTGTAAGGCTATTGTTAAGAGGAGATGAGCCTCTCCTTGATGTATGGTTTAATGTATTGTCCAAGCTTTTCCTCCCACCTCATTAGAGAAAGAACAGTACATTTTAAAATGGTTGTGCAACGGACATTAACCACAAGAAATAATTGTATTATATTCAACCATGTTTTTTAAAACCACTTTTCACTATACTTACCTTTTGAAAAATGATTCTAGCATTACTTACAAAGCCCAATTCCTTGCTGTGGCTATCTCTTCTCCTCTGTAGCTTCAATAGCTGACATGTGAGGGTGGACATGCTCTTTAAATTTCAAGGTGCATTAATCTCCACTTACTGTATCTGAAATTTCTAGTTGAAGACTAGTTGAAGACTTTTTTGTTGGTAAATGATTGTGGTTGTTGTCTTTTTGTTGTACAATTAAAACCTGTGTTCAAGACTTTATTAGAAAATGCACAGCTGAACATACAACTTTGGGAGAGATGCCTTGTAAGATATATTGGGATGCTTTGTTAATCACAATTAGATATATGCATTCTTTGAAAGAGGTTAACAATTTTCAACTGTAAACTATATAATGGCAATTTTGCGAACATTAAAATGATGCATAAATTGAACAATCTTAAAAGTTCTTTGAATAGAAACAAAATGGAATTCATTATAATCGCATTGATTCATTATTTGTCAAAGCAGCATATTTGAGGACTGCGAAATAGAAAGTCATTCTCTGTTAATTGTTTTCATTCACACTTTCGTTTTAGTATAAAACATTTACAACCTGAAGAATTAAAATGTGTTTGTTAGAAAATAATTACCATGTAAAATTAAGATCTCATGGTTAATGAAATAAAACCTAATTTATTCATATAACGGCACCAAATACATACAGTATGATATACTTTCCATTATATTTGGAGAACAGTGGAATGCACCAGATCTTCTTGTATCTCATCAGTAATGCTATTTTATGTCTCCTTGTTTATTGATATCGTATATCTGGATTAAGTGAAATGGTTTATTATGCTCCATTTTACTAATAATAACTTTGATCCTTTCAAATTTGAGGTTGGCAGTGAGGAATATACAGAAGAAAATTATTGATTTTATTTTGTACTTTTTTTTGTGCAGAAGCCCACACAGAAGGGACTGCAGCATTATGCACCAGCAGTGGAACTAGTAGTTTCTATATTCTTGTTATATTGACACTAATAAGTTGGACAAGTTCAACTACTTTGTATCACTACTTTGTTTTCACAGACTCGCATCTGTATCAGTGTATCTGAGGTTTGTGTCTGAAGGACATCCGGAGTATTTTATTTGATTAACAGTCTCTACTACATGTTATGGACTTTACTATGTGGGATATGTTTAAATTTGATTTGCAGATCAATTGAAAGAACATACAGGCCAACGTTATTGCTAAAACTGAGAAGTGCATTTTTACTTTGTTATATCTTTACACAAAACTTTAAATTTAACGGATTGCTAGTACTATTATTTTAATTATAGTCTCATGTGTGTGATAACAGGGTTCTCAGTATCATAAGGTCCCATATATTAAATGAAAAAGTCTTAAGAACACATGTTTATCTAGTAGTAGGTTTAATACTATTAGACAGATGCAATACTTACCCTTCACGATCCTCTTCCTTTTGTGTTCCCACAATGCAGTAATCACTTTTGTAATCCAAAAGGGTATCTTCTTTTTAACAGTGGTGTGCAAGTCACTATGGCAGCACCATTCCCCTTGTTGGAGATTCTAGTTTCAGGAGAAGAGATGGTGTTTTCCCTCCATTTATTTGGGTTGTGTGTGTATTCATTTTCACCTTGAGAAAGGCTGGTGTAGCAGTCAAAACATTGAATTTACAATGAACCACTTGAATTTTCTTTAAGTGTGAGAGCGGAATCCATCATTCTGTGATATTATGTATGTATATATAATTTTATTTATAAAGCACCACTTGGGTACACAGCACTGTACATTATAAAATACAGAGTATACAAACAAGGGGATAAGTGCAAGCCATTATACAGATAGATATAAATTAAATACAATTTCATACATCGGTCATTTATACATACAATTTCATACATCATTTTATATATAAATTATGTATAAATTGATATAAGTGCAACAAGCCTTGACACATTAGGAATGAGAACTCTGCCCGAAGAGCTTACAATTACAATCTAAGTGGGAGGGACAACATACAGATGCAAGTGTGGGGGGGGGATAAGTTCAAAGTGCTTAAAAGGGCTAACAATCATTTGTTGTACTGATGCTGAGAAAGGTAGGATAACAGTCTAGATTTGAAAGTATTAATGGATGTCACCAAACAAAGCGAGAGAGGGAAGGAGTTCCAAAGGTAGGGAGCAGCAAGTGAGAACGGTTTAAGGCGGGAGGCAGCAGTGTTAGTTGGGGGTCTTTGGAGAAGTATTCCTTGCGAAGAATGGAGGGCATTAGAGGGAACAGCATTAGAGGGAATGGAGGGAACATAAGGTACCAAGAGAGAAGATAAATAGGGAGGTGCAGTAGAGCGAAGGGGTTTAAAGGTTAAATGTAGGGTATTGAATATGATTCTTTGTTTGATGGGAAGCGACCTTATAGACTGTATCGGGGTTGCGGATTCTTTTCTTAGGTAATAAGGAATCTGAAATATGTCAAGGCATGTTTCAATAGACAGGCAGTTATTCAATTAGTAAGAAAGAAAATTGCCATTATAGGTTTCTTTTTTACCTAGCTTCTTCAGACAATAAGAGATTAGCTGTAACACCCAAGGGGCAGTGTGAACATCATCTCCCTGTCTACACCACCCCCTCCTGAACAGTGCACGCATGTATAGTAAGTAGAAATTTCCTGCTGGAGATGGCATCTCCAGACAATGATTACTTTAATCTTTAAACATAGAAACGTGAACTGAGAAAATATAATGTGAATGGCAGTTAAAAAAATAAATGTTTTTTCAGGGGTTTACCTCCATTTCAATATTACTAAATCTGAGGTTCTTGCTGTTTTACAAGACTAGTATCATACAGGTATTTGATGAAAGTTTTAACAATATTCACTTTTTAGTTTTACCACAGAATAATATGTTCAAGAGTTTCCATTAATCATAGTTCAAGAGCAAATCATTGAAAATTATTCATTTTATTTTACACCAAAGACCTCAACTAATAGAGTAGATAGAAGTGACATTTTAAGCGCCATAATGGGACAAATATGATCACATTCATCTTTATCTGTCTTAATTTCTCTGGCCCTAAGTGCTGTAATAATTTACATCAATGCAAATTAAACATTCTTCAATATCTAGTAAATTTACTGCATCCATATAATTTTATTCCACAGACATCTGCAGTGTCCTATTAGGAAAAGCCACAGGGCAATATGTATTATTAAAACTGACTCTCCTTTTCTTTGAAGATCAAAAAAGTACATATAAATACATTTGTTTCAAGTAAATTTGAATTACTGTATATCAAGAAGGGAAATGTACAATATTCTTGTGTAAACTGAATACAAAATACTCCTGCCATAGCCCCGTCTTCTAAAGAATGTGTTTATGATACTTTTCTCATTGTTTGTTGGGCTGCTCAATATTCTTCACATACATAAATTCTAACAATAATTTTGGGCAAACCATTATGCAACATTCAATGCAATGCATTTAATTATATACATTATTAAAGGGTATGCCCATTGATTTTTATAACTTTCTTTTATCTGTTTAACTGAAGAACGGGTGGTAAATGAACTATGTCTTACCTCCCTTTCTTCAGTAAATCTTGCACGAGAGGTGGAAGACCTTACCCGGATCGCTCGAGCACCACTGACTTTCTCTGATGCCACTGACATTCTCCGACGCATTCCCAGCCCTTTCCGTTCTGCAGAGTGCAAATGAGCGTGGATGTATCAGAGACTGTCAGAAAAGCCGGTGCTGGAGCAATCCGCAGTTCTTCCTCCTCTCCTGCAAGTTGTACTGAAAACAAGAGGTAAGACATAACTCATTTACATTCCAATTAACACAGCAATGGCTCGGCACCAACCCCACTAGGTTTCCTGGATCCAAAATTCTTACTCCATGGTGTGGTTAAAAATTACTCTCTCTCTCTCTCTCTCTCTCTCTCTCTCTCTCTCTCTCTCTCTATATATATATATATATATATATATATATAAAGTAAGGACATTAGCTTTATTAGACATCAGTAAAATGTTTTTACCTGTTCCGTAATACTGTTGTATGAGTCAACAAGCATCATATATTCAGAATAGTTGGTTTAGTGATTTAGGTCTCACAAACTGAAAGATTACATTTACTATATGGGAAACATTCCTTTTACCAAAAAAGGCTGAACAAAAAGTTTGAATTCTCTCTCCTTGTCAATTTCAGCATCAGATTTTCACATTAATTAAATTACATTTGGGTGGGTAATGCTGAAATTTGTGTAACTATCTGGAAGTCAGGGTATAGTAAAAAAGAAAAAAAGCCAAAATACCGTATATACTCGAGTATAAGCCGACTCGAGTATAAGCCGAGGCACCCATTTTTGCCTCAAAAATTAGAAAAGATGATTGACCCGAGTATAAGCTGAGGGTATACAGTAACCCTAATACCTTTCCACTGTAGATGTTTGGAAACTACAACTCCCAGCATGCTTGGTTGCTGGGAGTTGTAGTTTCCAACCACCTATAGTAGAAAGGTATTGGGGGTTACTGTATGGCATACTGTCCCCCACCCTAATACCTTTCCACTGTAGATGTTTGGAAACTACAACTCCCAGCATGCTTGGTTTCTGGGAGTTGTAGTTTCCAACCACCTATAGTAAAAAGGTAATGTGGGTGTCTGCATGGCATACTGTCCCCCCAGCCCTCCCCCAAAGTCCCCCAGCCCTCCCCCCAAAAGTCCCAGTCCCCCCCCCAGCTCACTTACCCGTACCTGGTCTTCAGTCTTCCTCTCTCTGCAATCCAGAAGCAGCCGCGAGTCCGGCCGGCAGTTCCCATTACTGCTTCGCGGCTGCGCGATGACGTCATCCCGCCAGCGTGCGGAGAAGAACTACTGGAAACTGCCGGCCGGACTCGCGGCTGCCTCTGGATTGAAGGTAAGTTCCTTGTGACTCAAGTATAAGCCGAATCAAGGTTTTAGGTTAATTTTTAAACCTAAAAACCTCGGTTATACTCGAGTATATAAAATCCAAATACCAGACAAACACTTTCCTTAATAGGAAAACCATATGGGAATGTTTGTCTTGCCATTGTTAAATAATTATAGGTCTGAAAAAGGTCTGAAAAATTACAGTGGTTTCATGTAATAAAAATAGATGTATACATAGAATGCTTTGTAGATTGTGTTTTTGTGTTTTGGTTTGTTCTGAGGAGTCACCTAAATCAAATATGGTGCAGGATTTGGAAAATTTTAATAGATATTTTGTTTCCTAGGAAATTTTGTTTAATTCATCTAAAATCTTAAGACTTGTTTTTCAAATACAACTAAACTATATAGGAAGCTTTTGTAAGTTTCTAGAAAAAGTAAATATTTGTTTATTTGTTAAGATGGTGTACAAGGTTACATAGTGGCATACTGCCATAAAGAAGTAATGTAAATTAAAAATTCTAAAACATAATTAATTGATTTCCAAATAAATATAAATTTACACAATAGTAAAAGTATGTATGAAATGAAGCTTCTTTGATCTGTACAATAAAGCTATTTCTCATGTTATATACAAGAAGATTAATTGAAAAAAGAATACAAAACTGATGTGCAGATGTGACTTTGTTCTGTTTCTGACTTCAGCTTGGTTTCATAAATATATACACCAAATCACATGTAACCTAATTCTTTATTTACTGACATTGTATCATAACTTGAGGAATTGTTTTAATTTGCCATTCTTCAAAATGTGACACATTTGTTGAAAATGATAATACAATATATATATATCCCTTATATTATATAAATATATTTATATCTTCATAGGAGATTGCATTGAGTTTTTAGGAGATACTAATGTGGTGGGGGATATATGATATTACATATAGGAAAGTTGTTTATGTATGTGTGTACTATCTCACTAATACCATTTAAATGACCATGAGTAAATGTATATAAAGTATAGCACTGACTTATATTAGGTACAACACAAAATATACAAAATACATAAACTTACTTACAAAGCTGAGATCCCTATTTCAACATGGAATGGTCAAAATGTGAGGTTAAATCACACCCCTGGGTCTGCTCCATGTGAAAGGAAGTGTAATCTAAAAAAAGTTTCTGTCTGCTACACAAGATGTGATGTGTATTGTTATGGACATATACACCAAGACTTCTTATATACCACCTCCAGTCTGCAAGTGGTATTAGTGAGTAATAAAAGACAAGACATCCCTGCTCTCTATGGCTAGGAGGAGAGAAAGTGAAAGTAGATTGTGGTGTGTGTTTTGGAGTGATATTGACTGCAACACAAGATCCTTTGTTTAAGATCCTGTTACACCTGTTGGGGGACAGATTATTGGACAGATAATTTACCTTATTGGATACAAACTCTGAGGCAACAAATAAATGTACACCAACTTACAAGGACACACAATATACAGGCCTGGTTAATATTCAAAGTGGTGCACCATAGACAAGGACACCCCTGATTACTGCAAATGTTATGTGGGGAACCTGTTTATGTGCACTGTCTGCTTTGTGCCAGACCACCAGAGTAACCCACTGTGTGCCATGCTACCCATAATCCTTCCATAAAGCAGTGATCTGGTACAAATTGGTGGCAGCGGTGCTGGTAATACCATTTTTTCTCCCTGTTTTCTTTGTATGTTTGTATTAAGCTATGGAGGCTGCTACTGAAAGTATTGATTTAAATCCTCCCGTCCTTGTACCTGCAGATGAAATGCCCCAATTAAATTCAGTAGCTCTACCAGGCCCAATCGCCAAACCTGTTTTTAAACCTGATCTATTTGATAAGGTAACTAGGGAGTGGACTGATTGGCTAGAACAATTTGAATTGGCAGCCACTATTAATGGTTGGGATGAAGGTGCTCGCTTGTAAGTCCTTAGCCTTTTGCATAGTGATAAAGCCAGACAGGTATACCAAGGATTTACTTTAATACTGAAATAAAAAGTATAAGAGTATAAAAAGGATAAATCCATTTCTTAAGGTAAACTGGGAATGAGAAATGTTTGTTTGTAAGTTAGATTATTAGAGTAATGCTATTATAATAACATGATGCTGTGAGGTACCTTCTGTTATAATATATGAGGTTGCATCACCACTTGCCGTGGTGAATACTAATAAGTATTAACCTAGCATGTTTAGTTTCAACCACACAGTGTGGCAGGATTGCCTGGGACTACTCTCAGACCCGCAGGATTATCTTATTTGGTTCCTCTGAAAGCTGGTGACTGTCTGAGTAACAGTTTAAAATATACCTACCTGTGTAAAGATTCTATAACCACTATATCCACACATACACACACATAATTTCCAAAACATACACACAATAATTTCTATTGTGCACCAATGGGCATACTTTTGCTAGTATATATTTATATCCTATATATATATATATATATATATATATATATATATATATATTCCACCCTGCTCAGACCATACACTGCACACTGCAGGAAATCTGTCTGCATGGCTACTGTCTTCTTCTAAAGATTATGCACAAGAAAACCTCCAAACAGTTTGCTGAATACAAACCGACTAAGAACATGGAGGAACCATGTCCTGTTGTCTGATGAGACCAGGATAAACTTAGGAGTACCAAGACAAGTGTGTCTTTCCTATAGTCAAGCATGGTGGTGGGAGTGTGATGGCTTGGGGCCGTGCTAAAACAAGGGCAGGTAAAGGTGCCAGGCTGGCCAAGCATATCTCAAGATGTAAAACATATTCAGGGTTATTCTATAAAAGTTCTTATCTTTAAAAACTGTGTTAATTTTTCTCCAACCAATCAGATGTTAGTTTTCAAATGTTAAATAATATCTAATGGGTTGGGGCAAAATTAGCATTATTTTTAATAAGAAGAACTTTTATTAAATCTCCATTTGAGCACAATGTGGACATTTTTCCCTTAGGGGTGTATCTCCCCTTTTTGCCAGTGGATTAGACATCAATGTGTGTTGAGTTACAGAAATGTAATCCGTAATTTAAATACTAACAGGATTATTTAAGAAGAGGTGTGTTCCTGAGCTGTTAATTTGCCCCAACCAATTTTTGAAAATTTTCGAACTTACGAGGGTTATTCGTATTTTCGAAAAGTACGTATTTTCGAAAATTTTCGAATTTACGAGGGTTATTCGTATTTTCGAAAAATACGGATTTTCGAAAATTTTTGACATTACGTCAATACGTAAATATGTATTTTCGTAAATTTTAGAAATTACGAGAAATCATGTAATTTCGAAGATATTTTTCATTTTAATGGGTCCGCTCGCGGATTTTCGAATTTTCAAATTGTTAGAAAATTCGCGGATCCTCGAGCAGACCGGATTTTGCGAAGTTCGGACATCTCTAATCAAAACTAGTATAAAAAATGTATTGCTTTAAATTGTTTTCTTTCTATAGAAATCCAATTGTAAGATATACAGTATATGATAGATATTTTCTAGATCAGTTGATGCTATGGAATGGGCTGTAATTCTGACATTTTATATATCTAATATTGATGTATTAAAAAGTAAACATTTAATAAAATTGCTTTTATATCCCATTATATAACATGCATTGTATGTGCTTGTACAAGTCATTCTGAATTGAGAAAGCCAGTCGGATGACTAGCGAAACATCTTCAAGAACTAAACTTCAAGTCCAGTTGATCTAATTGAATACAACAGATATGCATTGTATGTGTTAGTTCAGCACTCAAAGATTACTTACATACCTTTGATGGCTGCTACTCTGCCAGGCATAGGTGTCTATGCAGAAATAAGTGGACCCAGATTGTAAGTGGTAAGGTCACCATGTTTTGATATATAGTGCTGATAAACAGTACACAGGAAAGCATGCACAGGGGGATTTATGAGCCCTTTTAGTGTTAAAGTTGCACTAATGGATTTAATGTTAGCCTGACTTTAACCCCTAGGTTATCGGAATAGACAATCGTGCAGGTGCTGCAAGCCTATTTACCAGAGGCTCCCCGGCTCTCTAAGAGAAAGTATTTAGCGTGAACTGATAATGCAAGTCACCCATAGCCTTGCAGCCTCTGGTAAATCCTTTCTGCGAGATTGAGGTTCTTTTAAAATGACAGTAATACATTGATTATTTCAAATTTAAGTTTAAATGAGTATAAATTATTCATTAATTAATATCCATGTGTTTCATTTGTTAAAGACTATAGCTATTATAGACTTAAATATACCTTCCACTGAATATCTATTAAAAGAGCTGTAATATATTAAATCATTAGGGTTTGCTTGAATCATAGGGTTACACACCACAAGATCAAATTAGTGGAAAACAAACATTGATTTTTTTCTTTAGCTTTGAGTGTTAGAATTTCAATCCCTTTTAAATCCCCACAGGGTGACATCAGAGATTTTTTTTAAAGTATACATCAGTGATGTTCCCCTATGCTTTGAATGACCTGATCTACTGGTGGCTAGCTTTAAAAGATGGGAAAAATCAATTACAACATATCTAAATATTTGCAAATCAAAATGGTATTGTAAATATCAATTGTTTTTAAAGATGCAGTGATAGTGTCTATTGTAGACTATGCAATTTTGAAAATGTTAACACTTGAATGTCTGAAATTCTGCATCTACTGAATCTAAATCTAATCTAAAAAGGGGTTAAATTTGCTTAACATAAAGTTATTTTCAGAGCTAAGCCTGCACTAGGATAATCTGCAGTCAGTTCATAGATCTTTAGAGTACAGTTAAATGCCCTATTATTTTCAGCAGGTGCCACTTTCAACCTCTAGGAGTAAGGTGAACTTGGAGAACATTGCTAGAAAATGCTAGCCTTTACTCGAACCCTCATGTGGATTCAAATGTATTAAGTCTGAAACACATAACATTAATGAAGTATTCTGAAAGAATTTGTTTATAATAAATTATTTTATTAGCTTCACAAACCAAGATCATATAACCAAGATGTGGTTACTTGATTAAACACACATTATTAATAATCTACCTACAGAGGCTGCCCATGGCTATCCACAGAACAAAATGAGTAGTGAATCTTAAAACAAACACACATTTACTCTTCTAATACATTTGATAATACAGTATATTGTCTTCTCCATATTAAACGCAAACCCCATAGGCCCATAGGGCTGTGCATTTCTATCCCTTCCTTTCATTGCCTTATTTCAAGCTACAAGATGAATCACACCACAGAGGTCTCCTAGGTATCTTTTAAATCAATAAAGCATAACTTTAAAAGTAATTTCTAATAAAATCATAACAAAAAAAAGTAGCAAATAGGGTGGTTAATAAAAATAGCCCAGGGAATCTCACATAATCAATATGTATTATCCAATACTTTAGTTTCAGATTCAGTTTCAACCTCTTAAGGTTGGAAGGGTCCTTTTTTGAATTCAGTATGCCTTTTATGCATGTGGGTAAATCCCAAAAGGGATATACTAGTTGCGTTATTATATGTGCAGTCTCATATGGGATCTCATCTTACAGTATATGCAAACTACATATGGTTTACGTTGCACCAGCTAAGTGGTGTCTTTTACAGTATCAGCGAAACAAAGTTTTATTTTAAATCTATGAGGTAATAAGTGGTCACAACTGCTGCAAGTAATTCACTTAAGTTATAGTAGAACCTTTTTATCACCAGGAAATATCTGACATTAAAGTCAAGCAAGGAATTAAGTCAGAATGGGAGAGCACCGAGGGGCTTATTTAATAAAAGGTGCAACATTTTGCAACCAATCAGTTGTGATCAAATATTTTCTAATTATAGACCAGTAAAAAGGTAACATCTAACTAGTTGTCATAAATTAACAAAACCTCTTATTAAATAAGCTCTCAAAACTGCTATAGCTTCAGTTTATCAGGCCACAATAGAGAGTGATAGCAGTTTCCTGTAAATCCCATACCCCATACATTTGGAAAAAGTAATGTTCAAAATTAGTAATTATTACTAGTGATAGATGTATTCTGGGCAGACTGATACCTTATGTATGAGGGGCAAATCAATTGAAATGGCCTTTTTATAGAAGTCTGGGAATACATGCAGGCCTTTATTGCATTAAAAATGTGGCAGTGTTATTGTGAAGTATTAACATATTTTGTAGTTTTAATTATGTTTAGTCAGTCTGACATCTCCTATGAACCTTTGCTGGCAGGACCTGTACAGTTCTTATCAACTTATGCTGCCACCACTGCTAGAATAGCACAACACAGGTACTACTCCCTGCGTAATCAGTTATTTTCTTTCACTTATTTACACTCACAGTTCTGGTCATTTTAACAACAGAACTGTTGAGCAGTCAGGAGATTGAATAACCCAAACCCATACAAGTGCAAGCAAGTAATGGACTCACTGTACGCTATTTTGGGGAGTACCAAGGTGTATAGGAGCAGCCAGAAAGTATGAATATAATTGTACACTATGTTGGGAACACCAATTAGCATAGGAGCAGGCAGAAACCTTTGATATTATTAAAACATTGAAAAGCTAGTCCAATCCTGTGGCATTACATCCCACCAACAGTTATGGTCTAAACAGTGTAGAAAAAAATGGAGGGGGGAGAGGAGCCCCAGTGCCCAGTGGCCCTGGATGTCCCATGATTGTTTCCCATGGAAACTAGAATTGTTAATCAATCACATGCTTGAAAACTGAATTAGACTGGATCAATGGAGATCACTTGCTTTTGTGGTGCAGGTAGTTAAAAATGGTAATTACCTGCTGCCAAGAAAAAAAAAAGACCAGGGCCTCAAATGTATTGATTTAATGAAAAATCATGGGGCTGCCTGACCAATAGATTTTCTAGGGGGATGATCATGCTCTGCCAATAAACTTTTTAAGTTGATGGATTGTATGTTTTAGGTAAACAATAAGTGCTGGGACAACAGTTAGTAGCGGAAAATAATCGTAATGTCTATAGCTAAATTAAAGTTCATGAACAATTTTCCAGTGGCAGATAAAAATGCTCATCTTGCATGCAAATTTTATTATGCAAAGGATCATTTTACATTAATGTGTATTTCTTCTAAAAAGGAACATGAGAGTGATATGGTTTGAATTTCTTTCTCCAACAACAGCAAAAGAAAATAAGAAAAATGAAGAACAGAATTTTAATGTCTCTGAAAAAAAGTTGGTACCATTAATAAAAAGATTGCTTCTTCTGCTTCAGGAATAGCTTTTCAGTTTCAGGGTGAGGAATGGAAGCTTGAATACCATCCAACAAGATATAGAATGTTTTCATTTTATAGAGCCTAATCACAGCAAGACTAGATTCTTATAGCTGCAGTGCAGTGCAACAGCCTGTGCTACTTCATCTTATGAAGCCTACTTGTTTTTTTGCTAATACTTGCAGTAATCAGTCTTTTTTGTAGCAATGCGCCTACGCAAAGATAAAGTGTGCTGCTTGTCAGTATTTTTACATTAATAATCAGCATTTAATAACTGCTTTATTTAAAAAATGCTAACGAATGATGTAAAATAACTGCACTTTTTTGTGCACTACTAATATACTTAATACTGGGAGAACTATAATGAAAAGGCAGATAGGAGAAAAATCCTCCAGATTTCGATTGAAAACATGGCAAATAAATTAAAATAATTTTTTTTAATGCTCTTTTTTCATCCAGGTTCATTTTATAATGGATCCAGTGTGAAAGATAGAATCATTACTATTGAAATACAGGAACCATAACTATGCTATTGGGTTAGAATCATACATTATTTCATGCATTAAAAAGCTTATTAGTTTTAAAAATGCTTCCTGGTTTACCAAATTTACTCAAAAAGATATTGTGAAATATGTGCTGGATTGCACATAAGACACATGTATGATCTCCTTATCCTCTGGTGGAGGTCTCTTTAATGTGGATTGTTTCCTCTACTTGCTAGTGAGCATAATTATTATGTGTTGCTAAAATACCCCTTATAGCAAATGCCAATCAAATGTTAATTGAACAAGTAGAACAAAAAGAACCTCATACTTAGAAAGGGTCAAAACCTTAGAGTTTTGTACTGCCAGTGGATCAGTGTAATGTGGTAACATCTGTTATTTCTTTCAAATCTAAACTTTTATCCTACCTTTTTAGCACAGCACAATAAATGATTGTTATCCGTCAATTTGTACCCACCCTCCCACTTATATTTGTATGTGGTCCTACCCACTTAAATTGTAAGCTCTTTGGAGCACGGATGCCATTCCTAATGTCTTTATCAATTAATTTAAAATATCAATAAATGTATTCTAAAACTATGTGTGAAACTTAACATAATTTGTATTTATCTGTATAATGGCTTGCACGTATCCCTTTGTGTGTATACTGAATTGTATACTGAATTGTATCATGTACAGCTCTGCGTACCCAAGTGGCTCTTTATAAATTTGTATAAATATGTATAATAAAATTATACATACAAAGCACATTCAAACTGTTGCAAACTGTGATCTTGTATAGAGAAAACATAAACTTATAAAAAGGTGCAGTTCTCTAAAAGCAACTGTTGCAATCAGTATCCATGTGATAACTCAAAATATTTCAGCTTCTCTTATTTTTATCATTTTATATCATTAAATTTTTCATTGGTTTAATGTTCTTGTTAGTTTACTTCAAAGAAGTGGAGCCTGTGACCCTCCTGATGTTTGCAAACCATAACTCCTAGCATTCCCAGCTAAATTAGATGGTAGAACATCTCTGGTTGTCTTTGTTTATGTGCTTGCCAATTCCTAATGTTATTTTCATTATACTAACATGTTAACTTTGCCAAGGAGGGAACAATTGACTTAAATAAAATGGAATTCATACAGGATCAAAAAAAGTCCTAATTAAATATTTAATTTAGCTGCTGTGACCATACATGATAAACTTTCTAGCATGGTTTTGCTTTGCTACTAGGTGAAATAATCAGAGCGGATAAGATTGCTGTGAAAAATCAAGTTGTAGCACTCAAACTTTTTCAATAGTATTTTCTTGAATTTGTGTAATAAACATTTCCCAGAACTGTCCATAATCAATGAACAAGAAGATTTAGATTTGCACTTCGTGTCAAAAGAATTCATAATACTCCAGTGGTCCCAGAAAGTATTATGTAAGGTAGGCAATATATCACAATTAAACTCAAGTCAAAACATTCAGTGGCTGAATTATATTTCATGATCTCTGGTGTATATTTTTATAGTACTGGATTCATAAATTAGATAAAGATAACAAGTATAATAACTCCTGAACAAACAGCTATGCAGCAACTAGAGAATTATCACTTTTTAAAAACATTTTCAAATATATCTATGCATCTTTCTGAATACCGTCAAGGCTGTATTTCATTATTTCACAGTTGCATCCATGGGTGACCTTTTCTAGTATGGAAATCTATTAAAATTGTGATAGAAAAAGGAACATAGGCTTTCTTGAAAAATTTAGAAATGGATGCATTTAGATGTGTGCTGAGTGCAGACAGGACACAACACTATTGCCAAAAAAATTGTTTGAATAGCATATGTCTGGTTCTTAGCGGCAACTCTATCAAACTTATTTTTGGTGCACTGATGAACCTTTTACAATTCTCTAATTTAAAATTTTCTTGTCATCTTAATTTAACTAAATGTGCAAATATTCAGATAAAATCATTGTGTTCTTTCTCTTATAAATAAAAATGTGCTCCTAAATAATGTTTTGTCTTCTTGATGTAATGTAATTAAATGTAATTAGTATTTTACTAAAAAGTATTGATGTTTTAGAAATTGGATAATTTTACTTAGTCACTGGTGGAATTAGTGTAAGATTACTTTCTGCATAAACCAAATAATCCTGAAAGCAACCCTAAATTAACCTATACATTGTGACCTTATTTTTCACAATCATAGTTTTCAAAATTCATACTAACCTGTCTTTAAAACTTAAAAAAAAAAACTATCAACCAGTTATTCTTCAATAAAACATCCTACTACACTTATACTACTCTTGACTATGTCTAAAGAAACCTCATAATCTGTTGGAATGACCTAATGCTCTGCAATTTTAAACCCTTCTTTATTCCCAAAATATATCTCCACAGTATCAAACAACCTTGGCTATTGGTTGTTTAAACTGCATGACAACAATTCAGACATGGTTTTAGAAAGCAAATATAAACAGGTTGGGATATTTCAGAGCATGCAACATGATTTCATTCATAAACAATATTTTAGGGTTTAAACAAATGTTTGGTCATACTCCAGTGGAATTAATAATGACAATTTGAAATTAATATTCTATCATTCAACAAGAGGTGCAAAAAATTGCCTGAGCTGTTAATTTGCCCCAACCAATCAAATTGTTACCTTTTACTGGTCTGCTACAGTTAGAAAATATTTAATAACATCTGACTAGTTGCTGTAGACACAGGCAAAATGTTGCACCTCTTATTAAATAAGCCCCAATATTAAAAGGGAAAAAAGTGTCAAAGTGAACTTATCTTAATTAATGATAGTTGTTCTGCATGTGTAGATTTTAGAAATATTTTTTTGCTTAGGAGCCATATGAATAATTCTGAATAATAGGATATGGAAAACATCTGGCTTAACAAGTGTAAATAACTTTTAGTTTAAGATGACTTAAGTTTCTCAGCTATAACAACAATAAATGGACATTTCCACTCTTCCACAGACCTCTAAACACTAATGACTATTGCTTACAAATAAAATTAATAACAAAGCTATTTTTGGACTTGTTTGTAACTATCTTATCTGTCTCTTATAACACTTAATTTTTTTTATTTATTACAGAAACTCAACATACTGTATGAAAGTCTCTATATCTTTAGTAGTGGGAGACAATGATACTGGATCTTGTTATAATTCCAAAATGAAATATACCGAAAAGGCAGAACTCAGTAAAAGTAAAGAAATCTTGTGCCCAGAAATAGAAGATTTTGTTATGCCACACAGGGAGCCTGAAATAAAATGGTATAAGGTAAGCAATTTAATGAATCTAACAATTAAACATCCCTCTCACACTTTCTGTCTCTAACCTATTTTTTGTTTAATAGTTTTACTACCAAGCTGTTGCTAGCAAATTTACCCAAGGTCAACAATCAGAGCAAAAGAAATGCCATTGGGCACTCCAAATTAGCTAGTTACATACATAGAGTTGGGGGTCTTCAGTAGAGATGGACGAACTTCTGAAAGTTCGGTCTGTTTTCGAACTTTCGAACTATATGGAGAGGTCAATAGTTTGAAAAGTTTTAATGAAATACAATTAAAATATCAATGGTAACTTAATGTAAATGGCTCTGGGACCTAGGAAATGGTCTGGGGAACACGTTTGAATATCCAGAACTTTTAAAAAATCTATTTTATTCTCACGTGTGGTACTTTCGAGCTCCCGCGTTCGAACATTCGATAATTATCCCATAAACGATTCGAACACTTGATAATTATCCCATAAATGATTCGAACATTTGAACAATTTTCAAATTAGATAATTATCGAAAGTATGAAAATCTGAAAGTCTGAGAAATCTGGGTCCGGGATAGTTCGAAAAGTCCGAGTCTGTTCAAACTCGATAAGTGTGGCTCAAACTCGGGTTCGAGTTCGAGTTCTAGTCCATCTCTAGTCTTCAGTCCAATCACAATTATACTGTGCCTCTTTAATCACCTTGAGGATGATAGATAAGAATCCAGGGCTCAGAATAGATGATATCAGTTACTACAGTTTACATAAGCTTCACATTTAAAACTTGTGAAACCCACATTTACAGTGCTAGCCTTAATGAACAAGTATCTTGAACAAACCATTGTAAATATAAAATTAAGCCACTATAATAAAAGTGCATGGGCCATTGTAAATACATATATATTGAACCTAATAAAATTTATGGACTATGAAGTTTCCGTCGCTATGTTGATTGTAAATGTTGAATGGGATACTGTATCTGTCCTGTAAAGAATTGCTCCTGTGATACTCATAATTCAATAAGTTTACATAACAATGCTGCAGGTTTATCAGGACCCATCTCCACTAGGTATGTTGCAGGCAGGCTTGGTAATAAGTTTAAAAGAAAAAAACTCTTGGTAGATATTCTGGTACTTTACTTTGACTTGTGGGTAGGGTGCTTTTGTTTGGGTCCTGAGTGGGGAGTGCAATGGCACAGGCTGTTGTGCAATGAAGGCCAGCCCATCTATACATATTCATATTGCCATGTACTTTGTCATAGGTCATAGGTCATAAAATAGCAATATATTGACTTGTAAATTTCAACTGAATGTGAATGTAATTTTCTGTTACACAAAACAGAATAGCTTAGATTACGGAAGTGCAACAATAACGAAACCTGCAATGTAACACTTTCATATTGCCTATGAGAGAAAAACTCCCAAATCATTTCACAGTCTAAATGGATTCATATCTTAAAACATACAATCTGCTGTTCATCTGGGGGACTTTCTGTCCAGCAACCTGTTGTTTCTAAAGAAAACAATAGTTAATGAAGAAACAATCAGAAAATTCTAAAAATGTTGACAGGCCTATAACAGACAACTGAAATTCTGTTATTGAATATAAAATTAGTTTTTTTCAAATGAAAGATTTTCATATATATTTCAAGCTCAATACTTGATAAACTGAAAAGAAAAAAGTCAATATTGTAATCAGTTTTCAGTGACAGCAAATGAAACTTACAGTTTAACAGTTTGTGATTAAAGGGAATGTCCACCGCCAAAATGACATTTGATATTTTGGGCACTGCGAGTATAACAATCTTCATTTTGGGTTTTGGGGTCTTTTCTTTTAGAATATCAAATGTTATTTTGGGGATGTACATGCCCTTTAATAATAGACTTTTTTTATGTTCTAAAATTCTGAAATACAACTCACACTGTATATTGTATGCAAGACTGGATTTACCATTAGAAATAGTTGGCACATGCCTATATGCACCTGTGGTGGCTGG